>OZ024742.1:305893311-305908311 GCA_964016885.1 Eledone cirrhosa
TGTTGTTGCTGGTGGTAGTGGTGTTGGTTTTGTTCTACAATTTGTTGTTGGAAACAGGTTTGTTGGTAGTTTTTCTTTTGATTACAAGCAGCTTTATTTCACTAACGGTGTTGTTTTGCTGACGCTGTTGCAATTAATATTTGCACAATTTTCTCTTGCTGTAAGAAACCGTATTAATTCGGTTTTGTTCGTATTTTTCCGCCATCGTCTGTTTGTTGACACGCTACCGTCCATTTTCTCTCTCCCCTCTGTTGGTTTACAGTTACGGAATGACCTCGTGATTACGAGGAATCCATACTTATATTCAAGATTATTTTTGTTCAACTGTTTGACACTCCTCTAGGGGTGTCTTTTCAAACACAACTACTCTACCTGCTACAAGTACGTTTACTTACCTAATCTTTTATTAAGTTTAAAACTCAAATAATAGCTTCGAAAAAGTAAAACAAAGTATCAAATACCTTTGGTATATTTGGAGCCGAAGCGAAGCATGTCTATAGAGAAACATGGGCAGCAAGAGCAAGGAGATTTGGATTAAGCCTGCTGAAGAGGAATGTTATTGTTATTAGTTTAATCCTGGTATGGCTGAGGATGAGAATGAATTTGATGAATGCCTCAGAAAAAAGAATACCAATGAATATGAGAAGGGTAGATAGAAGGTTGATAATTGAAATTACCATTTAGATAAATGCTGTCATATAAAAACACATCCAGAGAGAAGACATAACGCAAACTAGTAATCTTATCTGAACTGTTGCACTGCTTGTAGAGAAGCAAATGCGACTACCAAACGCCAAGTAAGGCAAAAGAACGATGTTGGAAAACTCGCATTGAAAATGCCATAATGTGGTTAAGGCAGGATCTAAGTAAAATTAAACAATGGTTTACAGGAAAGTGGTAAAATGATAAAACGCCTGATCAGAATAGTGGATTGTTTGTTTTTCTGAAAGAATACGCTCAATGATGGAGACTAAGTTGTGTATTGTCAGAAATAGAGGAGAAGTTATGCCATGTAGCTTAATGCTGTGAGCTGTGATCAATATATAGAGTTGATAACTTTGCCTATTATGTTTATTAAAAAAATGATTAAGATATAGATATAGGTGTCTGGGTAGTCGGTAGGTGAATGGCAAAATATTCAACCTGCGACGTAATCTTCCTCGATCCACAGGCAACCTGATATTTTCAATCTTTCCCACCCCAGGCAACCCCATATTTTATATCACTCCCACCCCAATCAACCTCATATTTTCAATCTTTCCCACCCAAGGCAACCTCATATTTTCAATTCCCACACCAAGCATTTTATATCATTCCCACCCGTGGCAACCGCATATTTTCAAATTTTCCCACCCCAGGCATCCTGATATTTTATATCACTCCCATCCCAGGCAACCTCATATTTTATATCACTCCTACCCCAGGAAACCTCATATTTTCAATCATTCCCACCCGAGGGTGCCTCATATTTTCAGTCTTCCCACCCCTTACATACCTCGATCCTGTTTATCCAGGCTTTGTGTCATCATTCTAAACCTTTTTAACAGGAGTTTGTCACTAATTCTAATGTTATACGATGCTTGTCGAATGAACAAAACACTTCACTGTTTGAATTTAAACAATTTACAAAAACGTTTGTTGGTTAGCAGTTAACGCAGCAAATTATTTACTGCCTCGTCAAAATCGGTAATATTAAGTGATCAAAACAATCGATTTTTCTAAAAAATTATCTTAAAACCTCATCAAAAGAAATCAATAATGTTAAATAAGTGTTTCATATATAGACTGATAACACTAATGTATTAAATAAAGACAACTATGGTAATATCAATACGATCACAGATGTCTCTATCTCTTGTCTCTGCCTATACATTTGTGTCCCTTTCTTTGGGTAATGTGCAGAGTAACATTAAATATATATATATGTATATATATATATATATATATATATATACATAAGTTAACGAGATACCATTTAAGGTAAACCCTATTGTACAGTCGACCACGTTAATTTTCACTCAATTACTATATATATATATCACAAAAAAAGAAGAGAATCAGTGTTGCGACGAATGGAATTTATTGGACATATTACAATCGTTTCTCTGGCGACCAGCTTGAGGCCCGATCGATGTGATGATCGAACCTGACTCTGAAAATCGCAAGGTCCTCAGATACGTATTGATTCTACGAAGCAGATTTTCTTAATGTCCTTTTACGTTGATATCCTTCGCTTAGATCCTGTTGTTGTCATCGATATTTCTAGCCACTCATAGTTGTCCACTATTTGGTTCTTTTCATTCTCCACCTGTCAATCAAAGTTGTTTCTTAGATCGGAATTACTACTGTAGTAGGTGAGGGGTTGTATGCTCGAACTGCTGGCGGTCCCTTGGCGTCTTCTCTGTCTGTAGGCGCCCTCGCCCACACCGATCACGCAGACACCCGCAACTGTATTATATGCGATAATCACCGTAAATATAATGCTTGGAGGACATTTTTAAAACAAATTAGAAAAATATTTAGCATAACGTTTCAAGAACACAGCCTCAGAATACCTTAAAGCATACATATTTCAGAAAGAAAAAAAAACACTGTACAAAGAACGTTTTTAAATGAATGCTTGGAACAGCCTTTAAAAAAAAAGGTTATTTCGAAGGTATTTTTGATAAACGTGTATAGTTAAAACGCTGCACATATATACTCAGATGAAAAAAAGAAAGATCTACCCATAGGCATTCATACCCTCACACAGACATGTTCCTACAAATACATCCACCCAGACATGTGTACACACGTGCGCAATCATATGATTCCAGTTCCTCAGAAGAATAACAACACAACCAGGAGATGGACATATCGATGTATTAACGGAGTAAAACACACTTCAATAACACCAGTTCGGACTGCCTGAAGAGGTCACAACCAATGATGGCTGTCGATGAAATATATATATAGCAGTATATCTATAATTTATAATAAACGAAGCCACATTTTACATATTTGACTTAATTATTTTACATTACTCCGGAGTAAACAAACCAACATGCGTACTCCGTCGAGTGCTCCATATGCATACTTGGGTGTCGGTAAACAACCAACATATACTCAAAATATATATTTATTTATATATTCTTTATAATGAACGAGGAAAAGAAGAATCAATACATAGGGTAGAATATGATTATATATTTATTTGGATGTCCCGTATGCAGTTATGTAAATTTCCCGTTTACACGCTTGTACATGTATATATGTGTTTGTATGTATGTATTAATATATTCAGGCATGGTTGTGTGCGTACGTGTGTGTGCCTTAGAACATGTTTACTTATACACCCCTTTAAAAAGAACTCCTGGGCACAATAACAAGTAAGAAAAGACGCAAATATATACGCAAAGACACACACACACACACACACACAATATATATATATATATATATATATATATATATATATATATATATATATATATATATATATATATATATATATACGTTATTCCGGGTTGAATCGGAGGTAACCACAGTAGGTAAGGTACTCAATACATAGCAGAGTATAACAGTTTTAATATAGATGAGATTCTACAGGACTAGAACTGTTTCATTCATTAGAAATCATCAGGAATCTGGGTATCAAAAAATAAATATGGTATTTATAGGTCTCTACAAGTGGTAGGAGAGGGTGGGGAGTGGGATGGGTGCAGGTCATTGGTTGATAGAAAAGGGAGTTCATTAAAAGCTAATTCTACAAAGCTATAGTTAATTTTTATTTATATTTATTTATGTTTTTAGAGTAACAAAGGCAGACAGAATTCTATAAACAGGTTCCGGATGGCATACCATTCCTTGTCAATAAGTTTCTCTTAAGCTAACAGATGTCTATAAAATCAGTGGGAGGTCAGTCATGCTCGATAGAATTAAAGAAAAGGGAGATTCTCTAAAAGCTAAAGTCATTAAGGTTCTACTAAGTGACAAAGGTCTAGGGAATTCTGCAGACAGATTCAAAATACTGAGTGCATATCTTACTATTATCTTCGAACTTCTCTTAAACTAATCAACAATATGCCAAAATCAACAGACACATTCACAAAAAAACAAAAAAACAAAAAAACAAAAAAACAGACAAACAAAAAAACACACATAAAAAACAAAAAAACACACATACTCACTCACACACTTACGCGCAACCATAAACACACACACAAACACATATACACACATAAAAACACACACACATATATAAAGAATATATAAATATATATAAATATACATTCATGTACACACACATACATACACACATACATACATACATACATATATATATATATGTATATATGTATACACATATATATATATATATATTGGTAAACGGAATAGAAAATGCTGACAAATTGTTCACAGTTGAAAAATGGTTTAATTAGGAATAAAAGAGTATTAGTGATTGTATGGGTTAGTATTCAGTTGTGGTTTTAAGTTTTTAAGTTTTTACCGGTTGCGCATTTCTAAATGCTTTTCAAAAATAATTTTGAGATAGAGTGTCCGTGCTGTTTGCTCTGATCTGATTAGTTTTGGGAATTCTACCTGTTTTTATGTTAAAAAAATGGCTCCAGCGTTATTTTTGTGTTGTAAAAATGCTTGTGGTCAAAACAATTTTGATTGGTCGGTAGAAGTCATGTGAATGTAAAAAGTTGATTTTGCGCCAAGACTGTTTTTATGTTAAAATGTTAGAAAAGTGGCTCCAGCAAAAATTATGGTCAAAACAATTTTGATTGGTCGGTAGAGGTCATGTGGATAAAAAATTGGTTTTGCGCCAAGATTGAGAAATGACTCTTTCACAACAAATGTGTGTGTGTGTGTGTGTGTGTGTGTGTGTGTGTGTGTGTGTGTGTGTGTAGTAGTAGTAGTAAGGTGTTCGATGCTGCGACAATAGCCACCAGCGATGTGTGTCAAATGGCTATTAAGATAAGTGTGTGTGTGTGTGTGTGTGTGTGTGTGTGTGTGTGTGCGTACATACACACAGCAGAGTCATTCGAAGGTCAAAAGATATTTTTCAGCTTTTGTCTTATACGGAGAAGTGCGTGTGTGTGTGTGTGTGTTCAATATTCCTTGTCTGGCTTTCTGGAGAATAGAGGAAAGGTGTTTCCTCAAAAACCAGTATGACTCTAAAAACCGGTTTGTCTGTGTGTTTACATACAGAATAGCTGGATACTCACAGTAAAGTAACCAGTGAAAGACTTGGTACATCTACATATGTATACGTGTGTGTATTCATATGCATACTAGTATTTCAGTATGCATATGTAGATGTACATTTTTAACTTAATTGTTTAAGCGTCAGTCATACAAAAGTGAGTTACAAACGAAACGAAATTTAATTTCGTTTCGTTATTTGTTTTTATCGTCTCCGTTGAACCGGTACGTACTCACACTCTATGCAAATTAGTCTGCCCACTACTAATTTTCAATTTTCATAGAAAAAGCATATAACGATATGTGCTTTTACGATTCTCCAGAAAGGCCGGTAGATAGGTAAATATTGCTGATGAGTTGTAACAACAACGAAACTAGTTCAATATTCCTTGTCTGGCTTTCTGGAGAATAGAGGAAAGGTGTTTCCTCAAAAACCAGTATGACTCTAAAAACCGGTTTGTCTGTGTGTTTACATACAGAATAGCTGGATACTCACAGTAAAGTAACCAGTGAAAGACTTGGTACATCTACATATGTATACGTGTGTGTATTCATATGCATACTAGTATTTCAGTATGCATATGTAGATGTACATTTTTAACTTAATTATATATATATATATATTGTTAAATTATATGCCTATAAAGAAAACATTATATTATTGTAACATTTATATTGTTTGTGCAAATTAACCGGAGATTATCTATTATATAATTATATAGTTTATTATATATTTTATGCTTACTTTTAATCATTTATTCTTCATTTTATACTGTAAATATTATATGTATTATATTTTCAATTTTATTTTCATTTGTATTTTTATTTTTATTTTAATTTAATTTAATTTTATTTTATTTTATTTTATTTTATTATTACTATTATTATTTATATTTAAACTCTTAATAAGGGTTAGTTTGTGCTTCTATTGATGGAAATGTGTATTGATATATATGTATATATGTGTACATATGTATATATATATATATATGTATATTGGGCCTTTTAACATTATTATTATTATCATCATTATTAATTATATTATATTATATTATATTATATTATATTATATTATATTATATTATATATAGTACAATAATTCCCGCTCTATATCACCACCTCTGTTTTAGCTCTAGTTTTTGCATTGGAAATGTTACTTACTTCCTTAGCAATTTTCACTTGATAATTTTTTAATTGATAATTTTTACCCGTTTATTTTCCTATGATTTAATCTATGTACACTTCATATTCTTCTGAGTTTTCGGCTTGTATTGGCTGATAGTGCTTCTTATAGCTTTAATTGCCCTGATGAGTCCTTAATAGGACGAAACATTGTTGGCTAATAAAGACTTTTGATGTATTGAAGGATTCTTTGGGTTTTTTTCATAATTCTTCGGCTCTGTTTAATTACATTGAGCTATACCTTTACTGTCATTTCTATAATACGATGAGGGTGTTTAACTCCAACACACTCTAGTATTTCAATTCTTATATATATATATATATATATATATATATATATATATATATATATATATATATATATATATATATATATATATATATATATGTGTGTGTATATATATATATATTTATTCATTGAACCTTGTTTAACTTTTAAATATATATATATTTAAAACTTAAACAAGGTTCAATGAATAAATCAAAGAATGAGTTTTACAATAGATTGGAAGCACTCGACTGTTATGGTTTTCCAGAGTTATTAATATTGATTCAAAATATTAACAAAATAGATAGATAGTCTTGTGATCAAGTATATTTTTTTATACATATTTCAGAGGTACTGAGTTAAGTTCAACAGTCTTAACCATCTACGATGTCAGGGTATGTCATCATCTTATTTTATCTGATGAGGACGTACCTTTGAAGTTAACTCAATACCTCTGAAATATGTATAATAAAATATACTTGATCACAAGAATATCTATTTTGTTAAGATTTTGAATTAATATATATATATATATATATATATATATATATATATATATATAGGAACCAGTAAGACCCCGACAGCTGAGCTCAAGCCGTTTCGACGGCTAATTCTGGTCTTACTGGTTCCTATTACCCACTCTACTACCTCAAGTATTGAGTACTTTGGTGCGTTATGGTCCACCTGGTTCCTTACCACATTTCCTTCGTTATATATATATATATATATATTAGAAAGTGAGGTTTTTTTTACAAATTGAAAAATAACCGAGGTGTCCTACACGAGTGAAAGTATAAAGAAAAAGAGATGAAATCGAAAATGCAACTGGAGTCTTATTTTAAAAAAAATATATATATATTTATTTGGTTCCTTTACCGGTTTCGCAGTTCTTCTGCTTTTCAAAAGGTGAGTTGAGATGGAGGGTCTGTGGTTTTTCTCACATCTGGTTGGTCTCTGAATGTTACTTGTTTTATATGGAAAAAGTGGCTCGAAATGCCAGGTTTTTCGAGAAGTAATTTCATTGGTTTGTCAATAATTATAATAAATTTCGCGCCAGTTCGCGTTACAATAGTTCTTCAAATAAGAGGGGGGTTGTCACAGGTTGTTTTTTCATATATGAGTGTTTGAATTTCTTTTTACTTGTAAAAAGGGGCCCATGAAGGCTTTTTTTTTGGTTGGTTATAAATGAAATTTTGCTGTCACGTGAACAAGTTTTCATTAAATTTTCGTGCCCTTATTTGGAAATCCATTCTGTAGCCTTTTTAGAGAATTTTATGATAAGTGAAAGATAATGGTCAAGAGAAAGGGATGGGAGAATTGTTCTGGTTCAGTGAATGTGGTTAGTTCGCTGGGGTGTCAGAATTGAGATTTTCTATTGAATAAAGAAAGTAAAGATATGTATGATAAATTTGTGTGCTTGTGTGTGTGTGCGTGTGTGTGTGTGTGTGTGTGTTGTGTGCGTGTGTGTGTGTTGTGTGTGTGTCTGAATTTCTTTACTTAAAAAAAAGGTGGCTCACGAAGGCTTTTTTTAATAAACGTGATTTGATTGGTTATAAATGAAATTTGGCTGTCACGTGAATAAGTTTTCATTACATTTTCGCGACCTATTTGGAAATCTATTCTGTAGCCTTTATAGAGAATGTTATGACAAGGGAAAGATAGTGGTCAAGAGAAATGGGATTGGGAGAATTGTTCTGGTTCAGTGAATATGGTTAGTTCGCTGGGGTGTCAGAGTTCAGATTTTCTATTGAAGTAAAGATATGTATGTTTATTTGTGTGCTTGTGTGTGTGTGTGTGTGTGTGTGTGTGTGTGTGTGTATGTGTGTATTGGAAGATGATTCTATTAGTAGAAATGGGGGAGGGAGTTGTGGGTGTGGGGGTTGTTATGTGTGTGTATGGGTGTTATGTGTGTGGAAGTATGGTTAGCAAGTCAAGATGAAGAGAATATATATATATATTGTGTGTGTGTGTGTAGGAAAATGATTCCTTTAGTAGGAATATTTTTGAATGAACATATTTTCCTTACTTAATCGTATTTGTTCTGTGGTATTGTCAGTGCAAACGTATGTTAAGGTTTATTTAGTTCGGGTTTTTATTTTCTAAAGTAGGTGTTATGTGTGTGTGTGTGTATGTCATATTATGGTGTTGACATAATGTATATTAAACCATATTTAATGCTGGTCTATATTTTTGAATAAACATATTTTCCTTATTTATTCGTGTTTGTTCTGTTGTATTGTTAACGCAAAGTTAAAATGGGAAGACTTGGAATGTGGGTGTCTTATTACTTGCGCAAATGTCTAGATGTGCACTTAGTGGTATCTGTCTCGAGGTTGGATCTCGTAATTGTTGGCGATGAACTGTCATTCTGTTTCTGAGTGTGAGTTTAGTTTGTCCTATATAATCTTCATTGCATCCTTTACATTTAATGGCATAAATTAGATTTTTTGATGAGCAAGTGAAGTAATTTTTTACAGTAAAAGTTTGTCCTGATTTAAATGTATACGTGTTGCCTTCAATGGGGTGAGTGCAGGTTCCACAATTAGAGCGACCACATTTTTTGATACTTGGTTGTTGGTTTGTGGTAGGTAATTTGGCATTGGTGTGTAATGTTTTCAGTGATTTTGGTTGTCTTTTGCTTTTGATTATTTTGTGTGTTTCAAGGGCTTTTTTCATTCTTGGGTTTCATTTTAGTAGTGGGATGTTCTTGTGAATAGTGTTGTAAGCTTCCGCATTTCTTGGGTTGTGTGTTGAGATATATGATAGAATATTGGACGTACCTTGAATTTGTTTCTGTTTCCGTAATTCATCAGTGCCTATTGCTTTAGCCCTTTCTATTCCATTATTTATTAGTAATAGTGGGTACTCTCTCTCGAGTAGAATTTCCTTTAATTCTTGAAGTCTTTTATTTCGCGTTTCATAATTGGAGACAATTGTGCAAATTCTTCTTGCTAGGTTAAAAGAAATGTTCGTCTTCGTGTGCATTGGATGGTTGGAGGTGAATATATATATATATATATATATATATATATATATATATATATATATATATATATATATATTGTTATACTTTGGGAGGGTCATGTTGCCAATAAGAAACACACGCACCAGTTGCTTTCACTTCAATTTATTATATATTTATAAATTTATAAATTTATAAATTTCTGGTTGGTTGGTTGGTTCCACAACCAGATAGTTGTTTATATATAGTCATAGTTCTTTCGTCACACTCTCTGTGACCTCTTCAGTGACTGGGGATTCCTTTCTTTGTTTCTGTGCCTCTCCTTTGTTCTGTCCTACGCCATTTTGTTTCTGTGTTCACACAGTGCGTGTGTTTCTTATTGTCAACATGACCCTCCCAAAGCATAACAGTATATATATATATATATATATATATATATATATATATATAACTCGTCCCATGGACTGAGTGCTCTACCACTACGGATATTACCTTCCAGTGTTCTACCTCTCTCTCTATATATATATATGCATTCATATGTATGAGCTTGTGTCTAATAATTTATTTATACATGTTTCCATACGTTGTATATGCGTAGTATATGTGTACATGTTTGCAAATTGGTGATTTCTGACATTTATGTATCAATATGAGACAGAAAGAAAACTTCTGCTCCTGTCAACGCGAAAGTTATTGTAGCAAAACTCATCCATATTACATAATCTTCCAATCGTCTTACAGTTGTCCATTTCTTCCTTCTTATTTGTCATTTTTCTTTGTTTATTTGCTTTCTTATAATCCATTGTTCACTATTTTTCTTCTGTATATTTTGTTTTCTTTTTATATTATATTTATATTTCTATTTGTTATTCTTGTTGTCTGTGCATTTTTTTTTTGTTCTTTTGTATATAATTTGCCCTCCTTCGAAGACCCTTCACCTCTTCCTCTACTACTACTACTACTACTACTACTACTACTACTACTACTACTACTACTACTACTACTACTACTACTACTACTAATGCTGCTGCTGCTGATGATGATGATGGTGATGATGATGATGTTGATGCTGCTACTGGTGTCAACATTACCGCTATTGCAGCTAGCAACTTTATTATCTAATGTCATCTAGTGCAAATAGTGGTGAATGTCAGAAACATGTCAACCAGTAACATACGGACCACAGCGATTACAGACGCTGTCATCACTACAACTAACACTGGCACCACCACCTCAAAGATCACAACCATCAACAACAACTACCTTACCACCATAAACACTACAACGAAGAGGACGACAACGAGTAATAGCACCTCTCCTGCACCTCTCTGCCGCATATGTATATATAGGTGCACACAAGTGTAGAATCTAGTAGATGTGTAGCATGCCCAGGTAGCACATTACCTCGCAGAGAATTCAATTTAATAGGGATACTAATAAATCTTTAGGATTTGAATACTAAAGTGACGTTTGAATTCAGAACGCAGCAAATTATGGGAGGAGATACCAAACGACAGCTCTTTCGAGGCTTTAACAATTTGGGAGTACAATGTTTTGGATTGGTACTTTATTTATAGACAACCGACAAGAAAGCAGGATTTAAAATAACATAAACCATGCAATCCAGGGTTATTTAGACGCTGCAAATCACCTGAAACATACATACATACATACATACATACATACATACATACATACATACATACATGGTGGCTGCCAACTCGTTTTCGAGTACGGCCACTACTTTATATCCATGTAGGAGAACCCCTACGATGCGCTGAACGAGTGTGACTTTTTAGTCCAGCCAGCGACTTGAAAACTCTGGTACAAACACTACACTTGTGACAATTATTGACACATAGTGCTGTGCCCATGGTACCATGTGACGACAAGTGCAGAGAGATCTCCAGATATAAAGCAATGCCTGTGCCGTGAAGCTTTTATAGTGAGCAAAGGCACTGCACAAAGCCAGTCCCACTCTCTTAACCAAGATGATATTTACCAAAACAAAGAACAAGTCAACATCATTGGATACCATCAGGGTTGCAGGTGTTATATCAGAGTTTTCCTTCTCCTATAATTCTTGCTTGACAAAGGCGAAGGGGTCATCTCTCCCAGTTATTTTGGATGGCCATTGACTCTTAAGAGCTCCTTTGCCTTTTGACAGGTTTTGTTTTTAGTCCTGCAGGATGTCCAAAGTCACCCTCCTCACCAAGAAACCTTGGTGGGGTTGCCAGTTTAGTCGCCAACGACCCGACCATGAGACAGGTTGTACTGAAATACATGTTACCAGTAGCACCAAGTGGTGACCTGACATAATACATACATACATACATACATACATACATACATACATACATACATACATACATACATACATACATACATACATACATATTAAAGCACAACCGACCTGGTATTATTTTTGGGGGACCTCATATTAAAAACGTGCTCTGTTGTAGAGATCAGCTGTCCACTTGATCTCAACGTTGTAAGAAAAATAATAGAGAAGGAGGATATCTACGGATCTTTGATGAGGAGTTTACAGATACAGTATCCATCATACCCATTATTATTGGATCTACAAGTTATATACCAACCCGCTTGGGCCAAAGTATAACTGAACTTGGATTTATGGACAAAGAACGCAGCTATCTAATACATAGATTGCAAATGGCTGCAATAGCTGGCACCTTCAAAATTTGCAAAACATTCTTGCGATTCAAGGGATGACAATTTCTTTTCTTTTACAACCTTGCCACGAGGAAGGTGACTGGTCAAAAATGTATTCGAAATTAAGAGAAAAAGAAACATACATATATACATACATACATATAGCTACCTTCATACATACATACATATATTAGTGCAAATATGTAAGTTCACGTTCTTGCATGTATGTATGCATGTATGTGTGTATATCCTAGTCCCATTAGAGGAAAATATATTCATAATTGTGATTCCTGTATTATAGCTATTTTCCTAACAGCGGCTATAACATCGATATTATACACATATACGTACACATACATACATAAGCTCCCAGATCATATGCTCACGTATATTGAGGCATAGAGAATTATATAATATATATTAAGTACTAATTCACCCAACAGACCCGCACATACCCACAAATACATTCAGTTATTGATATACATATTTAAAATATTACAAACTCCGTGCCCTCCCATATGCATAGAAGCAGACGCAAAGACACACATTCACACATACATCATACATATTTGCATGTATACATACTAGAGTGTGCCATAAAAAGTAAGGTCACAATACTAACGCTCCCTGTGTATTCTCCCATTATAAATGCCCCAATTGGTAAAATAAAACATTGCCTATATCATGGTGATTATAGTGGAAAGTGTGATTATGTTGCATGAAATCATGAAAATGTGAAACCAAATATGACCATACAATAATTGTTTATTCTATTAATCCATTATATTTAGTAAACCAGCTTTGAATATAAAGGCGTACAAGGAAGAAACAAGTTCAGTTAAGTTAACTCCAGTCATACTTTTTTCAGAGTTTCTTTTTCGAAATCCGGGACCTTGCGACGATGTGCTTCGACTACTTGAAGAAAACACTGCTTCTCCTTCTCGTTCTTGGTGATGGCAACAAAATCAGTTATCAACTTGACTGCTCTCTCCGCCAGATCGTTGACTACCTTGATATTGTGAACAACAGCACAGGCATTTTGATATGACGCTTGTGATGACCAAGTTGCAGGTGACAGCTCAAGTCAAGTATCGTCGAGACCAAGGAGATCGAACAGAAGCCTTGATTTCTTCCCAACTAGACGAGGCAGCTTCGTGGACGACTTCAACTCGTGAAATACTGGAGCACCACGGTCGAGAGGCCCAGATGTTTTCTTTTTGACAAGACGTTTGGCTATTTGTTTCTTCTCGGACTCTTGGACCCGACTTGAAAACAGCGCTAGCGGAATGGCTTCCTCCGTCAGGTACCCAAGATGCCTGCTCAGAGCAGTAGTGGCTGCCTGCGATAGATCTCTGTCAACCTTACTGTACTGTGTCAACTCCACGTAGAATTGAAGGTCATTGGATGGTGCATCAGTACACTTGACTGCTGTCAGCCAGTATCGCACGTAGAACAGAGCATTGAACATACAGATCCGGCGCAACTTTTCCATTTTAGCTTGATCGTAATTGAGTCGCTCACCAAATACATACATCTTTGCACTATAGATGATTGTGGACATCCACCGAGCATTATGATGTGGACCAGGCAGCATCCAATGAATTCAACGAGGACGGGTGACACCAAGCAAGATCAACATCAACTCGGCACATTCTCGGTAGACATCCCGTAGAAGTGAACTCATTTCCCCATCGTCGGATGTCAGCAAATCTTGGGGGAACTTGATGTTCTCAGAACACAGATGCTTCAGTCTCCGGTCGACAATGTTCAATGTTTTAAAGTTGATCTTGTCCGTGAGTGACACCCAATCTTTTTTGAACTGCTTGAACACTGGGGGTGTCTGGACTGGACATTGCTCCGAATAGTTGTTGCCACACTGCACACAAGATACGCTCCATGAATGGTGCCGACAAGCAAAATAAAACATCTTTTTGTTGAGCATCTCTTCTAGTTTCACACAGGTACTATTTCTCCATCCAGAACTCGAAGCAGTTGTGTCGAAGACCAAGCCCACCACAGACCCATCAACATTCCAATCTTTAACAAGATCAAATGATGCTTTGGCCTGGGTGGTTCCAGTGCCATCAGGAATTATGGGAACACCGAGGAGTTTACCTTCTCTGAAGTCCGGAGTGCCAGCAACTAGCACACCTAGCCTCTCGTGGTCACCAGGAATTATTTTGCCATCCCAATGCAAGGTAACAAAGTCTGGTACAGCAAATTGTTCCTTTATGTGTTCAGTCCCCAGAGTTCTGATCTTTTCATGTTTTTCATAGGACCCTCTTTCAGATAGAAGAAATATCTTAGAACATCCCCCTCTGTTGGTATTTATTTTAGTGAAAAGGAAGTAAAATATTGCCCCAGGAGCCATATTTCTAGATCATCACAACGGAGCTACAACTAGGCCCACTGGTTTCCGCCATTATTCTGCCAATTTGCAACGATTAGGCAATGCGTACATTAGTCTGAAATAATCAAAATAACATTATAAATTGATAATATACAAAATTGCATGAGATAATGCATAGGGAGCTAAGAAAAAAAGACTTTTGTGTAAAATGTGGGATTCTGGAACACCCTAATAGACACACGCATACAACCAAATGCTATAAGGAACATACGTATTGAGAGATATTCGTTTAAAATATGCAGAATCTCGGTAAGATAATAGTAAAACTGCACATACAGGGTGACAAAATATAATGTATACACACTTTGATTACCT
>OZ024742.1:305913311-305938311 GCA_964016885.1 Eledone cirrhosa
TATATATACATATATATATATATATATATATATATACATATATATATATACATATATATATAGATATGCATGCATATATATATATATATATATATATACATATATATATATATTTGTATGCATATATATATATACATAAGTATACATATGTACATATGTATATACATATATATATGTACATGTATATATGTATGTGTATATATGTATATATATATATATATATATATATATATATATATATATATATATACATGTATATATATATATAAATATTTATGCATATATATATATATATATATATATTTATATATGTATTCATATATATATATATATATATATATATATATATATATATATATATATATATATATATATATATATATATATGAATACATATATATGTGTGTGTGTGTGTGTGTGTGTGTTTGTATGTAAGAGTACAAGTTGAGAGAGGAGGGAAGTGAGAGACGGGAGCGAGCGAGAGAGACTGCGAAATAGAGAGGCAAAGAAAAAGAGATATATACAGAGAAAAGTGGGTTTAACAGAGAAGGGCGAGGACAGCTGCATCAGGGATAGACAGCAAATGTGTGTTCGTATATTTGCAACGTGTGAGGAATTGATCACATATTTCGAGGAGGGGAACATTAAGTAAATTAGAAATAAAGATGTTTATTAGGGAGTGTGTTGAAAGGCCCTTCTTTTCTCGGAGTATTAACAATAATAAAAATAATAATAAGCCTACTCATAAATAAAGACACAAGGTATGTAGCAACGGTATTATGTAGGGTGAGTATGACGTGAGGGTGGAGTAAAAACTAAGAAAAGACTGACAGTTGATGAATAGAAAGCGGTGGATGGGTAGAAGTTGAAGAAATGAAAAAGGAATATAGTAGTGTTTTGAAAACGTGGTTTGAATCCTAATAGATGGTTAAGACAAGTGGTAGAAAAAGAAAGAAAGTAACATTAAGTTGGGGTGGTGGGTAGAAATGTTATGTATTAGAATAAAGAAGAAAAGTAAGTAAAATAAATACAAACAAATAAAGTAGTGATGTAAAATTCGACATACTAATGGATGCAGGTTTGAAGGAAAATGAAGGAACGGAAAAGTTGCAAAAAGGTTAGACGGCTAGAGTATAAAAGGTGAACGGAGCAGGTGAAGATAAAGGAAGGAACTAAGAAGCAGCAGAAAAGAAAAGCAGGAAGACGAAAGTGACAAAGAAAAGTATCGATATTTTGGAATCAGTAGGTTGTCAGAAGACGGGTCAATGTCAATTATCTAACCCATCAGATAGATCTTCAATGAAACTAAAACGTTGTGTAAGATTCTGACTCATTCAGAAATGTCGTATTAAGTTTAACGTTAGCACATAACGTGATATGAACTTCACAGTGCTTTAAATTATGTATTTTGAACTTATTGTTCTATCAACGTAGTTCACACATAAACATATTGTTAATCATGCGCATTTACTTATCACGGAAAATGGTGACTTTTAATTTGTTTATGTCACATACGTGGCAGTGATTTACATGCTATTAATTCTCCTTTAGGACTACATGATTCTATGGTTGTCGCCTCAGAGTGTAAATATATATATAATGGTTTCTTATATAGGCATAAGGTCAGCAATTATCCAGTGTATTACTGGTACTTTATTTTATCGACCCCGTAAGGATGAAAGGCAAAGTTAACCTCGGCGGGATTTGAACTCAGACCATAAATGGCCGTAACTCTTTGCTGCAAAGCATGGCGTCCTAGCATCTACCGATACTGCCAATCCACCGCCTTTATATATATAATGTGTTGTTGACAGGTAAGAAAGCACCCAGTCCAGACTGTAAAGTGGTCATGCTGGTGACACAACAAAAACACGCACTATTCACTATAAATGAGGTTTGCGTTAGGAAGGGTATTCAGTTGTAGCAACCAAGCCAAAATAAGTTCTGTATGTGTAAGACATGGTCACCTGACCTAGCATTGCCCACAGCTGGGCAACTCGTCTAACCCACGCTAGCGTGGAATAATTGACGTAAAATGGTGATGTGATGATGATGATGATGATGATGATATATATATATATATATATATATATATATATATATATATATATATATATATATATATATATATATATATCAGAGAGTGTGTGGAAAAATACCAGATACTTGGGGTAGTAGACAGGATAATATGAAAAGATTCAGGACCCCGACGGTTCATCTCTAGTCGTTTTAACAAATACATCCGACCGCGTACATATATAGTGGGATCGAATTATGAAATTATGAAGAAGAAAATGAAGGTTAGGTGTATCATATTTATGTTTGACACAATACACATTTCGCCACCTTTCTGGTCAAAGTGAGGTTGACAAAGCATGTAAAGTGTGGGACTGTCCGATCTTGCATTAACAAAAGAAAATCAAGACGCAATGGTTTGGTTCAATTTGCTTCAAGTAGATGTTAACATGTTGATGTTCTTCTCAGGTCTGTTAAGAGTAAAGGGTGTGAACTTTTAAAATTGTTAGAATTTCGGTATTTGTTTCAGCTCCTTGATCAACATGATCACTTCTCTTTCCGTGGTTGATATATACATAGTACAAGTCTCTGTCGCTCGATTACTGGATTTTTCGGAGCATCGAGAGTGATGGCTTTCGGTAATCCTTCAAGCTTTTTGTGCTTTAAATCCATATCACTCCGTGACCTAATTGGGTTGTAGACATATGATGTGGTTCCATTTATGACAAACCCTAGGACTTTAGTAGAGACCAATCTGTTGCATGCATTTCATCCAAATATCTGATTTTAGGATACGTTCCTCCATTCTACAACCCTTGCAATTTCTAAGGAACTGAAAAGCAACTGTTTGAACTTCAATTCACATTTGTTTATTCCTTAAATTAAAGGCAAATTAACGTTAACACACGCGCACATTCACATATATAAAAATATATAATATATCTTAGAATTAAAAAGAGAGATCAGAATTTGCTTAGCATATCTGAAATCATTCCTACATGTCTGGCCTTCTGGAGTATTAGTAGTGTAAACCTGATGAGAAATATAGACTCTCTTCCTAGGTTTCTGGTTCTCTGAGTGGGTGAGGTATTATTTCCTTGGGCAAAGTACTTTCTGTCACGTTACTCCAGGCAGACCAGATGGAACCATAGTTCCAGTAGCAGTAGCAGGAGCAGCAGCAACAACAGCAGCTACTGAGAGTTAATTTGTGATGCATCTCGACTCTCAGTCGCTTAAGGCCTCACGAAACCTGAATAAACTGCAGCCTGATGTGTATGCTAAAGAGATATTTCAAATAAATTAATGTTTATATAGAAATTTATTGTACGGCAGGTAACATCCCCAGACAATCTATCACCTACTTTCCAAATCGAGGTGAACTAAGCTATAGAAAATTGAGTGCACCGTCTAAATACTATCTAAATACACAAATAGTTACTCCAGTTTTATACATCATTAAACTATTCCATTATCTTCTAAGATATTTTTTATTTATAATATTAGATATCATAAATCCTTTACGAGAATCATGAAGAGATACTGAATAGCTTCAGTCCTATTGTTGAGAAGATATAAAGATATAATGATCGCCCGAGCTGTTCTGCGAGAGAACGTGTCGCAGCACAAGTTTGAATTAAGCTTTGTACGTGAGCTGTGCTTCACTAAACTAGAGAACGTGTGGCAGGATACGTATTAATTAAGATTTGTGCATGAGAGAGTACTTTACAAAATTAGTGAGTGTGTCGCAAGATACGTATAAATAAAGCTTTGCACGTGAGATATACTTATTCCACAAACCTAGACAAATTTATGAATTATAGAATAAAGTGTATTACTCTGAAATAACAAAGCAGCAGCTGGATACTTGAACTCATAACTAACAAACAGTCTTATATCTTACCCACTCTTATATTTCATCTCCATAATATCTCTACGATAGATGTTCTAGATATATTTCAGTGTTTTTTTCACTATGAGATCTTGCAATCAACTATATCAACAGAGAATTTCAATTTTCTCAAGATAATTAAAACAGTATACCTACAAATATTTGTTGAATGTCCTCAACTTTGATTAACGTGAGGTGCAGAAAAATCTGAGAATTTGGGTTAAAACTCTTCGCCAGAATGTGCTCAAGTTAGCTTTTACAACATTCTCACAGCAAATGAACTTATTAACATCGAACAAAGTTCGCTGGTTATACTATTAAAATTTATACCATTGCCCTATAGGAAGATTATCACCAGTTTCGGCAGAGTCCACTTCTATGTCGTCCCTCGACCTGCTAGAATTAACGGCCAAACTTTCCTCAAATTATATGCTACCATATTAACCTGGAAGAATTATATTAGGTAGTGTTGTCTGGCCGAAATAGTGTTGATCCTAGTTCGGCTTTACCAAAGGTGAAAAACAGAAACAACCAAAACAACAAATGTTTCACAAAAAAGCAAATATAAATAGAGGGAATGAATAATGTAAAAATGTGTGTATAAGCCAACCGATTATCAACGGAATCCATTCATAACCGTCCAATCTTAAATTGTTTCTTTTCTAGTAAGAGTGTAAATAGGACTACGTTATCTAATGTAATCTTTAACATTTTTAAAGCTTTGGCTATCTTGGAGAAAGTAGGAGGGAGGTGCAGATTATATCTAAGACTATATCATTCAATGTGGTCTGTCCTTCGTTTAATATGTTAAACTTCCATTTGAAGAAATTTGCCTGCTATTTCTAGCATATTTAGAGACTATATAGAAGCTCTGTCATTGGCATCATTGGAGGTCACATTAGTAAATAATCTCGGCCGAATCCTGCAACATACGTTCTGCATATTCATCAGTTTCGATTGAAAAGTAAGCCAGAACCTAGTGATGATAAACGATTGTAGTGTAGTAGCTAATACAAACAATGAGACATTTCATCAATCACCCTTTGACCTTGCCTAAAATCTCTTCTAGATAGCATTCACAATGAACAGTTATTGATTCTTTCTGACTTGTTTCAACTTTGTCTATTGTAGCTTTTACTTCTTCTACTCTCTATTGTCGTTCACCTAACGTTCATGGCATTGTTCCGGTAACATAATAATGGCTTTCATTATTTGTCGCTGCTGTTCTTACAGATGTTATTGTTTCTTGTGGTGTTTTTATTTTTGTTGTTATGGTTTTTGTATTTATTATTGTTCTTGCTGTTGATAAAAAGGATGTTATTGTTTCTTAGATAGTTTACCTGTCCATCGTTGTAGTAATACTTGTATATGTCTAAGTTTTGTTGTTTAACCCCTTGTCTACCCTGATCGAGGAGAAATATGATGAAAACCCTTTGCAAGTGCAAATATGTTCATTTTTCTTTATATCATGGGCTACATTATCCGGTGTGGCCCACCGTTTGCTTTTCATTAAAGAAAACAGTGTCAGATTTGAAGGAGATTGTCTACCATTTGAATCCGATCGAGCCCCAACGTAGATGACCTTTCGTTAGCTCTGATAGATGTAATTTGGTGATATATCATGTAATTTGTGTAGAGATGTGAGAGACAGGTGTTGTTGATTTTAGTCTAGGGTTACCACTGGTGCTGACCTCAGTGTCACATGAAACAATAATAATACGTAGAGTGGATTTGTTAAAGACAAATTTAAGACAATGGCAATAGAAAGAATGAAAACTATAGTAGTAGTAGTAGTAGTAGTAGTAGTAGTAGTAGTAGTAGTAGTAGTAGTAGTAGTAGTAGTAGTAGTAGTAGTAGTAGTGGTGGTGGTGGTGGTGGTAGTAGTAGTAGTAGTAGTAGTAGTAGTAGTAGTAGTAGTAGTAGTAGTGGTGGTGGTGGTGGTGGTGGTAGTGGTAGTAGTAGTAGTAGTAGTAGTAGTAGTAGTAGTAGTAGTAGTAGTAGTAATCAGCCGCTGGTTGCTGGTGTCATTTGTGTATTAAAAAATGTAATACAAATACTAACAATAAACATTATTCTTAGTTTTATTTATAATATTAGTTAGGACCGGCCATTTTGATGCCTTTGACGTTCCATTTAAACTGTGTACCATCTATGACTGAAAGATAAATATGTGTCAGAGGTAATTCTAGAATATAGGGCAAGGCGTAGGTATTCATGAGGATTGCACGTTATTGGACCCAGTATTGTTGAAGATAGACGAAACGAGACAATCGACAGTGCCTGAGAGAATGAGAAGCGAGACGAACAAATTCCATGAAGTAAGACTCAATCTAGTAGCAATCGAACAATGAAAATAGACAGCACGTTTTTGAGCTACATTTTACAGTTTATGTGAGTGAATTCGTGTCATACAACAAAGTGATCTTATATAGATTAGGATATATGTGTTTGCAAAAAATCACCGTCTCGGTTGTGGAAAGAGTACTTCAATGTTTGTATCACCAGTGATATGTCGACGTTATAGATACTGGGGGTCTGGGTGAGGTATGTTTTAGGTCTTCACAGTATTGTGTTTATGTAGTCTCAGCAGAGATTCACCATGATAGTGAGGCCTACATTTTGGAGCGATCGATAATATATAAATATGAAAAAATAAGAATACGGACATTGTTCGACAGCTAATGGAAAACTGAAACGAAGGGCAACTGAAATATATATATATATATTTACATATGTGTCTGTGTATGTAAAGATATATGTATGTATATAATTATACACACACATATATATATATATATATATATGTGTGTGTGTGTGTGTGTGTGTGTGTGTGTGTGTGTGTGTGTGTGTGTGTGTGTGTGTGTGTGTGTGTGTGTGTGTTTGATTGGTCAAGATAATATTACTGTTATTTATGTAATGATACTGATCCACCTTCTGATTTTGCTTCATAGTGACGTCAAGCATCATGACACCAAGGTGGTTTCATATCATTACCCAGCAATATATTGGACGTGGATACTTGCGTTGGAAATACAATCGTTGTTTATTCCTCCTTTTGAATAATTCTATCTATTTATCT
The DNA here is from genome assembly GCA_964016885.1 of Eledone cirrhosa. Classification (NCBI taxonomy): domain Eukaryota; kingdom Metazoa; phylum Mollusca; class Cephalopoda; order Octopoda; family Eledonidae; genus Eledone; species Eledone cirrhosa. Next base: position 305,920,295 of record OZ024742.1, read on the forward strand.
ATCTTCGCCGATATCTTTCTATATGCATATATTATTACATTTTTTTAGCTCCCCATCAGATTGGATCTAGGAAAATGTCTCCGGCAGACATCTCGCTGCTGTTATACTTGTATGTAGGTAGATATATAGTTCAAGATAAACAAGACAAACACAAATATATCATAATATAAAATCCTTTTTAGTTTTACACTAGCTAGAAGAGAAATATTTCAGCTTATCAGATGTCAGTCCTTCGTCGGGAAAGTATACTGTTTGGAGAAAGAGATTGGAAGGTTGTGTCTATATGTATATATATATATATATATGTGCGTGTGTGTGTGTGTGTGTGTGTGTGCATGCACGCGTGCGTGTGTGTGTGTGTATATGTGTGTGCATGCGCGCGTGCGTGTGTGCGTGTGTGTGTATATGTGTGCGCGTATCTGTTTATTTTCCTGGGTAACTTTTGTTGTTGTCGGTTTAATCTTCAAATGTTGTCTATGCTGTTTCTTCACGCACCTTCTAAATCGATAAATGAGTTGGTATTCCGAAACAATAACATAATTTCATATATCTTTCAGCAAACATAAGACTACCACGAGTAAAGTAACTCGTGTTGCCTTCGCGCAAAAATGACATCTATATAAAAGTGCATTCAAATGTATGTATGTGTCTAAACGAGGCTGATAATCTCAGTGCGTTCTACTTTATGAGTATTTCACTGTTTGTATAGAATATGAGAGTTCCTAATTTCGTTGAGCTTTCCAGAAGATTTTAGCTTTTCAATTAAGTATTAATATGTGTCATGTGTTGATCTCATTTTGTAAGAAGTAGGATTACTTTGATTGTTATGTTGTTAATTGTTATATTACTGCTGACTTCGAACTGTTTACTACTCAGTGAAGACATATTCGTGCAAATTTAGAATGCTTTAGTTTCTTTCTTATTAGTATATGCTAAATGCGACATGTATGAAGATGAACATGATATATATATATATATATATATATATATATATATATATATATATATATATATATATATATATATATATATATGTGTGTGTGTGTGTGTGTGTGTGTGTGTGTGTGTGTGTGTGTGTGTGTGTGTGTGTGTGTTGGGATCTGATGATAACGGTGCTTAAATCTCCTAGCTTTGTGGGTAATAGTGTTGAATGTTTTGCTGTACATTCATGCTTTCCTGTCAATTTTCTTATTTAGTTGCGCTAAAGTGATTCGTGATTACCACTTCTTCCAGGTGTTTGCTGTCCCACTGTATATATATATATATATATATATATATATATATATATATATATATATATATATATATAGGTTGTCCATGACTGAACCGGCAACTCCAGCAAGATTGCTTGGTGAGGATGGTGATACTGTACATCATGTAGAGTGATAAACAAAACCCATGAAACGGTGGAGGATCTCATGCGTGTCAACGGCCATTCAAGTGTGTGTATATATCTATATAATTGTGTGTGAGTGTGTGCGTTTAATTTTATTTTTATATATCTTTCTAACCTTTTAACTGTATTACAATCCCTTTAACTTTCAAAATGTTAATGGGATTGGAAGGTTCTTGGGCTACGAATACAGAAATAAACAGACCCAGACAAAACCAAGTATCCGGGAACCACTCTCCCAGGGTTACGGTGAAGCGATGTGTTTTCAGTGAGGTGAAGGGTGAACTACGGCAGATGAAGTCAACTCAGAATCGATGGCGTATGTCATCTGATGCTGAGTGGAAGAAACTCCTTTGTCAACCGTCAGTATAATAAATTCAACGAACTGCTGCAACTCATCTACAGGAATGGAGTCTGCAGATGAGAAACATAGGAAAGTTCAATGGGAGTGAAGAACCCCAAGTCGTTGTTACGGCATTTTTCTATGATATGAAACTCTGAAGCAAAACCTCCGATTTACCTGATTGCTGATCATGTTAATAGGCTTTAAGCTTGTCTCTAGATAATAAATCAATGAGACTTCATATTGATGTTAGTAAACTGACACAATCTGGTACTGTTCAAACCATATCGAATAGCTTACTATGGTTTAGGATAAGCGGGGTTCTTGAGTCCTCTTTGAATGATACTCCCCACCACCTATCGTGGAATTTTCATTGTTATAATTTTATTATTTGTTACATCCTTATTACTCTATTTCATGTCAACCACTACTGTCCTTGGTTTTCTATTGTCCTTTATGTTGGCCCTTGGAACCAATGAAGAAATTATTATTATTGTGGATTGGCAGTATCGGCAGAGAGTCGGACGCCATGCTTTCCAGCATAGTTACGTCCCTTTACGGTCTGAGTTCAAACCCTGCCGAGGTTTACTTTGCCTTTCATCCTTACGGGGTCGATAAAATAAAGTACCAGTAATGTACTGGTTTATTGCTGGCCTTGTGCCTAAAAGTAGAAACAATTATTATTGTGCTTCAGTTGCAATTCCTCCTCCTCCTCCTCCTCCTCCTCCTCCTCCTCCTCCTCCTCCTCCTCCTCCTACTACTACTACTACTACTACTACTACTACTACTACTACTACTACTACTAAATATTTGCTACAATAGATAGCAGTCACTATATGACCTCACATGACCTCCCCAAGTGATTTTGAAGAAGCAGATTTATGACACGTCGTGTGTATGTCAGTGTGTTGTGAAGTGAATGATCTGACCAATAAACGATCGATTTAACCCTCAGCCTCAGTTGCTGACAGGAAGTCAACAGTGTTGGGTTCACATATAAATATCAAACATGTGAGTGGAGAAGAAGAGGAACAAAGGGAGACAAAACTGGTGATAGACAAAGAGCGGACAGAGAAAGAAGGGTAGAGAGGGCGAGAGAAGGAAGAGAAAGATAGATAGATATAAAGAGAGAAAGACAAGCAGAGAGAGAAAGTGAGAGTGAGAGGAAGAGAAATGAGAGTTGAGAGAGAATGGAGAAAGTGGGGGAGAAAGAAAAATTCGGAGAGAAAGATAGCGGACGAGAAAAAAGGGTGGAAAGAAGGTTTAGACGGACAAAGAAAGAGGAAGGGGGAAAGATGGGTGCGGAGAAGGAGGGGGACGTATAAGAAGACCAGTAGCTTGAAATGTTTGAGAAAATGCAATGATTTAGTAACGTGCTGTTAAGTGGTAGATACTGATTTAGAGGAGGGACTACATTGATGCTACATCCACTACTAGCACCACCAAACTACTACTACTACTACAACTACTACTACTACTACTACTACTACTACTACTACTACTACTACTACTACTACTACTACTACTACCACTACTACTACTACTACTACTCTCACCACCCTCACCTTCCTTTCCAAGAGAAATTTGAAAAAGTTGATGACGGATTGGCCGAAGAGAAAAGTGTCTGTCTTCAGTTCTTTCAACCTCGTCCACCATACAACCTCTTTCGCTACTGCCACCTAACAGAGGAAAATTGCCTGCCCTTCCTGGACAAAAGAAGGCAGCGGGTCGATCTTCACTATGGATTCGGCCGTTAGCCAGATCCGTTCTACATGCGACAACAGCTGCTCGACATAACTCTACGAGTCAGTAATGCACGGACACTAGACGAGTGCCAGTCACCCGTCTCGGTCTCTTCTTGGTCAAAGAGACGAGCTGCGGAAAGGCCTATCTGACAATCGGCGACCACACCTGTTCACCGTTGAGGCAGAATATCTGGAGATGCCGCAGCCTCAGCGAATGTCTGCGCATTATTAGCCACGGCAGTGGATTGGCAGTATCGTTAGAGGGTCGGACGCGATGCTATGACGCAAAGAGTTACAGCCCTTTCCATTCTGAGTTCAAATTCCGCCAAGGTTAATTTTGCCTTTCATCCTTACGGTGTCGATAAAAGAAAGTACCAGTAATGTACTGGATAATTGCTGGCATTGTGCCAAAAGTAGAAACAATTATTAGCCACGGCAAGCCCAGCCCTCCGCGTAGAGGGTGCTGGAAGCAGATAGACTGCCTCACCAATGTAACCTGTCCCCTCCACAAGAATTTGAAGAGGAGCGTTCCAGCTTGGAGAGGCGCGGACGGGGGCTAGGGACGACGGTCAGGCGGTAGTAGATGACGGACGCGATGCACGCATTTGCCATCTCCACCCGAATCAGTGATAGCTTCCTAGCAGCCCATTTCTGGATGAAACTGGCTACCTTGCCCGTCATCTCGTCCCAATTCTTATGCACCTGGAGTTCTGGTCCGAACTAAACCCCGAACATTTTATCGGTCTGTCCGTCCAGCGCCCAACGACGCTGTTGGCCGGCATTGTCTTTCCTCTCCAAATGCCGAGGTGCAAGCCCACCGATATTCCAGGTTAAGTTTTGCTCCCGTCAACCTTTCATATTCCTCCAATAAGTTGCAGACCACCGCGATTTCGAGGTGTCCAATAATAATAATAATAATAAATGTTTTTACTTTTGGACCAAAGCCAGTAAATTACCCCAGTGTATTACTACTACACCATGTTATCGACTCCGTAAGGATGAAAGGCAATATAAAAATAATGCTTTCTTTATTAACCACAACGGTTGACATAAAGTATGACATTAAAGAAGGTACAGGACCGTACAAATGGACATTTCTGCGTGTAAAAAGAAAAAAAATAGATAAAATATAATTGTTTCTACTTTTGGCACAAGGCCATCAATTACTCTGTACATTACTGGTACTTTATTTTATCGACCCCGTAAGGATGAAAGGCAAAGTTAACCTCGGTGGGATTTGAACTCAGACCGCAAAGGGACGTAACTATGCTGGAAAGCATGGCGTCCGACCCTCTACCGATACTACCAATAAAATATAATGATAATCATTTCTAGTATAGGCAGAAGGCCAGCAATTTGGCGGGAGGGGAAAGTTCACTAAATTGACCCCCCAGTGCTGACTGGTACTTTATTTTATCGACCTAGTAAGGATGAAAGGCAAAGCTAACCTTGTTGGCATTTAAACTCAGAACGTAAATGACTGTAACTCTATGCCCCTGAGCATGTTGTCTGATGCTCTACCGATTTTACCCATCCAGCGCCTCATACACACACGCCCACGCACACACACACACACATATATATATATATATATATATATATATATATATATATATATATATAGATATATAGATATATATATATATATAGAGAGAGAGAGAGAGAGAGAGAGAATGGTATTAATGAAAAATTATTTATCTTTTATTAAAAAAAAAAAAAAATTATTTATTCTCTTACAATCGTTTCTAATTAGATATCACCTCGAATTATTCGATGTGTTGGCAAAATTTCGTTTCATATACTCATGTCAATCTATAAATTTAGATCTATGTATATCAGGTGGTAATTCATTCTCCTCTGAGAGAGAAAGATTATCATCCTTATCATCAGTCCCTATCATCATTCTCCAAAGATATATAAGACTTGCAAAAATCTTGTCTCGTCCATCTTTTTGCTCTACGATCTAACATGAAAATTCGATCAAATTTTCCATCCTTTTTCTCTCAAAATCATCGTATCTGCAATAAGTGCGACAGGGTGCGTAAATGAGCCGCTGGATTGACTCATAACCATAAAAAAATGATCTGAGAAGAATGCTGGACCCCCATAAGCCGAAATAAAATGGGCGAATTTTCGTACACACTCACTCACTCACTCACACACTCACAAACACACTCATATATAAATATATATGCGAGCAAAACCACAAAACCTCCATCTCAATTCTACTTTCGAAAAGCACAAGAACCGCGAAACCGGTAAAGGAACCAAATAAATATTCTTAAAAAGACTCCCGTTGCATTTTCGATTTCAACTTTTTTCCTTATACTTTCACTCGTGTAGAACATCTTGTTTTTTTTCATTTTGTATAAAAAAAAGAAAACCCTAATTTTATAATATATATATATATATATGTTTGTGTGTGTTTGTGTTTGTAAGTATGTGTGTTTGTGTGTGTATGTGTGTGTGTGTGAGTGTGTGCGTGTTTGTGAGTTTACATACGTATTTATATAAATATATTTATTCAAAACACATACGAAAATATACATTCATATGCGTATATAATAGAATATAGGTATAAATTCATAAATATACTCTTCAACAGATACTATGTGATACGTGTTTTCCCAAATCCATTGTATATTACATCAAGTAGATATTTGAGTATATACAGACTCCCGAATACTCTTAGACACACATAAATATAGATAAACATACTCAATCTGTACTCGAGTGTACATATCTACATTCCTTTGCATGTATGCGTATATAGATACATACATAATGCATATATACATACAGACATACACACACACACATATATATATGTATATATATAAATATATATATATATATATATATATACATATATATATATATATAACTACATACTACATATACATATACATAAATATGACACTCTCAAACATCACACAATTACAGGAGCGTAAATATATGTTTATATATATATATATATATGTGTGTGTGTGTGTGTGTGTGCGTGTGCATATATATACATACACACACACACACACACACACACACACACACATATATATATATATATATATATATATATATATATATATATATATATATAAACATATATTTATACGCTCCTGTAATTGTTTGAGAGTGTCATATTTGTGTATATTTGTAGTATGTAGTTTTATATATGTATGTATATGTAGTATGTAGTTTTATGTATGCAGAGTTGTGTTCCTGAGATGTAAACAAGGTCTCAGTATAAGAAAATACTGTTCCATTGAAAGAGGAAATGAACAGGAATACAATTGGCGTCTGTCTGGCATAAAACCCTTGAATTGTTGCTATGGTTATGGAGTTTCCAGAACACAAATGAACGATATGTACCCACATAAAAACGATCAGTTAGAAAGCTTCAGATGCCTCTGCTGTCAGGAGGAAATTATAATAAATGTATGATCATTACATAACTATCTATTCATCTATCTATCTATCTATCTCTCTCAGTTTCTGTCTGACGCGTGAAACATCGCCGGTAAGATTTTTTCTAAATTTATATACGAAAAACAGAACAAATTGTTTGCAAAAACATATTATTTTGTAGATTAACCCCCAAGCTGAATTGTCAGCTGGGTGGTAATCCCATTTTTCGCCCTTTTAGGGTCAAAAATTCTATTTAAAAAATTGTTTTAAAATATCAAATTTTACAAACTAAATAACTTGAACAACACAATAACGCTGGAGAACGTCAATAGAGAAAAGAGAGAGAAAGAGGCAGATATTAACGTTATATCTGCTTCTGCTACTATGGATGTCGTCATAGATACGATTGTCAACAAAGAGGAAAAAATGTTACCACTCAAAAATTGTACAATTTCTACCGTCGAAGCGGAGAAAAATAACACTAACTCTCAGGAAAACACAAAATTAAACCTATTAACATACATACACATGAAAAAGACATCAACAACTCCACAGATACATCTACACATAATGTTTCACCTCGTCAAGGAACTGATATTTCCAACACCGAGGCTAACAACGATAACAACAACAACAACAGCAACACCACACAAAAAAAGAAAATGTCTTTCGCTGAAACAGTGAACAAAAAACAAGATTTTATAAATCTTGATATCTCCAATGCAAGAGATATGCTCCAGCAAGGGAGAAAATGTGTAACGTTCGAAGAAAAAGGTGGGTTTAGAATTAACTCACCCCTTGAAATAAAGGAAGACACAATTCGCAGATCAGTCACCTTTAGGACTGTGTCAAATTCCACAAGAAAGCCGACATTTGTTAACCAAGCAGATATAGAAGCTACTTTCAAGGAAATTCTAGCAAATATCGATTTTCTGCAGCGAGGAAAACAGTACGGAAGTGTTTCCGTACTGTTTAAAAGCGAGGCACTCGCCCAAAAGCATTCTGTGACACCAATGGTATCAAAAGCATTCATCGTTTTCCCTACATACATGGGAAAAACACAAAAAATAAAAAATAAAAAATATACCCCCAAACATTAACATCTGTTGGATCTTGGCTGGCTTCGTAGAGCCAGAAACTGATATGATTCTTTCGATACGAAAATCTATTCGACAAAGGTGGGCGGGTACTGATTTGGAGATTCTGTTGCAAATAAAGCCGGAGAGAATCTCCAAAATACCCAAAAGAGTTGTCATCGATGATAACAACAAAATAAACATTTCGGTAGAAGGAGGAAAATGTCATTGCTTTCGTTGTGGTAGCACAGCACACCTAAAAGCCTCTTGTTCACAAACACACAACAACAACATCATTAAAAAAACACTATACCAACACCAACACCAAAACAACCACCACCACCACAAGTACAACGACAGACGAAACGGGCAGCCACACCAAAACAAACAGACACTCAACCAACAACAGCATAAAAAACAGACAACACTCCTGAAGAACACAGCCCCACCCCATCCTACTCCATCAAACACTACCACAAACACACACACCGAAACACCACCACCACCACAAAACATACCACTACCCCACACACTTGACGATGGTTACTCATCGACGGATGGAGCTGCTTCTCCTTCTTTAAGTGAAGAGGGAGAGCCGCAGAATCTAAAAAACAAAAAAAGAGACACCAGATAACCCCCCAAACCTCCAATCACAACACCAACATACAACCACAGACACAACACAAACAACACCACAGTCAAACAGCCCCCTATCAGCAAAACCAACACCAACACCAACACCACCTCAAACACAAGCACCCACCATAAAAAGAAAACTCCTGGACGAACAACAAACTAAAACAACACAACAAAAACACAAACAACAATACGCATACATCAACAAGAATTTGATAGAGGTCATCTCCCAAAACCCCAAGGTGGAGACGGAGGGCAAAACTTTCGTCAAGGCAGAATCGTCTCCACACCTTAAACTTAAAAGGGTTTCTATGGAAACCTATAATGACCTAAAAAATAAATGTTCACAGGACGTGGGCAACCCCTGCCAGAAACCCATCAACCGGGTTCTGTTAAAATGTTTCCCCACCCCACCCAACACCCCATCCAGCACCCAAATGGAGATTGAACAACCCGATCTCCAGGAAACGAAAAAGTAAGTGCACCTTTCGTCTTTTTTCTCCAACTCTTCTTCGCCAACATGGCTAGTTTACGAGTTGGAAGCGTGAATGTGCGTGGCGTACGGATGCCCTGGAAACTGGACCAACTTTTAAACGACCTTAGTTCACACGGTATGGAAGTGATAGCCATCACCGAGTCCAGGATCCACAAGAGGCAGCAACTAACCCCCATCTTCGACGACTTTGAGATCTACCCATCTCTCTGTCCGCCAGGAGGTGGGGGTGGAGTGACTGTCATGTTTCGGAAGAACCTGGACGTCGAAGTACAGCAAGTACACTTGGACCCGGAGGGTAGACTGGTAGTGCTGGACGTGAACAGTATTGGAGGTGGAGCCTTCAGACTGGTGGCCGTTTATGCCCCGACCGGGTAATCGCAATCACGGCCAGACTTCTTTAAGCGTCTAGAGTCTTTTCTGGGAATGTCTCGCTCCTTACTTTTAGTGGGGGACTGGAATGGTATCCTAGATGCACGATGGGACTATGTGGGAGCATGTCCCAGTAGAGCGGGGTGCAACAGCCTCAACACTTTAAACGGCCAATTCCAACTGGCCGATAGGTATCGACTGGATTTCCCGACTGCATCACAGTGGACTTGGGCAAATCGATAGGGTATAGCAGAGAGTTAGCCTTAGAGAAAAACAGAATAGAAAGAGAATTAGTAACCAAGGTAGAGGAGGCACTTAGAAGTGGAAACGGCGCTAGAGTGTTAGCGTCGAGAACGGCACTGGACCAGTTCTTCGATGCGAAACACGAAGGATGCGTGGTCAGAAGCAAAACACGTGCTATAGGAAACGAAGGAGCGAAAGCTGTCAGCTGGGCCCGAGTGGCGCAGGAAAAAAGTGGCAACAAGTCCACGGAGGCGTGCTACTTGATTCCAAGCAAATGTACGCGGCCTTTCAGCAGCATTTGCGCGACTGTTTGAGCAGAACGACGGTGAGCCGAACGGGGCAATGGACTTTAGTTCATACCTCGGCGGCCTGCCGCGTCTCTTGAACACGGACACTGAATTCTGGGAAAGACAGATCACGGACACTGAGATACAGGAAGCTCTGGGCCGCTGCGGGAAACGAAAGTTACCCGGTCTAGATGGTCTACCCTATGAGTTTCACATAGGCATGCCGGACTTGTTCTCTGGCGTCCTCGAAGCCGTCTACTGCAATTGGCAGCAGAACGGGAGAATTCCCAGTTCTGCAGACAAGGGCGTAGTAACGCTGATAAGGAAAGACGAGAAAAAGGGGGACGAAATTAACAACTTCAGGCCCATAACTCTGCTCAACACAGAGTTAAAGATTTTGGCCAAGGTGCTAGCGACGAGGTTGGTGCTTGTCGTCGAGAACCTGGTAGGGAAAGCGCAAACGTGTGCAATCTCGAACAGGTCCATACACGACAACCTCCACCTCATACGATACATCATAGACAGGGTGGGTAGTAAACCCGGCTTCGGTGGGGCTCTGATCAATTTGGATCAGTCTAAGACATTCGATAGGGTCGACCATCGATACTTGGAAGCGGTTTTCAAGGCGGCGGGTTTCGGTCCCGTGTTCAGAAGCTGGATCGAGGCGATGCACACCAGCATCTGCACGAGGGTCAAAGTGAACGGCTACCTATCCGAGCCGTTTGCAATCACGCGTTCCATTCGACAGGGGTGCCCTCTCTTTTCCATTCTGTATGTATTGACTCTAGAGCCACTACTGCGGAAATTGGAGATGTTGCAGGGCATCCCTCTAGAACCAGGACTGCGCAAAACGGCGTCGGCTTGTGCCGACAACGTGGCGGTAATGGTGTCGTGCACCTTGGAAATCGGGGTGATGGGCAAATTACTGAAAGAATACGAAACGCTGACGGGAGCAAAACTAAACCCGGACAAGTCTGTCGGTTTGCAACTCGGTACGGGGAGAGGCAAACCGATGACGTCCGACAGCGTCGTTGGACGCTGGACGGACGGACCGGTGAAATTGCTCGGAGGTCTGGTTCGGTCCAGACCTCCAGCTGGAGAAAAACTGGAACGAGGTCACGGCCAAGGTGTTTGCACTCACCCAGAAGTGGGCAGAGTGCAAACTGTCCTTAAAAGGTCGAGCGGAGGTGGCGAAAACTTTCATAGCGTACGCCATCTACTACCGCTTGACTGTCGTGCCTTGTACCCGTGAACACCTCGCTAAGATGGAACGCATGCTCTTCCAGTTTCTGTGGAAGAAGCAGACTCCGCTGGTGAGGAGATCCGTCTGCTGTCAGCACCCTTCCAACGGAGGGCTGGGAATGCCGTGGCTGATGATGCGCAAATATGCACTGAGGCTGCGGCATCTCCAGTTATTCCTCACCGACCCCCAACCGGTGTGGGAACCGTTTGTGAGATAGGCTTTCCCACAGCTCGTCTCGCTGACGGAGCTGCAGTCCTGGGTCAAGAAAAGACCGAAAACGATGGGCGCCTGGCACATTGAATGCGCTCAGGCGCTCACAGTCCTCTGGCAAGCGGGCGCAGCAATCAGTGGAGACCCACTTCGACATTTTATAGAGGGATTGTACGTTAGGAAGGCGACGACATACTCGGATAGACTCTGGGCGTCGAAGACTATGAGCTCACCAGTCTGTTTGGTAGGACTTTCCGGATCTATGGACAACTTCCAGAGGTCCCTGGCCTGGCAATGATACCGAGGAGCTCTACCATTTCGTGACAAGATCTACAGGCACGGACGCCCCGGCAGGGATCCTTCCAAGAGGACGTGTCCAAAATGCGCGCAGGACATTGAAACAGTCCTACACGCAATTGTACACTGCCCGGGCGTAACCGACCTTTGGAACTATGCAGAACAACTGCTGTCGCGTATGGGAAAAATCCAGTTGACTGCTGAGTCCATAGTAAGGATCAAATCACCAGCCTCTTTCAAAAACTAAAGAGAGGCGGTTTTTCTCTGTACGGTGGCTATGGTGAAAGAGGTTATATGGTGGACGAGATTGAGAGGACTGAGGACAGATGCCTTTCGCCCCGGACAATAATTGATTCCCTTCTTTAAGTATCACTTTAGAAGGAGAATCAGAATGGAGAGAGAAGCACTGCACCCCAGTAAATTTACTGAAAGGTGGGTGAATGTGGCAAAAATGGCCCGAGTGATTGGGCCTTTCCTGTATATAAACCTGTAAGTTGAAGAAGAGGGCAAAAGGAAGAAAGGAGGACTTGCACAACACGTTCCTGAAGTTGAGGGTTGTTCTATCGACGGGGTATTAAACAACCCATTTGTGCCCCCCCCCCCCCCTATTGGGGATTTCGATCGTTATAATTGTTTGTTTTATATTTTTTACACGATTTTATGTAAAATCCCCGGCATGTCTTTGTTTTGTCCCCTTTTCTTATGCGCCCTTGTGGCTAATAAAGAAATATATCTATCTCATCTCAGGTCACCTTAGTATATATCAATGTACCTATATATATATATTGATATATACTAAGGTGACCTGAGATGAGATATATATATATATATATATATATATATATATATATATGGGTTTAGTGTATATATATATATATATATATATATATATATACACTAAACCCATGCTAGCGTGGAAGATAGACACGTTAAACGATATATATGTATGTGTGTGTGTGTGTGTGTGTGTGTGTGTGTGTGTGTGTGTGTGTAGATAAATAGATACATACACACAGACACATACACACATATATATAGAGAGAGAGGGAGAGAGGGAGAGAGTGATATATATATATAGCCCTCTCTTCCTCTCTCCGCCTCTCTCTCTCTCTCTCTCTCTCTCTATATATATATATATATATATTTATATATATATATATATATATATAGGGAGAGAGAGGGGTGGATAGATCGATCGATGCATAGATACATACATACGAACATAAAACATAGATATATACAAACATACTTACATCCATGATGGTATGTATATGCGCTGTTCTGTATACATGACATGCAAATGCTAAAAAACATGCAACAATTTGACCGGGGTGGATTGTGAGATTATTTAGAATGTCTTCAGAATTCATTAGCGGGATCGTTCTGACCCCTCATGCCTGCTCTTCAGAATACTTTTGATCTTTCTTGCTCGGATTACTGCTTCTGACTGCTAAACCGAAGAAAGCCGAATTAATTATAATTAAAGAAACTTATTCTATGCGCTAGATTAGATATTGGTAGAGTTCGATAAGCAAGTTTGAAATATTTGAATATCTAAATCCTATTGAAATCAAACCATAAAATTTATCCTTTCTGGGTTCAATAATATCTAAGTCAGACTAGATGTGTATATGGTACCATATGCGGTAATTTCATTCATAATATTATAATAAAGATATGTTTAATCGCATGTGTGTACTTTAAGCTATATATATATATATATATATATATATATATATATATATATATATATATATATACATGTATTTCACTGGCTTTATTGAGCATCAACACTCGCACATATTTGTTAAGATGCCGCGATATAAAAGTCCTGAACGTCGTATATATTTTGTAAACAAAATATCCTTGTTGAAAGCTTATTTTCCCTATAGTGCAAAGTTAATCAGCTAGTAGTAATTTGTGATAGCACTAACACAATCTGATTCAGAATAAACATATAAACATGGTTTGTAATCTTTCAGTGAGTATATAATGCGTCTGTTATGATGTCTAAATAGTTCTGATACGATCGCAGTTTAAAATAGTCATTTTCACCAAGAGCACAGATACTGAATTTTAATCAATGACACAATAAAATCAAATTTCACTCCAAAATTTATATTTGTTAAAGAAAGAAGTACCCAATTCGACCATCAATGGCATCACGGACATGAGTGCCAAATACATTTTATTTAAGCTAATAATTGTTTCTACTTTTGGCACAAGGCCAGCAAATACCCAGTGCATTACTGGTACTTTATTTTATCGACCCCGTAAGGATGAAAGGCAAAGTTAACCTCGGCGGGATTTGAACTCAGAATGGCAAGGGCCGTAACTCTATGCGTCAAAGCATGTTGTCCGACCCTCTACCGATACTGCCAATCCACCACCCTAGATAATATTATAGTATAACAATACGACGCTACCATTATTAGTTCATAACAAGCATAAACCCTCTTATACACACACATATATGGCTGTTTCTTTGTTTACAAACAAACAAACTGAACATTATAATAAATGTTCGATAAACCGATACGTGCATATATATATGTGTGTGCATGTATGTATATATATATACATACTACTGTACGTCTGTATACATATATGTATGTACGTATACATACATACTTACATTTAAGTAAGTGCCGTACTAAGAATGAGAAATGAAATTTCGTTTAATTCTATTCCATTTATCGTTTTCGGTATGCCCGGCCGACTGAACTCACTTGACATGCAAATTAGGCTGCTCAGCCGTTAATATGCATAAGGAAAGTATATACTTTCAGACGTTCAACCGTCTGACAGGAAGGTATACGATGCTGACGATAGCTAATACGCTTGAAACTAGTACATCGTTCCTGTGTTAGTGTTGAACAAAAAGGTGACGTGGTTGCCTAAACACAGTACGGCGTAAATCGAGGCTGTTTGTTTGTTTACAAACAAACAGAGCATTATAATAAATGTTCGGTAAACCGATACGTGCATATATATATATGTGTGCATGTATGTATATATATACATACTACTGTACATCTGTATACATATATGTATGTACGTATACATACATACATACTTACATTTAAGTAAGTGCCGTACTAAGAGTGAGAAATGAAATTTCGTTTCATTCTATTCCATTTATATATATATATATATATATCCCTTGCTTCTGTTGGACATCACCAGAGGGCGTTAACCCACCGGTGTTTGCATAGCTGCGGCTTCCTAAAACCGTATTTCCTTGGATATACGAAATACTTATACCTATTGTATAAAGCTATGCTTGAAGTGAAATCCTATTTCTATTTTCTTATAAGTTGAGCCAACTTATGCAGCTTCATATGGAAATGAGATTAATCCCCTCATTTACACAAACGAGAAATGTATATATTTTCGCCTGTCTTCTAGTCCAGCAGTCGCAAGCGGTGGGAGGGACCGTCCTGACGAAGGCCAGTTAAGCCTGAAATGCATAGACGGTTGTCCCCCTTGCTTCTGTTGGACATCACCAGAGGGCCCACCAGTGTTTGCATAGCTATGGCTTCCTAAAACCGAAATACTTATACATATTGTATAAAGCTATGCTTGAAGCGAAATCCTATTTATTTTTTATTATATATATATATATATATATATATATATATATATATATATATATATATATGTACATACATGTATATATCGTCTTAAGTACACCACAAACCCTGCACGCACATATTTATGCACCCTAACAGGAAAAATAGAAAGTCACACTCCTAATTTATTTGGAAATTAAGAGGTGACTGGAAACTACAAGCTTGTTATCTACTCCGGTAGATAACAAGAACTTCTACACAAATTTGTTTACATGCTGTATTCAGTTTGAGATATATTTACAAATTCACATCTTTCAGAGGATTTTTACTTATTTTGAAACAGCGCTTTACATTTTAATTTCTAAACTTAAAAATATTTTAATTGACAACTATATTCTTCATTCACAGTCGAACTACCGAAACATCTATATTTTTCATTCAGTTATTTTTGCTGTTGCTACACTAAACACACTAAAATGGATATGATTTTTCTTCTTCTTCTCCTTCTCCTCCTCCTCCTCCTCCTCCGTAAAATTGCATCTTGTGGCCTTTTAATCTTCACCATGACATAGATCCTTTTAAACTCCCTACTGCGTTGTTTCTTTGCCTTTTATATAGTACTCTTTGTAATTGTTTCTGCTTTGGGAACATGACCAGGAATTATCCCAGTGTATTACTGGTGCTTTATTTTATGGATCCCGCAAGGATGAAAGGCAAATTTAACCTCTGCGGGATTTGAACTCAGACCATAAAGAGCCGTAACTCTTTGTTGTAAAGCATGGCGTCAGACCTTCTACCGATACTACCAATCCAAGCATCTTTCAGCCTTGCATTGTCTATGTATCTATTGCTAGATCATCTTGAAAACATTCTTAAAGCTCAGTCTTACTTTCATCTACAATTGACATTCTCCGACATTCTCATGTTTTTATCTTCTATAATTCGGAAAACCTAATGTTCTGTAAGTTATTTCCCTCAATTGAGACAAATAACTCATTCGTTTAGAATCGAGCGTTCAGAGCGAAACATGGTCACATTCAACGAATCACTTATTTTTATATAATAAATGATAACTATTCATTCGTCATCTATTAAATACTTTAATTGAAAGAAAATTTGCGTCTGTAATTAAGACTTTCATAAACTTATATGTGTGTGTATGAGTGTATATATATATATGTGTGTACTCATGTATGTGCAGATATACAATCGTGAGTACAAGTGGCCGAAATGTGGTTCGTCCGAAGGGTCTTTGGGGTAACATTACTCGAGAGAGTGCATAGTTCAGAGATCAGAGAGTCACTCGTGGTTGAGCCACTACTCCTCCGAATTGAGAAATCACAGCTTCGATGCTATAGGCATGTGGTTATAATGTCTCTGGAAAGAATCGCTGGTTACGGGTAAAACCAACCGACAGGAGATGCAGGGGCAGACCTCGAGCAAGATGGCTGGATAACACCCATAAGCTTGGCAGTAGGGAGACAAAGTGTGAATTCCACTAAGTGCTTAGAGGGATCTCGGGAGGGAATTTGAGGTAAATAGAGATAAATATATATAGAAACAGGAAGATGGGGTCCACTTAGAACGCAACGAGACAGGGCTATTAACCATAAAGAATCGGGAATTTTCCCGTCCTCAGGTGTACATGAGCACTGTACAAGTGGACCTCCAATAACAGACCATGCCGCCTATAAGGAATTCAGAATGGCTGGGAAGATATTGGGGTGGAACTATCTATGACCAATAGCTGGGAGTGTACTGAACTATTTATAACTAGTGTAAAATTGATCTACTGTTTCAAAATAGCACCTAATACGAATCATAATGCTATGTTCAACTTCCATTACAATGATATTTGCCATTACAAATCTGAGACTGGTAGAGACATTTGTTGTTACTAGGTTTGGAAGAGTCTGCTCAATAATCATATTGTTCTTTCATAGCACAAGATTGGTTGTTTGTACATTAACATCTATATCCAGAAACGGGTGTCTACTCAACAGTACAGAAAATTTGTCTCATCTGCAAAATTCTCTCTTTGTTGATATCAATATCATTTTTACTAGCTAAACCCATGGAGATTTACAGATAGGAACCATCCTTGAAATATCTGCAGATGTTCGGGGAGAGAAATTGGTTCCTGTAAGGTAAATGTCACTTACAATTAACTTACTTTCCTATTTGTTCCAGACTATGAAACTTATATTCGCATTGGTACGAAGGGAGATATATTCTAAAATTGATCTGCGAATATAAAGACAGAATACAGTTATATAGAATTACACAATTCTGGACGAAATATGTGAACCAGATTTTCCGTCTCACATCGAAAGACAATACATTTGTAAAATATGTTAGTGGAATGAAAGAAGAGCTGTAATAATGTTTAAGAAAATGGAATAATAACTTTGAACAGAAGAAATAGTGATAGGTAGTTGCTATTAAAATTACACCTATTATATACAGATATTGAAAACTACATCTACCATAAAATCTATAGGAGGAAATAGCGTTACTGAGAAATCCGAGTAGTTGAGTTGTTGATATGACTATCAAAAGATATATGAACACACATGGTCATATATAGCAGAGCATTTAGTTATATTACGTTAAATATAGATACAAAATTGTACTTATTATTTTAGTCGGTAGATGGCGGTTGATTGTCAGTATTGCTGGCCTTGTGCCAAAATTAGAAA
>OZ024742.1:305943311-305955811 GCA_964016885.1 Eledone cirrhosa
TTTATTTTTTATATATTTTCATATATGTGTATATGTTTTATATATATATATAATAACCATCAAAACGGCTTGAGCTCTGCCGTCGGGGTCATACTTTTTCCTATGTATATGTATATATATATATGTATGTGTATATATATATATATATATGTGTGTGTATTTGTATGGTTGTCTTTGTGTATGTGTGTGTATGTGTAAATATATATGTGTGTATGTGTATATATATATGTGTGTATGTATGTGCTTAATTACATACAGAGGGATTAAATGTTTATTTTCATTGATCATTTGCTCCAGGAACTTGTTGAGTGCTCTAAATCAGCTATAAACATTTATACATTTATCTATTTATTTATTTATTTATTATTTGTCGTATTCCCAACTATTTGTTTACCCCTTCCACCTTTTTATTTTTATATATATATAATATTTATGTATTTTCTTATATATATATATATATATATATATATATATATATATATACGTTTTTTAAAAATCCAATTCAATAAATAGACCAGGATTTTTTTTATTCTGATGATTGAAAGCAACATTTTTTGCTTTTAAGAAACCACTGGTAAATGGAATAATTGCCTTATGTTGTTTATTACATAACTATATATATATATATATATATAATACACGCACATAGAACAAACAACCAACCAGTAACATGTAAATAAACAAATAAATAAACAAATATAAACACACACAGACACCCGGATGTAACACATGCGCAAACTAAGCACACAACACACACAAAAACAAGATGGCGTAGGACAGAACAAAGGAGAGGCACAAAAACAAAGAAAAGAATCCCCAGTCACTGAAGAGGTAACAGAATGTGTGACGAAAGAACTTTGACAATATATAAACAATCATCTGGTTGTAGAACCAAGCAACCAACCGGAAATTTATAAATTCCTAAATTTATAAATTTATTATAATAAATTGAAGTGAAACTATGGTGCTTGTGTTTCTTATTGGCAACATGACCCTCCCAAAGTATAACAATATATATATATATATATATATGTATATATCTGTGTATGTATGCGTGTGTGTATATATATATACATATATGTATGTAAATGTATGTGTATATATGTGTATGTATAATTATATATATGTATGTATATGTGTGTGTATGTATTTATTTATTTATATGTATGTATGTGTAGGCGTAAATATGTGTGTATTGCTTACCACGCGTCTTTGTTTATTTATTTCTGTCCGTTCCTGTATCGCTGTCAACGTTATAATAACGTTTATTATTTGTTATTTTCTTAAGTCGTATATTTTTTTTTATTTTGATGTGACGGCCTTTTGTATTATATAATTATATATCTACCGTAAGTTAATTTTTAATTTTAAAAATTTTCTTATTTTACGTCTTTCATATAATTGTTCTGCATCCCCCTGCATAGAACCACAAAGGTACTAAGACATAACATATATATTTGCTAGCATGAGTATACATCTGTATACATATGTTGGTAGATATACTAATTCTCTATATTTATCTCCAAATTATTTGTTGAGTAAAACTTGCCAAAATTTACTGCTGTGATTCACGGTAGTAGTAGGCTATTGTCATAATACCACCCCACTCCTCACTGATTAACCTCAGTGTCACGTGATTGATCCTTTAAAATCTGCCACTGACCAAAGAGGCAGTGAATTTTTTCAGTGCTTTGGAATTTAGTCCCCGCTAGCTTTGTTCCATCCACTGAATTATTATTTTTATATGGGTTCCTAGTGTCCGCGCATTGCCTGGGAACTTAGCTGAGAATAGACTCCCTGATGACGTAAGGAATTCTCTATAGTTATCTTACGTAACTATATTTATCCCCTTAAAGGAACTAATTAGTTGGAGTGAAAATTTTAGTAAGTTAATTTTTAATTTTTAAAATGTTCTTATTTTACGTCTTTTATATATATATATATATATATATATATATATATATATATATATATATATATAGTTAGAGAAGCAAAAAATAGCTTATTGTAATCCAGTTTTTGGTTAAGAAAGCCAGTTTCTTGGATGGTTTCAACGTACGGTTAGGGGTAACTCCACAAGTTTGTAAGAATTCCGTTCAATCTTGGAGTATAAGTATAAAAGAGAAAACACAGGTAAGCATTAAGAGAAGGATTTAATCCAGGTATTTACGACCGTTTCATTGGTAAGTGCAACCTTATATTGCTATACTGCAAATAGCAGCCACTTAATTATAATTGTTGTTCACAGTCCAAATTTTCAAAATAGTGATTTACTCTTGAAATAGTTTTTAATATATAGAGAAAAACATTTATTTGGAATTGTATTTACTAGTATAGAGAGAGAGGAATCAGGAGGTGAGAGGACAGACGGCATAGTATAGAGAGAGAGGAAGGGGGAAGAGGTAGGAAGTAGAATGACAAACTGAGGGGGAGGTAGGGGTAGAGATGGAAGTATTCTTTGGTCAGTTTTGATAGCAGACATCATGTCGTGGAGTGTAGTGAGTTAAGGAGAATTAAATAGATAATAGTGGGAGGGAGGGATAGAGAGGGAGAGAGGGAGGGGGGGGGGGAGATATAAAGAGATAAATATATATATATACACACATACATACATACACATACACACATATACACACACATACACACACATATATATATATATATATATATATACACATATATATATACATACATACACACACACACACATATACACATATATATATACACACACATATATATATATATATATATATATATATATATATATATATATATATATATATATATATATATATAAATAAAGATAATAATGACAAAAATAAAAGCAAAGAAGGGGTGAGAAGGAAGAAAGGAAAAGATAGCCAAGAAGAGGGAAGGAAGGAAGAAAACGAAGAAATAGAAGAGGAATGAGGGAGAAAGTGGGGGGGATATATATATTGGTTTTGTGGGTAATTAAAGGGTCTAGATATAAGAGGGTATAAAGTCTAAGTATATGCAGTTTGTCAGTTGGTAGTGAGAGGTTAAGTGTTCGATTTGTAGTGCGAACATTTCTCTTTGAGTCTATGGTTACAATAAATTGATCTCTCAATTTTATTGTTGAGTAACCTATTCTTCGAACTTCAGATGTGGAACAGCTCAAGGTTGCATAATCGACAGCTTCTCATACCACTCCGATATGGGGGCGCGTTTGATAATTTTTTCCTCTTCAGGGTGTATTGATGGTTACTTTCCCTCAGTTGCCAGGTCTTGTTTGCAAGGGTAGTTACATAACGGTGCTGGGAATGTTTCATTGCGTAACGGTGTGTATACCAACGAGCTTTAAAAGTATTCCCAGTCGCTCCGATGTAATACCATTTCTGGTGTCTGATTCCACTGTGCATTGGTAAACCAGGTTAGACTGCATACATTCATTTTGTAATGGACAGGTTTCAGGTAGGTGGCAGTTGCATTTCTTGTTATGGGCAACTTTGGCATTATTTGTGGGCTGCGATGCCTGAACAAGTGTGTTACGTTTTGTTTGCCTATTAGCGGGTGTTTGTGTATTAGATATTATGTTGTGTTCGGTGGTAATTGTATTGTTATTGTTGTAAATTTGTGTTTTGGTGTAGTTATGTATCTTTTTAGCGTTAAGCATCTTAACGTGTGCTTCTATATTTGGTGCCGTGGAGTAGGATAGTCTAATAGATTTAGTGTTAAGGATTTTGCTGTATCTATGTGAATCCGGAAAGTGCCTATTTATTATTCTAAAGAAAGTAGAGGGTAGGTTAGTACTAATAGAGGTGTTAAATATGGGGTTATACCAAATATATTTTCTACTGCGTGACTTGTTTGATTTCGATGTTGTACTTCTATTTGCCGTATACTTTGCGGTTCTATGCGTAAATATGTGTATGCGTGTGTTTCTGGAGTTTGTGTTATGCGTGTTCGTGTGTGCTTAACAGAGGCTTTCATCTATATATTCTACTCTATCTAAGTGGCCTGCCTTGTCTAATGCGGTATTGTAGTATTCTGCATGTTCTTCGAAGATTTGCCGGTTAGATGAGAGGCGGGAGATCCTAAGGGATATGCTGCGTGGAATGGATTTAATTATTGATAGTGGGTGGTTTGAGCTACAGTTGATGTATGCTAAGTTCTCATTAATCTTGTAAAAAGGTCTTATAAGTCCCGTATTTAGGTTAAGCGTCACATCTAGAAAGTTAACTGTTTTAGTGCTTTAATGATAAGTTATGCTAAGGGCTAGTTTTCCGAGAGTCTTTCTAATACTCTTACGGAGTCTTTCTATGCTCTGGTTATTTAGGTTCTTAACTAGGAGAAGGGCGTCGTCTCTGTAGATTCCACCGTGAAGGTCGCTAAACTCGCTTTGTAAACTATGGGCTATGTAAATACCTACTAAGTCTGTGACTTGAGCCGAGTCGTTAGCCCCCATCGTGATGTCAAAGTTATTTAATCTATCCTTACGTTCCCAATAGGCGTTTTCAAATTTAATTATTGTTTTCCTAGCAGCTAGTATGATTTTTATCTCGTCGTCTGTTATGTCAGAATTGGCTTTGGCGAATGCTAAGGCTTTATCTAAGGTGTTGGGGGATATAGATGAGTAATAATCGTTAATGTCAAATTGTATAAATTTAGATACTTCCTTGTTAGCTATATTGTTAAACCATTTAATTGTTTCGGTAGCGTTACCCCATAGTTTAATCACTAGTTTATTCTTCATTTGTGCTATCACTCTGTCTAATATATGTTTACTAATTTTCCCGATGTCCGATTTAGATGGGCATATAAGTCTAATAGTCGGGTTATAATCAACATTTACCTTGTGGTCCTTGAGGTTAAATGTGGGGGTACATGGCTTAAGTCGTCTATTCCTAGGTGTTTGACTATATTGTGTGCCTCGTTGTTGATGTTTATCAGTGCCGCCTCATTTGTTTTTTTGTATTTCCTATGTAATTCTTTCCGTATGAAGCTATTGTATGTATTAACATCCATCGTATACACATTGGTGGTTCGCAGCTTTTTTATGAATGTATTTATGTCATTCTGGAGTTTATTATTCCTCCGATTTTTGAATTTGATATTCATAATCATCTTCAGTAAGTCCTGTTCAAAGACATCCAGTTGAGGGTTGGTAGGTGGGTTTTTACACGATTTGAAGCCGTACGTTTCCTTGTTATATTCCACGGTGCGACCATTACGTGCTTTGTCGAAATGGAAAGTTTTCCATCTAACTCTGCGTTTTCCATCTAACTTTGCTTTTATTTTTGTCATTATTATCTTTATTTTTATTTATTTATATATATATATATATATATATATATATATATATATATATATATATATATATATATATATACATTTAGAAACACACAGATACATGCGGACACACACATATATACATGAATGCATCCGCACCCAACTGTGAGTTAAGGGTGCCAACTTCACCGATGTTGCTCAATGAATGACTGGGACAGACCAATTCAGTTTGAACCAGACTAAACCAGTATCAGAGTTAAAAATACATTATGAAGAGAGAAGAAACATTTAGATATAATTAGTAATAAAATGTATCATACCTAAACTGTTCCTAAATTCCTCGACTACGTAGTTTCGTGGCATAAACAAAAACAATATATCAAAGATATAGAGTCCTTGCGAGGTCTGCCGACTTATCAAGAGGATACCTCATTTTACTAGTCTCAAGAACGCGTCTACACGACGTGAGAAAGAATCCCAAAAGGCGGAGGGGGAGATAGTCACGCGATATAACGGTCGAGAAACAGAGCTAAGCCTCTTATAACCACGAAAAAAATACCACGGAGGCGGAGGGGGTATTCATATCGAGGCCGTAGAAGAGGTAGTGAAGAAGGCGAGAAGTATGAGTAATGGAAGCTTTCCAGTTGTCCCCACACTTCAAAGATTGCTCGACCAGAGGGAGTTATTAATACATTTAGAAACACACAGATACATGCGGACACACACATATATACATGAATGCATCCGCACCCAACTGTGAGTTAAGGGTGCCAACTTCACCGATGTTGCTCAATGAATGACTGGGACAGACCAATTCAGTTTGAACCAGACTGAACCAGTATCAGAGTTAAAAATACATTATGAAGAGAGAAGAAACATTTAGATATAATTAGTAATAAAATGTATCATACCTAAACTGTTCCTAAATTCCTCGACTACGTAGTTTCGTGGCATAAACAAAAACAATATATCAAAGATATAGAGTCCTTGCGAGGTCTGCCGACTTATCAAGAGGATACCTCATTTTACTAGTCTCAAGAACGCGTCTACACGACGTGAGAAATAATCCCAAAAAGCGGAGGGGGAGATAGTCACGCGATATAACGGTCGAGAAACAGAGCTAAGCCTCTTATAACCACGAAAAAAATACCACGGAGGCGGAGGGGGTATTCATATCGAGGCCGTAGAAGAGGTAGTGAAGAAGGCGAGAAGTATGAGTAATGGAAGTTTTCCAGTTGTCCCCACACTTCAAAGATTGCTCGACCAGAGGGAGTTATTAATACATTTAGAAACACACAGATACATGCGGACACACACATATATACATGAATGCATCCGCACCCAACTGTGAGTTAAGGGTGCCAACTTCACCGATGTTGCTCAATGAATGACTGGGACAGACCAATTCAGTTTGAACCAGACTGAACCAGTATCAGAGTTAAAAATACATTATGAAGAGAGAAGAAACATTTAGATATAATTAGTAATAAAATGTATCATACCTAAACTGTTCCTCCGCATGTATCTGTGTGTTTCTAAATGTATTAATAACTCCCTCTGGTCGAGCAATCTTTGAAGTGTGGGGACAACTGGAAAGCTTCCATTACTCATACTTCTCGCCTTCTTCACTACCTCTTCTACGGCCTCGATATGAATACCCCCTCCGCCTGCGTGGTATTTTTTTCGTGGTTATAAGAGGCTTAGCTCTGTTTCTCGACCGTTATATCGCGTGACTATCTCCCCCTCCGCCTTTTGGGATTATTTCTCACGTCGTGTAGACGCGTTCTTGAGACTAGTAAAATGAGGTATCCTCTTGATAAGTCGGCAGACCTCGCAAGGACTCTATATCTTTGATATATTGTTTTTGTTTATGCCACGAAACTACGTAGTCGAGGAATTTAGGAACAGTTTAGGTATGATACATTTTATTACTAATTATATCTAAATGTTTCTTCTCTCTTCATAATGTATTTTTAACTCTGATACTGGTTCAGTCTGGTTCAAACTGAATTGGTCTGTCCCAGTCATTCATTGAGCAACATCGGTGAAGTTGGCACCCTTAACTCACAGTTGGGTGCGGATGCATTCATGTATATATGTGTGTGTCCGCATGTATCTGTGTATTTCTAAATGTATTAATAACTCCCTCTGGTCGAGCAATCTTTGAAGTGTGGGGACAACTGGAAAGCTTCCATTACTCATACTTCTCGCCTTCTTCACTACCTCTTCTACGGCCTCGATATGAATACCCCCTCCGCCTCCGTGGTATTTTTTCGTGGTTATAAGAGGCTTAGCTCTGTTTCTCGACCGTTATATCGCGTGACTATCTCCCCCTCCGCCTTTTGGGATTCTTTCTCACGTCGTGTAGACGCGTTCTTGAGACTAGTAAAATGAGGTATCCTCTTGATAAGTCGGCAGACCTCGCAAGGACTCTATATCTTTGATATATTGTTTTTGTTTATGCCACGAAACTACGTAGTCGAGGAATTTAGGAACAGTTTAGGTATGATACATTTTATTACTAATTATATCTAAATGTTTCTTCTCTCTTCATAATGTATATATATATATATATATATATATATATATATATATATATATATATATATATGTGTGTGTATATGTGTGTGTGTGTGTATGTATGTATATATATATGTGTATATATATATATATATATATATATATGTATGTGAAGATAAACACAGAATATTCGAAAATATTCTGTATGTTTATAATAAACATTTTGAAGACCTAATCGCTATAGAATAGAATACGTCACGTATTACAATTTGAGATTCTCGATAAAAGCAAGGGAAGTAACCTACGCGTTTCATTCTTATTAGAAATCATCAGGATTACATATCCAGTGCTTTTATCGAGAATGACACAGCTAGAGACTTATAGAATACTTAGCTGTGTACAGGAACTGGTTTGAAAGAGCGGTTGCCGGTCCGGCAGAAATTAGAATTTGGATTTAATGCTCTGAAATAGCGATATATATATGTGAAGATAAACACAGAATATTCGAAAATATTCTGTATGTTTGTGTGTGTATATGTGTGTATGTGTATGTATGTATGTGTGTATATATATATTTATCTCTTTATATCTCCCCCCTCTCTCTCTCTGCCTCTCTATCCATCCCTCCCACTATTATCTATTTAATTCTCCTTAACTCACTACACTCCACGACATGATGTCTGCTATCAAAACTGACCAAAGAATCCTTCCACCTCTACCCCTACCTCCACCTCAGTTTGTCATTCTACTTCCTACCTCTTCCCCCTTCCCCTCTCTCTATACTATGCCGTCTGTCCTCTCACCTCCTGATTCCTCTCTCTCTATACTAGTAAATACAATTCCAAATAAATGTTTTTCTCTATATATTAAAAACTATTTCAAGAGTAACTCACTATTTTGAAAATTTGGACTGTTAACAACAGTTATAATTGAGTGGCTGCTATTTGCAGTATAACAATATAAGGTTGCACTTACCAATGAAACGGTCGTAAATACCTGGATTAAATCCTTCTCTTAATGCTTACCTGTGTTTTCTCTTTTATATATATATATATATAGCTTAGAGTTTAGACTCAATGGGGTCATTTACAATCATTTCAGCTCTAAGAATCGCTTCTGAGCAGAATAAATTAATATTTGATGAACATTTACATGTTTTAGTTGCAATTGACTAATAAAATCGCTAGAATGAAATATCTTAATTCAACAACTTAAAGTTTGCCTGTACGATCTAAAAAATAATAAATCACTACTCACAGACTCATATGGACAATTAGTTAATTATTTCACTATTATACCATCCTTTGTGAAACATGTTTGAAGTTTGAAGTTCTGACCGATCTGCGGAAAAAGTTTGTATTTTGAATTTTAAACGTGTCTAGGTACAAAGGCTTTTTGCCCATATGAGTCTGTGAGTATTGATTTATTATTTTTTAGATCGTACAGGCAAACTTTATGTTGTTGAATTAAGATATTTCATTCTAGCGATTGTATTAGTCAATTGCAACTAAAATATGTAAATGTTCATCAAATATTAATTTATTCTGCTCAGAAGCGATTCTTAGAGCTGAAATGATTGTAAATGACCCCATTGAGTCTAAACTCTAAGCTATTTATCACTGCTCCCCCAGGTGAGCTGAATTTGTAATCCCATATAAACGGCTGTTATTTCTAGCACTATGTGTGGGACGTTAGAGGACTGGAATAAGCCGTGTGCAAAACCTCATGTATTTTCGCTACGCTAACCAGACCTTAGATATTTTTCTGAGGTGGAGTTTTGTAATTTTATCTGGGTACCTATTGATAAACACAGAAAAAGTTGATTAACTCACTGCTAATTAGTTAATTATTTCACTATTATACCATCCTTTGTGAAACATGTTTGAAGTTTGAAGTTCTGACCGATCTGCGGAAAAAGTTTGTATTTTCAATTTTAAACGTGTCTAGGTACAAAGGCTTTTTGCCCATATGAGTCTCTGAGTATTGATTTATTATTTTTTAGATCGTACAGGCAAACTTTATGTTGTTGAATTAAGATATTTCATTCTAGCGATTTTATTAGTCAATTGCAACTAAAACATGTAAATGTTCATCAAATATTAATTTATTCTGCTCAGAAGCGATTCTTAGAGCTGAAATGATTGTAAATGACCCCATTGAGTCTAAACTCTAAGCTATTTTGAAAATGTTATTTATTCA
Organism: Eledone cirrhosa; assembly: GCA_964016885.1. Classification (NCBI taxonomy): domain Eukaryota; kingdom Metazoa; phylum Mollusca; class Cephalopoda; order Octopoda; family Eledonidae; genus Eledone; species Eledone cirrhosa. The sequence continues at coordinate 305,953,284 of OZ024742.1, forward strand.
TTATAAAAATTAAATGATACCATTCTATATGTAGGTATGCCCCTTCATCTGACAACTAATACTTTTAGATCTAGACCGCCAATGTATATATATGTATATATATATATATATATATATATATATATATATATATATATATATATATATATATATATATATATATATATATATATATATATAGTTATATATATATATATATAGTTATAATATAGATGAGATTCTACAGGACTAGAACTGTTTCATTCTTTAGAAATCATCAGGAATTCTGATTCCTGATGATTTCTAAAGAATGAAACAGTTCTAGTCCTGTAGAATCTCATCTATATTAAAACTTTTATACTCTGCAATGTATTGAGTACCTTACTTACTGTGGTTACCTCCGATTCAACCCGGAATAACGTATATATATTTTTTTTTTTTGTTCACCCCGTTTGTAAAATAAGTTGGATTACTTTGAAAAAACAACGAATGAATATTACATAATGTATGTGCTAAATTTCGTGGCTGTTGATTAAATATATTTTATAGCTTATTTAAAGATCTTTAAAATTTAATTCTTTAAAATTATCAAATGTCAACACTTCCGGTTAGCGGCCGTTATATTATAACATTTATAATCGAATATATTTCCGTCGCTAATTTCTCCTAATGCATTTTATATATAATGTCGTCTTTTTTTTTATATATCTGGATTACTGATTACAGAAGACAGTGTAACATAGGCTTTGTTCAATTTCTGTGTATATTCTCAATTACGATTTTATTTGATGTATCATATTTACATGCATATACATTTGTGTATAATATCAATATACACTCTACACATGCTAGTAAATATAATGCCAATCATTGTAAGTTTGAATCGAATTGACATTCAAAAACATATATATAGAAATAAGGTAAGCCCAAATTATAGTAGATTCAAATATCACAGAGAGAAAGAGAGAGAGAGAGAGAGAGAGAGAGGGTTGTGGGAGAAATGAGGTGCAACATGGATTACAGGTTAAAATATAATTTAGATAGATGTGAAACAAAACGAGTATGTAGTTTAGGAACACCCAACGGATTTAGAAGTCGACCTTAAGTAGGAGCAATAACATTAAGAAATACATAAACGACACCAGAACACTTTGTTTTGAAAATTTTGAAAGTAGATTTAGAAGTATGAATTTTCATACCTTTTTCGCAACTGTCTCTGTGGCCTAGTGGTATCTACTAGAGCCGGTGGAGATCGTGTCCTTGGGTTCAATACTGGTCATTAGGTACATGTAAACTTTTTCAATTTTTATTTTACAACCCATAGAAAAAAATTGAAAAGGTTTACTGGGAATCCTACTTCCGACCAGGATCGAACTTCAGACCAGGATCACCACAGTCTATGATTCCTCCAAGTAGTCCACCGAGGCAGCTACAAAAGTATATTGAAAATTAATAATTATAAACCTACTTTCAAAATCAAAGTTAAAAAGATGTGGTATCGTTCATGGATTACCTAGAGGTATTACTAATACTTAGGGTCGACATCTGGTCATTTTTGAAAGTCTCTGGATTTCGCAAAATACATAATATTTTTTATTGGAGAAGGTAAGATATTTTCCCGCAAATATTTGATATCACTATTTTGTTTCCGCTTATGTATTTTTCGAGAATGTTATTTATTCATTATAAAGATTAAATGGTAGTATCCTATATGTAGGTGGGCCCCCTTCATCTCCTGGCAACAAATATTTTTAGACCCAGTCCGCCACTGTATATATATATAGAGAGAGGGGGATAGAGAGGGGGGCGAGAAAGGTAAATAGATAGATTGATAGACCGATAGATATAGAAACATATATATATATATATATAGTAATAATAATATATATATATAGTAATAATATATATATATATATATATATATATATATATATATATATATATATAGAGAGAGAGAGAGAGAGAGAGAGAGAGAGAGAGTGTGTGTGAGAGAGAGAGAGAGAGAGAGTGTGTGTGTGTGAGAGAGAGAGAGAGAGACTAGATACCCTTTCTCTGAATGTGTGAGTGCAATCGCTTTAAGAAAATTATTTGTAATACGTGACATTCTAAAGACAGGATCATTGTCCGTAGACACCCTATTGTATTGTAAGATATCTGGTGCAGTTGGCTTTACTTGATCTTCAACAATTCTTATCCTGCTTTATATTGATGATTGTGAATAATCATGTGATTTCCTTTCCGATAAAGATCGATGAATTTTAAATAAAATTTTCAATGAGGCTGCAAAATGACTACAAAGGCATAACCTCTAAAGAATCTTTGAACATTTCCATATTCGTGCTTAGAATGTCTCCATCTTAACCTCTTATCTCAACAGCTGGCATAATGCCTACTTGTGGCAGTAATTTCATTATTATGAAACCGCGAGTGGCATTTCGTGAAGGCATTAAAGTATTTTGAAAACGTAGCAATATACTTTGAGAGGTTTTGTAAGTTTTCAAGTTCTTGCACGTTAAATAACTTCCAGAAATATTGCTTGGTAAAAAAAT
>OZ024742.1:305963311-306000811 GCA_964016885.1 Eledone cirrhosa
TTGTTGTTTTCATCCAGAACACCTAAATATTTGTATCCTTTATCAGCTCACCTGTTAGTACTTGGATTCCGTTGTTTCTGCTCAATTTACCCCGCTTCATCACTAGGACTCCACACTTATTAATACAAAATTGCATACATATATCACTGCTGAAAATACGGAAAGTGTCAACAAGTACATCCAACTCCTTCTCACTCTTCTCAAAGAGTTTAAGATCGTCCATGAAGTGGAGGTGGTTGATGGTAAGCTCTCCTTTTCCCAACCTGTATCCTGCTCTCACTTTTCGTAGTATAATGGTCAGGAGTATCAGGGCAAGGACAAACAACAGAGGGGACAGACTATCTCCCTGGAAGAGACCTCTCTTGATATTCACGCCTCCCAAGGATTCTCCACCCGATGTTAATTCTGTTTCCCAGGACTTCATACTTTTGCTCAACAACTGTCTGATGTTATCTGACAACTTGAAGATCTCTAGGATTTTGGTTATCCAAGAATGAGGTACCATGTCGAATGCTTTTTTGTAGTCTATCCATCACATGGCAAGACAGCGTGTCTCCTCTTGTAATTCCTCATTACCTTCTTATCAATAAGTAGTTGGTCTTTTGTACCACGGGACTTCTTTCGGCATCCTTTCTGTTCGTCCGGGTAATAAGTTGTTTGTGTGGAGGTGATGGTAGATTTCCTCAGACTCAATGCTTGTTAACAGTTTCCACATTACGGATAGAGATGTGATAGGTCTATAGTTGGTAATATCATTACCCTTGATTCGGTATTTCATTACCAGGACTGTGGTACCTTTTGTCAACCACTCTGGTACCTCACCCGACATCAAGCAGTCATTGAACATGGTTGTCAGTTTCGGGTGGTAGGATATTATATGTTTAATCCAATACCCCTCACACCATCTGGGCATGGTGATTTCCAGTTGGTTAGTTTTGGCCTGCCGTTTAAGAGTTTCAACTGTGATACTTAAATCAGTTTGTTGGTGTGCTTGTTCACTAATCTCCTTTTGTACTGTTTCAATCCATACTGCCTGGTCATTGTATTCAACGTCCTGCTCCCATATTCCACTCCAGCATGTCTTAGTCAGTTCCGCCTCAAGAATAAAGTCGTTGCTTCTTCCTTTCCCTTCAATCTGCCCATTATTATTATTATTATTATTATTATTATTATTATTGTTATTATTATTAGTAGTATTATTACAGCTGCATTTATTTTGCTTTATGTTCATACGAGTTATCACCAAGTCACAACCAGTGACCTCAAGAGACAACAAGGTCCGCCATGTTCAAGAAAGAACATACATACTCACACATGCATCTTTAGGTGTTTAGACTTGTGATGTACTTATATTGACAGAATCTTCCTTAGTATATGGGCAGTTCCCATTAGTACTATATTTTGTATTTCTCCTATACGCGGGTTTCCTGGGATTAATCCAATTGTTGCAGTTTTCAATGCAATGTCTAACTGGATTAACCCACGTCTTCCTTCTTTCCTAGGGAGATACATTCTATCTATATCTGCCTTAGGGTGATGCATTCTGTGCATGGTTAAGAATGTTCGAATGTTTGTATCGAGCCTACGGATCTCTGTGCTTGACCAGTTGATGACATTGTAACTGTAGGTTACTACTGGTATGGCAAGCGTGTTTATGGCATCGATCCTATTCTTGCATTCAATTCCGTTGTTAAGATTGCTCTTACTCTGCGGTAACATTCATTCCTTATCCTTTCCCTCATTGTCGAGTGCTTGATTCCGTCTCCTTCACAAACACCTAGATATTTGTAAGTTTTTTCCGGTATTTCTTGGTCACGGGGTTTTCTTTTTTGTTGTTTTTTAAATAGTTATTATCATGAGTGGTTCCTTAATTATTATTATTATTATTACAGTTGCATTTATCTTGCTTTATATTCATACGAGTTATCACCAAGTCACAACCAGTGACCTCAAGAGACAACAAGATCCGCCATGTTCAAGAAAGAACATACATACTCACACATGCATCTTTAGTGTTTAGACTTGTGATGTACTTATATTGACAGAATCTTCCTTAGTATATGGGCAGTTCCCATTAGTACTATCTTTTGTATGTCTTCTATACGCGGGTTTCCTGAGATTTGCGATAAGTAATCATTAGACCCCTTAGGTATCATTCCCAGAGAGCCTACAACCACTGGTATTGTTTTAGTTCTCAATTTCCACATTTTTCCAATTTCTATCTCCAGGTCCTTATACTTGCTCAATTTTTCAAATGTTTTTATAGATACATTCTTGTCTATTGGAACAGACATATCAATTAGCAGACATACCCGCTTTTTAAAGTCCTTCAATATTATATCAGGTCTATTTGCATCTATTTTTCGGTCTGTTTGGATGCTAAAGTTCCACAAGATTGAGATCTGATCTTTTTCAAGTATGGGAGGTGGTTGATGCTCCCACCAATTCTTTTGATGGGGCAGGTCAAAATGCTTACACATTATCCAATGTATGTATTGTGCAGCTCTGTCATGCCTGTTTAGGTATTCGGTTGGAGCTATAGGACTGCACATTGAAATTATATGGTCAATGGTCTCTGGTTGTTTTTTGCATACACGGCATAATGGGCTGCATCCATTTTTTATTATGTTGGCTTGGTAATTTTTTGTTGGCAGACACTGATCTTGTGCTGATATAATCAGTCCTTCAGTCTCCGATTTCAGTCCAGAGGATGCCAACCACTGATGGGTTAAAGTTTTGTCAACATCAGGATTGTTAGCTCGCTCTGGGTATTTTCCATACAGAGGCTTTTCTTGCCATTTCTTAGCCAGTTTCTGTACAGTTCTTTCTTTGCAGTTACTTTTACCTGCTTTGCTTTTTCTGTGTTTTCCATTTCAGCAGTAAATGGGACTTCTGAAATTTGTAGCCATTACTGTATCTTTGTGCATCTTTTGTAATGGAATTTGATCTTTTGATGCTTTCGTGTTTCAAAACGAGTTTGATCATCCAATCATGTGATTCCCTTAGATATGTAGATAATCCAAATGTTCCAGTTTTCAACGCAATGTCTAACTGGATTAACCCACGTCCTGCTTCTTTCCTAGGGAGATATATTCTATCTATATCTGCCTTAGGGTGATGCATTCTGTGCATGGTTAAGAATTTTCGAATTTTTGTATCGAGCCTACGGATCTCTGTGCTTGACCAGTTGATGACATTGTAACTGTAGGTTACTACTGGTATGGCAAGCGTGTTTATGGCATCGATCCTATTCCTTGCATTCAATTCCGTTCTTAAGATTGCTCTTACTCTGCGGTAACATTCCTTCCTTATCCTTTCCCTCATTGTCGAGTGCTTGATTCCGTCTCCTTCACAAACACCTAGATATTTGTAAGTTTTTTCTTGATCAAGTTCTCTTATCACGTTCCCCCGATCAAGATTAATGTCTGAACTCTTCAGCAGCTTTCCTCTGGTGAACGTTGCTTTGGCGCATTTATCTAGTCCAAACTCCATTTTAATGTCATCACTGAACTGCTCCACAGTGGATTATAGCCCTTGCAATTGTTCATCATTTCTTGCAAATAGTTTCAGGTCATCCATGTAAAACAGGTGATTAATGGTTTTGTCATAGACTTTATATCCATGTTTTGTTTCATTGAGCATTTTACTTAATGGTATAAGTGCGATGCAGAATAAAAGCGGTGATAAAGAGTTATCCTGAAAAATTCCACAATTAATATTAACTTCTCCAGCTTCCAGTGATTTTGTTTCACTATTCAAAAGGAGTGTCGTTTTCCATGTCTTCATACTGATTGACAAAAACCTCCTGACAACGGAGGATATTTTGAAAATCTCTAAACATTTTTCAATCCAACTGTGTGGCAAACTATCGAATGCTTTTTTATAATCTATCCAAGCAATTGATAGGTTTTTGTCTATTTTGACAATCTTCCAGTATCATTTTGTTAACCAAAAGCTGATCCTTACAGCCATATGAGCCTCGTTTACACCCTTTCTGCTCAATGGGAAATAGGTCATTTGTTATCAGGTGGTCATATGTGTATTCAGTTAGGACTGATGTTAAAATTTTATACATTGTGGTCAAGCAAGTTATCGGTCTGTAATTTTTGGGATTGTTTGTCTCATCATTCTTCGGAAGTAGGAATGTAATGCCGTTAACTAGCCATGATGGTATCTTTTCTGGCTCCTTAACTATTTCATTGTAAAGTTGGGCTAACAGCTCATGAGACTCTGTGAAGGCATTTATCCAAAAGTTTTGTATTTTGTCTTTTCCTGGGGATTTCCATTGGTTGGTTTTTCTTAGAGCCAAGCGCAACTGTTCAACTGTTATATTTTCCCATGTTTGTTCCTCAAGGTGAGCTGTATCTTTCATTTGTCTGTCTATCCATGGGGCATAATTTCCCAGAATTCTTGCACTTCCTCCTTGGGTGGTATTGATTTAGCAGTTATTGTTGACTTACCAATTTTTCTGTAGAAGTTTCTTTGGTTGTTTTTGAACATATTATTATTATTATTATTATTATTATTGGCGACCTACGTAGTAAATCGTATCATCGTGAGCTCCGCAAAGGTTTGTTATTTCCGTTTGTTAAAAATTGCCATTTATGGAAAATTTTATTGTTAACTGTTTATAAGCACACATACATTGTTTTCCGAAAAGGACACCCAAAAAGATTGGGGCCTTGTGCCCAAAATTTAAACTTTTATTATTATCAAAAAAATTTCTTTGAAAAAAATGGCTAATTCACCTCTGCACGAAGCAGCTGAAAGCCTTCCTCACAAATTAACACCTCACACCGACACCACCATTGTAAATGTTACTACGTTTGCCAACACAAAAAAAATATAAGCACTAGCAATATCTTAAATTTGTCTCATGCAGACATTCATTTCCCGCCATTACCAATGACTGCAGGTGTTAAAGCCTCCACCACCACCACCACCGCGACAACCACCACCACCACCGCGACAACCACCACCACCACCGCGACAACAGAAACAAAAGAAGAAAAAAATAAATTAACTCGTGATGTCGAAATGAAATCAAGCAAAATGGACTCTTCCCCACCAAACACGACTGACGTCACCACCACCACAACTGAAACTAAAATTAATATTAACACAAATAACGATAGCAACAACAACAACAATGACATTATAAAAACGCCCCTCAGTTTTGCAATAGTAGCAAAACAGTTCGAAGCATATACGGTAACTCAGGAAGATTTAGAAAATGCCAAACAAATGGTAAAGAAAGATGGGTACAGGGTCAGCCCCCCCCCCCACCTAATAAAATGGAGCATCGGCGCCTATGCACCGTGTCGTATAGAACAATAAATGTAAATTCGCGGCGAGTGGACGGGCATCCGAGTCCCAAATCCAAAAAGCTTTGGGACATGTGTGGGCAAGAAAAACCCACATCAGACGTGGGCAAAAGTATGGAACCGTGGACGTGTTCTTTGAAACACCAGAGGAGGCTAGAGAACACTCCATGGCCCCATTAAAAAGTGACGACTTCACACTCGTCCCAAGCTATTGTGGCCAGAGACTCGTAAAGATCAGGGTGACCCACGTTCCACCGGCCATCGAAATTCCCTGGCTAATAGCGGCCGTCCTCGCCGGCATCGAAGCCAACACGAAAATAATAGCAATAGCAAAAGAAAAGCAGGAAAACTGGTCCGGATCTGGGATGGAGCTCCTGATCCAAGCGGACCAAAAAAGCATTGAGGAGATCCCAGAGGTAATAGACCTCACTGACGGCAGCCACCTCACGGTAATTGTCGAGGGCAGAAGACCTAGGTGTGTCGTTTGTGGTGAAGGAACCCACCTAAGGGCTTTCTGCCCTCAGGCTAAAAGGTTGAGGCCACCTCTCCTACCCACCCCAGTGACACAACCATCAACACCACCAGTAGCAGAGATGGCAGCAACAACTGTAGCAGCAACAACAGAAGCAACTATAACAGCAACAACCCCAGCAACAGTAGCAAAACCAACACCACCACAACCACCAGCAAAACCAACACCACCACCACCCAACGCTTCAGAACTAGCACCAGCGCCTACACCATCCACCACGCCACAACCAAAACTAACGGCTGTGGAGGATTTTCCACTTCCCGGCCTATCACAACTGGAGACAGATTGTGACGACGAGGAGTGGGAAACGATATCCGGAAAAAAAAAAAGAAACCAAAAAAGAAAAAATTCTCTTCCTTCCCCCTCCAAAAACAAAATACAGAGGGAAACAAATAAATTAACAAACAAAAAAGTTAGGACAGATATGCCACCATCCACACCAGCATCACCAACCCCATCAACCCAAACACCAACACCATCACCATCATTAACCCCAACACCACCATCACCTACACCACAAAAGTCACCAAAATGCGAAACAGAAACAAACCCACAACAAACGCAAACAAAACAAAACAACCAAAACGATACACACTACACAGCATTAAATTTGAACAACAAGCAATTATTACACTACATCCAACACAACACCAGCATCACAGAAAAAGACTACACAACAACCCCAAAATTCACACCACCTCAACACATACAAATCACTCGCATCACACAGAAAACGTACATGACACTAAAACAAAAAATCCCCAAAGACATCGGAGACTTCCGACAAGCACTCTCCAGGAGGATTTATAAGGACATCCTTCCTGAGGAGGCCACAAGCAGTGAAAAGGATGGAAAAACCGTCCTTCCTCTACGAGAAGTAAGGTAAGTGGTCTTTCCCATCTTTTCCACTCCTTTTCAACATGACCTCACTCAGAATAGGCAGCATAAATGCGCGTGGCTTGGGGTCGTCATGGAAGCAGGGCCACCTGCTCAATGACCTCAGGTCACTAAACATAGATGTAGTGGCCATCAGCGAGACCAGAATCTCCGAAGCACAGGCTTTCGCACCGATCTTCGGCGGCTACGATGTGTACGCATCTCCCAGCCGTCCGGGATCGGGGGGAGGAGTTGCTGTGCTTTTTCGGAGAGGTTTGGATCTTGCCATACGGGCCATCTTCCTGGACCCAGAAGGTAAGTTTGTGGTGCTGGACATGACCAGCGGAGACGGGCAAGCTTTCAGGTTAGTGGCCGTCTATGCCCCGACAGGAGCAGGCGGCCTGATTTCTTCCGGCGTCTGGAGACCTTTCTTGGAACGTCCCGCTCTTTAGTGTTAGTGGGCGACTGGAACGGGATCTTAGATGCACGCTGGGATTGTGTGGGATTAGTGGATAGGGAAGGAGGGTGCAAGAGTCTCACCAACCTGCTCAGACGTTTTGAACTGTCTGACAGGTACCGAATGGATTTCCCGAATGTACCAATGTGGACTTGGACAAATCGCATAGGGTCATCCAGATCATATCTAGATAGAGTATTTTGTAGGGAAATAGATAGGTCTAGCATAGGCTGTCCACAATTCAAGATAGTCAGCTACACGGACCACAAATTCGTGATCTGTGTGCTTGACTTAGATAGGCTTCATAGACGAGGACCCGGCTACTGGAAGCTATAACGCGTCCTTACCAGCGCGCAAGGCCTACAGAGACCGGATTAGCGAACAAGTTAAGCGGGCGTTGACGGGGGCCATCGTCAACAACAAGTGGTGGTTTGCTCTGAAAAGAGCAATTAGAATAGAGTCCATTAGGTTTAGTAAGACTTTAGCAATAGAGAAAAATAGAGCAGAGGGAGAATTAGTTAGAAAATTAGATGAGGCGCTTAGCAAAGGCATCGCGACCGACGTACTTGCGGCGAAATTGACCCTTGACCAATTCTTCAATGCAAAGCACGAAGGCTGCGTTGTCAGAGCTAGGGTGCGTGCTCTCAGACACGAGGGGACGAAAGCCGTTCAAAGGGCCCGAGTGGCGGAGGTGCGTCGTGGCAACAAAGCCACGATCCGGTCTTTGGTGGACCACGACGGGCGCATGCTACTCGATTCCGGGCAAATGTGTGAAGCTTTTCAGCGACACTTCGCTCAACTGTTCGGGGGCAGTGGCGGGCCGGATCGAGGGATGGACTTTAATGTCTACCTCGACGGACTGCCGCGGCTTTCGGCCACTGAGGCGGAGTGTTGCGAAAAGCCGATAACAACCGCTGAAGTACGGGATGCAATGACTAGTTGCACAAGGGCTAAATCGCCTGGTTTGGATGGTCTGCCCTATGAATTTACGTACAAATGCCAAACTTGTTCGGAGGCCTCTTGGCGGACGTCTACTGCAACTGGCAACAGAACGGGAGAATTCCCAGCTCTGTGAGCCGAGGAGCGGTGGCGCTGCTGAGAAAGGATCCGAACAAGGGGGATAACATAGATAATTTTAGGCCCATAACTCTGCTAAACACAGAGTTCAAGATTTTGCCCAAGGTGCTAGCAAAGAGGTTGGCGCTTGTCGTTGGTGGTCTGGTGGGAGAGGCACAGACATGCGCCATTCCCGACAGATCCATCCACGACAACCTCCACCTCATGCGATACATCGTAGAGAGGGTAGCTAGGGAACCTGGCACGGGTGGGTCTTTGATCAATTTAGATCAGTCGAAAGCCTTCGATAGGGTCGACCATCGTTACCTAGCGGCAGTCCTGAGGGCGGCTGGCTTTGGGCCCGTCTTCAGAGGCTGGATCGCTGCCATGCACAGCGACATCTGCTCTGTAGTGAGAGTCAACGGTCACCTTTCGAAACCGTTCAACATCATGCGCTCGGTACGCCAAGGATGCCCCATCTCGTCCCTATTGTACGTATTGACTCTCGAGCCATTACTGCACAAACTGGAGACGTTGAGGGGGGTCCCGCGCGAGCTGGGATGCGGAAGATCCGTGTCAGCATATGCCGACGATGTCACCGTAGTGGTGTCGAACGCCAAACACATCGAGGCGATCGGCACTACACTAAGAGAATACGAAGCGGTGACAGGAGCAATGATCAACCAGGAAAAGTCAGTGGGCCTGCAGCTTGGCACCTGGAGAGGCAGGTCCATGCCGTCCAACAGCGTCGTCGGGCGCTGGACGGACGGACCGGTTAAATTGCTAGGGGTCTGGTTCGGTCCAGACCTCCAGACGGACAAAAACTGGGATGGGGTGACGAGCAGGGTGGCTTCTCTCACCCAGAAATGGGCCGAGAGGAAGCTATCCCTGAAAGGTCGAGCGGAGGTGGCGAATGCGTACATCGCATCCGTCATCTACTACCGCCTGACCGTCTTACCTTGTCCTAAGCCCCGCCTGACTGCGCTGGAGCGTTTGCTCTTTCGCTTCTTGTGGAAGGGACGCGCTCCGATGGTCAGGCGGTCCATCTGCTGTCAACACCCGCTACGTGGAGGGCTGGGCATGCCGTGGCTGATGATGCGCAGACACGCGCTCAGGCTACGACATCTCCACCTCTTCCTCGACGGTGATCAGGTGTGGTCGCCGTTTGCTAGACACGTTTTTCCCCAGCTCGTCTCCTTGACGGAGCTGCAGTCCTGGGTCAAGCGAAGACGGAGAGGGAGCGCTTGGAGACTGGAATGTCTTCAGGCGCTCACAGTGGAAACTCCACCTTGGCGTTTTATAGGGGATTAGTGGAGGGGAAGAGCGACGACGTACTTGGAGAAACTCTAGGCGTCGACGAAAATCAACTAGCCAATCTCTTCGGAAGGACTTTCGGGCCGGGGCCTATGGACAACTTCCAGAAATCCCTGGCCTGGCAGTGCTACCGGGGTGCTTTGCCAGTTCGGGATAAACTTTACAGGCATGGATGTGCCGTCAGCCGGGCATGTCCGAGATGCGCACAGGGCGACGAAACCGTCCTGCACGCACTCGTCCAGTGCCCGAGCATTGCTGACTTGTGGGTTTATGTCGAACACCTGCTGTCACGTGTAGGACGGATCCAGCTATCAGCTGAGTCCATCGTGAGGATTGCCCCGCCCCCTTCCTTTAGCCGGGAAGGGCAGGCAGTTTTTATCTGTCTGGTGGCCATGGCGAAAGAGATAGTATGGTGGACACGTTTGAAAGGGCTGAAGACGAGCAGTTACCTCTTCGGTGATGCCCTGATTAACTTTTTCAAACTTCATCTGAAAAGAAAAATCAGGGTAGAGAGGGAAGTGCTCTCTTCCCAGCATTTTGTTGAAAGATGGGTGAGAGAAGCAAGTATGGCCCGAATGAATGGGCCTTCCCTGAGTATGTGTCTGTAAATTAAAGGTGGAAAACTGGGAGAGGGCACTTGCCCTGGTGGTCAGGGCCACTGTGGTCTTTTAATGGGCTTTCTCCACAAATGTCCCTAGGAAGTCTCCCCCCTATTGGGGAATTTTTCTTTGTTATTTTATTTCATCCTCTTTTTTTTTTACACGCAGAAATGCCCATTTGTACCGTCCTGTATTGTCCTGTAGTGTCCTTAATGTCTACTTTATGTAAACCCTTGTGGTTAATAAAGAAAACATTATTATTATTATTATTATTATTATTATTATTATTATTATTATTGGTTGGTGAAGCCACGCTTCTTATCGCCTCCAGTCTTTTTCAACGTTTTACCTCTTTTTCATCCGTTCTAAACCTTTTATTCAAGTTTTAAATTTGATAAAAGTTTAGAAGAAATGACCCACCTAATACAGGGGTTCACTAGTAAATAATACGGCACCCCTTTACGGAGTGTCGTATTCGTATTTTTGGAAAAATATTTTTTAAAAAATTTCAAAATGGATAACACATAAAAGAGAGAGAGCGCTGTCAGACAACACAGAGAGAGGGAGACTTTATCATCATGTCAACAAGACAGCGTTCCAGCGGAGGTAAATATAAACGAAAATATTACAAAGGAAAAAAAGATTGTTACAGATTTAAAATTAACAAATATTTCTAACACAAACAACACTAACAATAACACCAACAACATCACCAACAACAACACCAAAAATAACAGTGGTAAAGTCGAGAACGACAATAACAAAAATAACAGCGGTAAGGTCGAGAACGACAATAACAAAAATAACAGCGGTAAGGTCGAGAACGACAATAACAATGACAATAACAACAGCCACAACAATAATAGTAGGAACAGTATCAACAAAAACAACAATAATAACAACAGCCACAATAACAGTAACAGCAGCAACAGTATAAACGAAAACAACACCAACAACTGTACCAGCGAAAAGAACAACAATGACACCGATACCTGTAATAGCGACCTCAGCACCACCAGTAAGACCAGTAGCGGCAGCAATAGTGGTGCTGCTGAAAAAGGGACCACTTCTTTTGCAGGTGTCGCCCGAAATATCGAAACAGTGTTAGTCACAGAGGAGGAGATGGCAGTCGCAAGGGCCATGGTGACAAGAAGCGCAAATAGAGTTTCCCTGAAACCTCCACCCGATTTTTTCAAGGACCAGCAGCTACGAACGGTGACTTACTGCACCGTAAGCAAAATCTCACATCGAATGGAGAGAGCCACGGAGGCTCAAATCCAAAAGGCCTTGGGGTGTGTCTGGGCACGCAAAACCCACATCACCCGAGGCAGAAAGTCCGCCACAGTAGACGTACTTTTCGCCACCCCCCAGGAAGAAAAGTCTCACTCTTTGGAAACCCTAAAGAGTGAGGAGTTAGTCTTGGTGCCCTCCTACTGCGGGCAGAAAATTGTGAGGGTCAAAGTGACCCAGGTTCCACCCGACGTACCCATACCTTGGCTGCCCGCGTCTGTCCTTGCTGGAATTGAGAACAGGGCGACCATGCTGCAAGTAGAAAAAATAGGGAGAGAGAACTGGTCAGGTATAGGCATGCAAATGCTTATACAAACTGACCAGGAATGTATCGAGGCTATCCCCGATATCATAGACTTTGAGGAAGGACTCCAACTCCTTATAAGTTAGAAGGAAGACGGCCAAAATGTTATCTCTGTGGGTCGAAAGGTCACCTCAGGGCCTTTTGCCCGCAGAAGACACCGAAGAGGGCCCCTCTCCTTCCAATACCTGGTCCGCTGCTACCAAGAGCAGGACAGGCAACAAACGAAGAAGCCCCTTCCACGGTGAGTAGAAGGGTAACGTCCATAGCACCCGTACCAAGGCCACGGATAACTAAAGCAGCAACACCAATAGCTACATTTGAAATAGCTACACCAGCAACAACATTGCCGAAGAGGGCTCCACTACCACCACCAACAGCCGTGGAGCACATACCCCTCCCAGACGCCACAGAATCCGACATGGAGTTTGAGGCGGGAGTGACGTGGCAAACAGTCTGCCACAAAAAAGAAAAAAGAAAAAAAAACTAAGGTTCACCCTCCAAAAGTCGAGGCATACAAAGAGGGGTAAAGGCAGCAAAGAAACTTGCAGCAACACCACCACAAACACCAACAAAGCAAACACAACAAGACACACACACCAAACAGCAACAAGAAGAAAACGGCAACAAAATCACCCCTCCCCCCAAAAAGTACAAAGCCATAAACATAGCAAAAAAAGAACTCATAAAATATATAAAGCAGCACACAGACATCACGGAAAAAAATTACTACACCCCACCAAGACCAAGAACTCTCCCGTCAAACATAAGCATCATCGAAATCTCATTAGAACAATACAAACCTTTAAAACAAAAATTCCCCAACGCAGTTGGAGACTTCAGAAGACGATTACCAAGAGGATATACACTGACATCCTCTTGGAAACACCCATGACCAGCGAAAGGGACGGTTCTACTGTCCCTTCACCACACGAACAAGGTAAGTGACCCTTTCTCATTTGCCCCGTTTCTCATCCAACATGGCTGTACTCAGAATAGGAAGTATAAATGCACGTGGCCTGGGGTCATCTTGGAAGCAGGGTCACCTGCTCAATGACCTCAGGTCACTAAACATAGATGTGGTGGCCATCAGTGAAACCAGAATCTCCGAGGCACGGGCTTTCGCACCGATCTTCGGCGGCTACGATGTATACGCATCTCCCAGCCGTCCAGGATCGGGGGAGGGGTTGCCGTCCTTTTTCGGAGAGGCTTGGATCTCGCGATACGGTCCATCTTCCTGGACCCAGAAGGTAAGTCGGTGGTGCTGGACGTGACCGGCAGCGAAGGCAATGCTTTCAGGCTAGTAGCCGTCTACGCCCCAACAGGGGCAGGACGGCCAGATTTCTTGAGACGTCTAGAGACCTTTCTTGGAACGTCCCGCTCTTTAGTGTTAGTGAGCGACTGGAACGGTATCTTGGATGCATGCTGGGATCGTGTGGGGCTAGTGGATAGGGGAGGAGGGTGCAAGAGCCTCACCAACCTGCTCAGACGTTTTGAACTGTCTGACAAGTATCGACTGGATCACCCGAATGTGCCAATATGGACATGGACAAACCGCATCGGGTCATCCAGATCGTATCTAGATAGGGTATTCTGCAGGGAACTTGATAAGGCTTGTATAAGTTGTCCACAATTTAAAATAGTCAACTACACAGACCTCAAATTTGTGATCTGTGAGATCGACATAGACAGACTTCATAGACAAGGGCCTGGTTACTGGAAGCTGAACGCGTCACCCGGCGCGCAAGGCCTACAGAGACCGGATTAGCGTATTAGTTAAGCGGGCGTTGACGGGAGCGGTCGTCAACAACAGGTGGTGGTTCGCCCTGAAAAGGGCAACCGACGTGCTTGCGGCGAGATTGGCACTCGACCAATTCTTCAACGCAAAACACGAAGGCTGCGTTGTCAGAGCTAGAGCGCGTGCTCTGAAACACGAGGGGACAAAAGCCGTCCAATGGGTCCGGGTGGCAGAGGCGCGACGTGGCAATAAAGCCACAATTCGGTCTTTGTCTGACCAAAACGGGTACGTGATGCTCGAACCCGAGCGGATGTGTGAAGCTTTTCAGCAGCACTTTGCTGAACTGTTCGGGATCGGCGGCGGCCCGGATCGGGACATGGACTTCAGTGCATACCTCGACGGACTGCCCCGGCTCTCGACGACCGCAGCACAGTGTTACGAAAAGCCAATAACAGCCGGTGAAATACGGGAAGCGATGGCTAACTGCGCAAGAGGTAAATCGCCAGGTTTAGATGGTCTGCCCTACGAGCTTTATGCATTTATTCCAGACTTGTTCTGTGACCTCTTGGCATACGTCTACTGCAACTGGAAGCAGAACGGGAGCATTCCCAGTTTTGTGAGCCGGGGAGCAGTGGCGCTGCTGAGAAAAGACCCGAACAAGGGGGATGTTATTGATAATTTCAGGCCCATAACCCTGCTAAACGCAGAGTTCAAGATTTTGGCCAAGGTGTTAGCAACGAGGTTGGCGCTTCTCGTCAAGGGTCTGGTGGGAGAGGCGCAGACATGCGCCATCCAGGACAGATCCATATACGACTATCTCCACCTCATGCGTTACATCATAGAGAGGGTGGTTAAGAAACCTGGCAAGGGTGGGCCCCTGATCAACTTGGATCAATCCAAAGCATTCGGTACCTGGTGGTGGTGCTCGAGGCAGCCGGTTTCGGGCCCGTTTTCAGGCATTGGATCTCAGCAATGTACAGCGACATCTGCTCAGTTGTGAGGGTGAACGGTCACCTGTCGCAGCCGTTCAGCATCATGCTTTCAGTCCGCCAGGGTTGTCCCCTCTCGTCCCTCTTGTACGTATTGGCTCTCGAGCCGTTACTGCACAAACTGGGGGCGATGAGGGGCGTCCCACGCGAACTAGCATGCGGGAAATCCAAGTCGGCTTACGCTGACGACGTCACCGTGGTGGTGTCGAGCACCAGACACGTCCAGATGCTCGGCACCGCTCTCAAGGAATACGAAACGGTGACAGGAGCAAAGGTAAACCAGGAAAGGTCGGTGGGCTTGCAGCTAGGCACCTGGAAAGGCAAGTCCATGCCGTCCGACAGCGTCGTGGGGCGTTGGACGGACGGACCGGTTAAATTGCTCGGGGTCTGGTTCGGACCGGACCTCCAGATGGAGAAACACTGGAACGAGGTGACGAGCAGGGTGGCCTCCCTCACCCAGAAATTGGCTGAGAAGAAGCTGTCCCTGAAAGGCCGGGCGGAAGTGGCGAATGCGTACATCGCATCCGTCATCTGCTACCGCCTCACCGTCGTCCCTTGTTCCAGCCCAACTCTCACCAAAATAGAGCGCCTCCTCTTCTACTTTTTGTGGAAAGGACGCGCTCCCATGGTCAGACGATCCATCTGCTGTCAACACCCGTTGCGTGGAGGACTGGGCATGCTATGGCTGATGATGCGCAAACATGCGCTGAGGCTGCGACATCTCTGGTGCTTCCTTGATGGTGAACGGGTGTGGTCGCCGTTCGCCAGGCACATTTTCCAACAGCTCGTCTCCTTGACGGAGCTGCAGTCCTGGGTCAGAAAAAGACCGAGGGATAGCGCTTGGAAACTGGAATGTTTCCAGGCGCTCACTGCCCTCTACCAGTTGGGCACCAGTAGCGGTGGAACATCCACCTCGGCGTTCTATAGAGGACTAGTGGAGGGGAAGCGCGACGACGTTCTCGGAGAGATCCTGGGCGTCGAAGAAGATCAGCTGCTTGCTCTCTTCCGGAGAACTTTCAGCCCGGGGCCTATGGATAACTTCCAAAAATCCCTGGCCTGGCAGTGCTACCGGGGAGCGCTGCCGGTTCGAGATAATCTCTACAGGCACGGAAGTGCCGTCAACCGAGCCTGTCCGAGATGCGCGCATAGCGACGAAACCGTTGTGCACGCACTCGTTCAGTGTCCGAACATTGCTGACTTGTGGAGCTATGTAGAACAGTTGCTGTCACGTGTGGGACTGATCTGGTTGTCGACTGAGTCCATTGTGCAGATGGTCTCGCCGTCTTCCATTGAGGAGAAAGGGCAGACGGTTTTCATCTGCCTGGTGGCCATGGCGAAAGAGATTGTGTGGTGGACAAGGTTAAAAGGATTAAAGACAAACACTTTCCTCTTCGGCGAATCCCTGATTAACTTTTTCAAGTTTCACTTGAAGAGGAAAATCAGGGTGGAGAGGCAAGTGCTGCTTTCTAGCAAGTTTGTTGAAAGTTGGGTGAATGCAGCGAGAATGGTCCGAGTGAACGGGACCACTCTGAATATACGTCTGTAGTTTGAGAGATAGAAAAATTGAGAGAGGGCGCTTGCCCTGGTAGTCAGGGTGACGGTGGTCTTTTGTGTGGTTTTCGCCACGAGTAACCCTCGGAGGTTTCCCCCCTATTGGGGAATTTTTCATTGTTTCAATTTTCATTTTTTTGTTTATATATATATATGTTTTATGTCTTTTTTTCTTTTCTTATATAAATAATAAAAATATTTACACGCACAAAACCCACATCGTACCGTCCTGTTCCGTCTGTGATGTTTTTCTTGATGTCAGCCCTTGTGGCCAATAAAGAAATCATTATTATTATTATTATTGTTATTACTCTTTGAGTCTCAGTCATTGATGTTAGTTAACTGGAAAGATTGTTGAAATGAATATCAAGCCACTACCTGCAGCCTCAGATATTCAGGACGTATCGGAGGGTTCTTGCTGTTCCCAGCAAGCATGCCTTTTGAAGCGTTCCAAAAAGCGTGAAGCGGCCAATTTTCTTTAATCATCCATGGAAACTTTGTGAGATAGTCCCTAGTGCGCCTATGACAATCGGGATCACTTTGACTTCATGGCAGCTCCAAATCCTTTTTACCTCCCACTTTAAGTCCTGGTATCGGTTAATTTTCCCCCTCTCCTTCTCTTGCACTCTCGTGTCGAATGGGCAGGCCACATCCACAATCAGGCACGATCTTTTTTCTTTGTCCAAAACCACCAGGTCAGGTCTATTGTGTTCCAGTTTCTTGTCCGTCTGTATCCTAAAATCCCACAGCATATTCACCTGATCGTTTTCTATCACCGCCTCTGGCTTATGATCATACCACTTCCCAGAATGTGGTAAATTGTTTACTTTGCATAGGTGCCAGTGGATCACCCTGCCCATCACATCATGTCTCCAGCCCTTATAGTGAGTCTGGGCTAGGTGTTTACACTCGGATACAATGTGAGCCACAGTCTCCTCTCTCTCGCCACAGATCCTGCAGAGTGGGCTAGCCTCCTCCTTGTAAATGTGGTGTTTCAACCACTTCGTTTTGAGGGCCTGCTCCTGCGCAGCCATTAACATTCCTTCTGTAGCCTTTTTTAGGTCTCCTCTTTTCAACCAGTTCCATGTCTGTGGATCTCTAAATTCAGTTTTCTCAAAGAAGGTACTATGAAGGGATTTTTCCTGAAGGCTGCTCTTTCTCCTTGATGTTATTTCCTCCTTGGACATCCCCTGGCCTATTTTCCCCTCCTTCAGTACCATTCTGAACATTGGCTCCTTACTATCAGTCACGTATTTGTGTAGGTTGTTTTTCTCCATCTTAACACAGTCCTCTATACTGATAAGACCTCTTCTACCTTCAGATCTCCTTAAGTCTATCGACATCACTCCTCTTGTGGTACATATTGTAGATAGTCAATAGCTTCCTAGTCTTCCTATCCATTTGTTTTTGTTCAGCAACATTCCATCTCAGAATTCCCGCACTGTACCTAATAATAGACACAGCTCGGGAATTTACTGCACTTATGGCATTCCTACTGTTCAGATGTGACTTTAATACGCTCCTTACTCTCCGAAGGTATTCAGTTCTTATCAATTCCTTCATTTTTTTGTTCTTGATGTCATCAGCCTCCAGAACGCCCAAATACTTATATCCTTCCTCAGAGTCAATTTCCTTTATCATCTCACCTGTTGGTATCTGGATTCCGTTACTTCTGCTCAGCTTACCCCTCTTTATCACAATGACTCCACACATACTAATACCAAATTGCATACATATATCATTGCTGAAAATACGGACAGTGTCAACAAGCACATCCAACTCCTTCTCACTCTTCCCGAAGAGCTTAAGATCGTCCATGAAGAGGAGGTGATTGATGGTAAGCCCTCCCTTTCCCAACCTGTATCCTGCTCTCACTTTTCGCAGTACACTGGTCAGGGGCATCAGGGCAAGGACAAACCACAGAGAGGACAGACTATCTCCCTGGAAGATACCTCTCTTGATCTTCACGCTTCCCAAGGATTCTCCAGTTGATGTTAACTCTGTTTCCCAGGACTTCATACCTTTGCCCAACAACTGTCCGATGTTATCTGCCACCTTGAAGATCTCCAGGCTTTTGGTGATCCAAGAATGAGGCACATTGTCAAATGCCTTTTTGTAGTCTATCCATCCCATGGCAAGACCAGTGTGTCTCCTCTTGCAATTCCTCATTACCATCTTATCAATAAGTAACTGGTCCTTTGTACCACGTGACTTCTTTCGGCATCCTTTCTGTTCGTCCGGTAACAAGTTGTTTGTGTGGAGGTGATGGTAGATTTACTCAGACATAATGCTTGTCAACAGTTTCCACATTACGGACAGACATGTGATAGGTCTATAGTTGGTAACATCATTACCCTTGATTCGGTCTTTCATTATCAGAATTGTGGTACCTTTTGTCAACCACTCTGGTACCTCACCTGCCATCAAGCAGTCATTGAACATGGTTGTCAGTTTCGGGTGGAGGGATGTTATGTTTTTAATCCAATACCCCTGCACACCATCTGGGCCAGGTGATTTCCAGTTGGTTAGTTTTTTGGCCTGCCCCTTAAGAGTTTCAACTGTGATACTCAACTCAGTTTGTTGGTGTGTATTATTATTATTATTATTATTATTACAGTTGTATTTATCTTGCTTTATGTTCATACGAGTTATCACCAAGTCAAAACCAGTGACCTCAAGAGACAACAAGGTCCGCCATGTTCAAGAAAGAAGATACATATTCACACATGCATCTTTAGTGTTTAGACTTGTGATGTACTTATATTGACAGAATCTTCCTTAGTATAGGCAGTTCCCATTAGTACTATCTTTTGTATTTCTCCTATACGCGGGTTTCCTGGGATTTGCGATAAGTAATCATTAGACCCCTTAGGTATCATTCCCAGAGCGCCTACAACCACTGGTATTGTTTTAGTTCTCAATTTCCACATTTTTCCAATTTCTATCTCCAGGTCCCTATACTTGCTCAATTTTTCAAATGTTTTTATAGATACATTCTTGTCTATTGGAACAGACATATCAATTAGCAGGCATACCCTCTTTTGAAAGTCTTTCAATATTATATCAGGTCTGTTTGCATCTATTTTTCAGTCTGTTTGGATGCTAAAGTTCCACAAGATTAAGATGTGATCTTTTTCAAGTATGGGAGATGGTTGATGCTCCCACCAATTCTTTTGATGGGGCAGGTCAAAATGCTTACACATTATCCAATGTATGTATTGTGCAGCTCTGTCATGCCTGTTTAGGTATTCGGTTGGAGCTATAGGACTGCACATTGAAATTATATGGTCAATGGTCTCTGGTTGTTTTTTGCATACACGGCATAATGGGCTGCACCCATTTTTTATTATGTTGGCTTGGTAATTTTTTGTTGGCAGACACTGATCTTGTGCTGATATAATCAGTCCTTCAGTCTCCGATTTCAGTCCAGAGGATGCCAAGCACTGATGGGTTAAAGTTTTGTCAACATCAGAATTGTTAGCTCGCTCTGGGTATTTTCCATACAGAGGCTTTTCTTGCCATTTCTTAGCCAGTTTCTGTAGCAGTTCTTTCTTTGCAGTTACTTTTACCTGCTTTGCTTTTTCTGTGTTTTCCATTTCAGCAGTAAATGGGACTTCTGAAATTTGTAGTCCATTACTGTATCTTTGTGCATCTTTTGTAATGGAATATGATCTTTTGATGCTTTCGTGTTTCAAAACTAGTTTGATCATCCAATCATGTGATTCCCTTAGATATGTAGATAATCCAATTGTTTCAGTTTTCAACGCAATGTCTAACTGGATTAACCTTATTATTATTATTATTATTATTATTGAATGCTATGGTTGACGGAGGCTCGGCTCTGTAAGGTACTGTAAATTTTGAACGCTATAACAATTGTAAATTGTTTAAAACTTAGACCAACTTGTAGACAAAAACACCCTCCTCCTCGTGAGAGGGGTCTTTCTGCCCGTTATTTGGCCCTTCGGGGTTAAATAACTGCTTATTGGGGTTTTGCACCCAATATTTATTTTAAACAAAAAAAACAACATGGCTACGAAAAAGAATTTGCATAGGTCACTCCCACTCATTCCGTCTTCTTCTTCCTCAATCGTCACTACAGCAGAGAGAAGATTGTCTCTCTCCCTCCCTTCTTTAAATGTGTCTCTCTCCCTCCCTTCTCTTTCGCAAGCGACGAAAGAAAAGAAAAGTCTCGTGCAAAGCGTGCAAGGTTTCTCCACGACGACGACGACAGCGACGAAACAGGTGTGCGGGAAATACGAAAACCCAGTTCATTCGTCTGACGTCAGGAATAATAGCAGTAGCAGCCGTAATAACAACAGCAACAGTGACAATGAAAACAACAGTAGCAGCCGCAACAGCATCACCAGCAGCATAAACAACAACAGCATTAGCAGCAGCAACACCAACAACAACCACAGCAACAGCGGCGGAGGAGGTAGTCGTAGTACCTGCAGCAACAACAAAAGTAACAGCAGCTCTGACGACAACAACAACAACAGCAGCAAAGAAAAACCAATCTCATTTGCAGGTATTGCGAAAAACTTGTAAACAATCCTCATAACAAATGAGGAATTAGAGGAAGCGAAGAAGATGGTGACAAAGACTGGACACCGAGCAATCTGCAAGGCAGCGGAAACATTTTTCGAAACCCAACAGCACTGTACGGTCACGTACCGAACAGTAAGTACAAAATCCCGTAGGGTGGAAAGAGCCACAGAGGCTCAAATACAAAAAGCCTTGGGGTTTGTGTGGCAGCGGAAAACGCACATCACCCGAGGAAAAAAATATGCCACCGTAGACGTACTTTTTGCCACACCCCAGGAGGCAAAGGCCCAATCCGTAGTGACCCTAAGGAGCGAGGAAATGGTGTTGGTGCCCTCCTACTGCGGGCAAAAAATTGTGAGGTTCAAACTGACCCACGTCCCCCCCGGGATGGCCCCTTCTTGGCTGGCCGCGTCTGTCCTCGTCGGAATCGAGGACAAAACAACTGTACTGCAAGTACAGAAAAAAGTAAGAGAAGATTGGGTCGGCACCTCCATTGAGATGCTAATCCAAACCAACCAGGAGTGCATCGAAGCTATCCCGGATGTGATAGACTTCGATAACGGCACTCAACTGCCCATAAGTGTTGAGGGAAAACGCCCGAAATGCTTTCGCTGTGGATCGAAGACTCACCTCAGGGCCTTCTGCAACGAGAAGACCCTGAGAAAGGAGAAAACCACCCTCCTTCCGAAACCGGCTCCACGGCTACCAGCAACAGGACAAGCGGCAACCAGGAACGATAGGTCCGTGGCACCCATACCCACGCCACGGAAATCAAAAACAGCAACAGCAGTGGAAATATTAACAACAACAACAGCAATACCAAATGCAGCTGCAACAGAGACTCCAGTGCAAACATCACCAACAACAACAAGTGAAAGAGTGGAGCTGGTACCCCTCCCCGACCTCACAGAATCAGACATGGAGTGTGAGGTGGGAGAGAGATGGCAAAAGGTCGTAAGAAGCCACAAACGCAGAAGCAGCGCATCGTTGCCTTTGAAAAGGGAGGAAAGAAATGAGAAAAGGGTAAAGTCTACTGCAAAGAGACCCACAGCAGCAACACCACCAACACCATCACCACCCACACTAGCACCACCATCACCACCGGCGACAACCCCACCGCCAACAACACCTTCAACACCACCACCACAAACACCAACATCGCAAACACAACAACAAAACACACACACCCAGCAACAACGACAAGAAAATAGCAGAACCACACCCACACCCAGAAAAACAAATGCACGGAAATAAATACACACAACAAGAAACTAATGACTTACATAATTGAACACAGACATTTCACAACACGACTACATAATACCAGCACCAATCAAAACGCCAACTAACGTAAGACTGCTAAAAATAGCACAGAACAATACACAAACATTAAAACGAAATTCCCCAACGCAGTTGGTGATTTCAGGGACCTAGGAGGAACTATCAATCGAAGAGTATATTCAGACATTCTCTTAGAAGAGCCGACGACCAGCCGAAGGGACGATTCAACGGTCCCTTCACCAGACGATCAAGTGAAAAGGGATGTAAAAACCATCCCTCCTCTACCAAAAGTACGGTAAGTGGTCTTTCCCATCTTTTCCACTCTATTTTAAACATGACCTCACTCAGAATAGGCAGCATAAATGCGCGTGGCTTGGAGTCGTCATGGAAGCAGGGTCACCTGCTCAACGACCTCAGGTCACTAAACATAGATGTAGTGGCCATCAGCGAGACCAGAATCTCCGAAGCACGGGCCTTCGCACCGATCTTCGGCGGCTACGATGTGTACGCATCTCCCAGCCGTCCGGGATCGGGGGGAGGAGTTGCTGTGCTTTTTCGGAGAGGTTTGGATCTCGCCATACGGGCCATCTTCCTGGACCCAGAGGGTAAGCTGGTGGTGCTGGACGTGACCAGCGGAGACGGGCAAGCTTTCAGGCTAGTGGCCGTCTATGCCCCGACAGGAGCAGGGCGGCCTGATTTCTTCCGGCGTCTGGAGACCTTTCTTGGAACGTCCCGCTCTTTAGTGTTAGTGGGCGACTGGAACGGGATCTTAGATGCACGCTGGGACTGTGTGGGATTAGCGGATAGGGGTGGAGGGTGCAAGAGTCTCACCAACCTGCTCAGGCGTTTTGAACTGTCTGACAGGTACCGATTGGATTTCCCGAATGCGCCAATGTGGACTTGGACAAATCGCATAGGGTCATCCAGATCATATCTAGATAGAGTATTTTGTAGGGAAATAGATAGGTCTAGCATAGGCTGTCCACAATTCAAGATAGTCAGCTACACGGACCACAAATTCGTGATCTGTGTGCTTGACTTAGATAGGCTTCATAGACGAGGACCCGGCTACTGGAAGCTAAACGCGTCCTTACCAGGAAAAGGAAAATCAGAGTAGAGAGGGAAGTGCTCTCTTCCCAGCATTTTGTTGAAAGATGGGTGAGAGAAGCAAGAATGGCCCGAGTGAATGGGCCTACTCTGAGTATATATCTGTAAATTAAAGGTGGAAAACTGGGAGAGGGCACTTGCCTTGGTGGTCAGGGTCATTGTGGCTTTTTACTGGGCTTTCTCCACAAATGTCCCTCCGAAGTCTCCCCCCTATTGGGGAATTTTTCTTTGTTATTTTATTTCAACCTCCGTTTTTTTTACACGCAGAAATGCCCATTTGTACCGTCCTGTATTGCCCTGTACTGTCCTTAATGTCTACTTTATGTAAACCCTTGTGGTTAATAAAGAAAACATTATTATTATTATTATTATTATTATTATTATTATTATTATTATTATTTTTGTTCTTTGAGTCTCACTCATTGATGTTATTTAACTGGAAAGTTTGTTGAAATGAATATCAAGCCGCTACCTCGGAAGGTTCTTGCTGTTCCCAACAAGCATGCCCTTTGAAGTGTTCCAAAAAGCGGGGATGGACTAATCTTCTTTAACCACCTTGGAAACACTTTTAGATAGTACGTAGTGCGCCTATAACAATCGGGACGACCCTGACAGTTCCAAATCCTTTTTACCTCCCACTTTAAGTCCTGGTATCGGTTAAATTTCTCCCTCTCATTTTCTTGCACTCTCGTGTCAAATGGGCAGGCTACATCTACAATCAGGCACGATCTTTTTTTCCTTGTCCAAAACCACCATGCCAGGCCTATATTATTATTATTATTATTATTATTACAGTTCAAATCCCGCCAAGGTTAACTTTGCCTTTCATCCTTACGGGGTCGATAAAATAAAGTACCAGTAATGTACTGGGTAATTGCTGGCCTTGTGCCTAAAGTAGAAACAATTATTATTACAGTTGCATTTATCTTGCTTTATGTTTATACGAGTTATCACCAAGTCACAACCAGTGACCTCAAGAGACAACAAGGTCCGCCATGTTCAAGAAAGAATATACATACACACATGCATATTTAGGTGTTTAGACTTGTGATGTACTTATATTGACAGAATCTTCCTTAGTATATGGGCATTTCCCATTAGTACTATCTTTTGTATTTCTCCTATACGCGGGTTTCCTGGGATTTGCGATAAGTAATCATTTGACCCTTTAGGTATCATTCCTAAAGCGCCTACAACCACTGGTATTGTTTTAGTTCTCAATTTCCACATTTTTCAAATTTCTATCTCCAGGTCCTTATACTTGCTCAATTTTTCAAATGTTTTTATAGATACATTCTTGTCTATTGGAACGGACCTATCAATTAGAAAGCATACACGCTTTTTAAAGTCCTTCAGTATTATATCAGGTCTATTTGCATCTATTTTTCGGTCTGTTTGGAATCTAAAGTTCCACAAGATTGAGATGTGATCTTTTTCAAGTACGGGAGGTGGTTGATGCTCCTACCAATTCTTTTGATGGGGCAGGTCATAATGCTTACACATTATCTAATGTATGTATTGTGCAGTTCTGTCGTGCCTGTTTAGATATTCGGTTGGAGCTATATGAAATTATATGATCAATGGTCTCTGGGTTTTTTTTACATACACGGCATAATGGGTTGCATCCAATTTTTATTATGTTGGCTTGGTAATTTTTTGTTGGCAGACACTGATCTTGTGCTGATATAATAAGTCCTTCAGTCTCCTCCGATTTCAGTCCAGAGGATGCCAACCACTGATGGGTTATAGTTTTGTTAACATCAGGATTGTTAGCTCTTTCTTGGTATTTTCCATATAGAGGCTTTTCTTGCCATTTGTTTGCGAGTTTCTGTAGCAGTTCTTTCTTTGCAGTTACTTTTACCTGCTTTGCTTTTTCTGTGCTTTTCATTTCAGCAGTAAATGGAACTTCTGAAATTTGTAGTTTATTACTGTATATTTGTGCATCTTTTGTAATGGAGTATGATCTTTTGATGCTTTCATGTTTCAAAACGAGTTTGATCATCCAATCATGTGATTCCCTTAGATATGTAGATAATCCAATTGTTGCAGTGTTCCACGCAATATCTAACTGGATTAACCCACGTCCTCCTTCTTTCCTAGGGAGATATATTCTATCTGTATCTGCCTTAGGGTGATGCATTCTGTGCATGTATAAGGATTTTCTAATTTTTGTATCGAGCCTACGGATCTCTGTGCTTGACCAGTTGATGACATTATAACTGTAGGCAAGCGTGTTATAACTGGTATGGCATTATAACTGGTATGGCAAGCGTGTTTATGGCAACGATCCTATTCCTTGCATTCAATTCCGTTCTTAAGATTGCTCTTACTCTGCGGTAACATTCCTTCCTTATCCTTTCCCTCATTGTCGAGTGCTTGATTTCGTCTCCTTTACAAACACCTAGATATTTATATGTTTCCTCTTGACCAAGTTCACTTATCAGATTCCCCCGATCAAGATTAATGTCTGAACTTTTCAGCAGCTTTCCTCTGGTTAACGTTGCTTTGGCGCATTTATCTAGTCATCACTGAACTGCTCCACAGTGGATTATAGCCCTTGCAATTGTTCATCATATTTTGCAAATAGTTTCAGGTCATCCATGTAGAACAGGTGATTAATGGTTTTGTCATAGACTTTATATCCATGTTTTGTTTCATTGAGCATTTTACTTAATGGTATAAGTGCGATGCAGAATAAAAGCGGTGATAAAGAGTTATCCTGAAAAATTCCACAATTAATATTAACTTCTCCAGCTTCCAGTGATTTTGTTTCACTATTCAAAAGGAGTGTCGTTTTCCATGTCTTCATACTGAATGACAGGAACCTCCTGACAACGGGAGATATTTTGAAAATCTCTAAACATTTTTCAATCCAATTGTGTGGCAAACTATCGAATGCTTTTTTGTAATCTATCCAAGCAATTGATACATATTTGTGTCTATTATGACAGTCTTCCAGTATCATTTAATTACCAAAAGCTGATCTTTACAGCCATATGAGCCACGTTTACACCCTTTCTGTTCATTGGGAAATAGATCATTTGTTATCAGATGATCATATGTATATTCAGTTAGGACTGATGTTAAAATTTTATACATTGTGGTCAAGTAAGTTATCGGTCTCTAATTTTTGGGATTGTTTGTCTCATCATTCTTCGGAAGTAGGAATGTAGTGCCGTTAACTAGCCATGGTGGTATCTTTTCTGGCTCCTCAACCATTTCATTGTAAAGTTGGGATCACAGTTCAGGAGGCTCTGTGAATGCATTTATCCAAAAATTAGGTATTTTGTTTTTACCCGGAGATTTCCATTTGCTGGTTTTTCTAAGAGCCAAACGCAACTATTCAACTGTTATATTTTCCCATATTTGTTCCTCAAGGTGAGCTGTATCTTTCATTTGTCTGTCTATCCACGAGGCATGTATATTATGAACTTTTTCTTCGGCCCAGATCTTTTCCCAGAATTCTTGCACTTCCTCCTTGGGTGGTATTGATTTAGCAGTTATTGTTGACTTGCCAATTTTTCTGTAGAAGTTTCTTTGGTTGTTTTTGAACATATTATTGTCCTTATAGAATCTATATCGTTTTTCAAAGCGCCTTATACAAGCAGCTTTGGCCGACACTTTTTGCTTGATTATTCCTATCAGCATGTCTATGTCACTTGTTGATTTTATACTGTATTTCGTTTTCAATTTTCAAAGTTTAGTTTGTTTAACATGTTCACCTACTTTGTAGTTTGTTAAAATTTCTATGTCAGATCTGAGAAGTTTTATTTCGCGATTGATGTTCTCTTGCCAAGTAGATTTCTTGTGGGAATTCCTTTGTTTTATTCATTTTCACACCACATAAGTGAGTGGTGACTTTAGCCGATGCATAATAGAGATGATTTAAATCAGTAATGTTTAGTTTGTTTGTGATGATAATGTTTTTGAGAATTATGTTAGACTTGTCTATTATCTTTTGGTTCTGTTTGGAGTTCTGGATCTTAGGGAGAGTGTCTCGTTCCCCATGTCAGATTCTTTCATTTTCATCCATTCCATCATAATTTCATTCTTCAAGCTGGCAAGTTAATTCTCATTCATTTCTTTATCATTTAGGATCTCATTGTTTTCATTTTTAGTTTCATCTTGATCATGCACTCCCTCCACCTTTTCGATCCTTTCTTTAATTTGTTCTGCTATCAGTGATTCCACTCGAACACTGGGATTCAAATTGTTACAATTTACCTCGGTTTCACTGACACATTTTTCATTTTCCCTTCGCTGACTTTGTGCTAATTGCTTGATCTGATCAATTTCTATATCAGTTAATAACTTTTTTTTTACAATATTTCTTCGTATATTGGCTAGTTTGTTACTGTCAATATAGTCTCTGTTTTCTGGATGTTTCTTTTACCAGTTGATATATGTCTGTTCTGTATTCGATCTATTTGATGAGTAGTACATGGCAGTGTAGAAAGCCTCAAGGTCTTCTTTAGTCTTCCCTTGACCATTTTTTTCTGTGGTGAGCATGGAGGGCCAACAGTAGGAGTATTCCGGTTATGGGAGGTCTCCAGCTCCAAATTGATGGGAAGGTTTGAACCATTAGCTGATTTTTCGACTCCAGACCGGTTCCTTTCTGAGGGACGCGGCCCTTTTTGATCCGG
The DNA here is from genome assembly GCA_964016885.1 of Eledone cirrhosa. Lineage (NCBI taxonomy): Eukaryota > Metazoa > Mollusca > Cephalopoda > Octopoda > Eledonidae > Eledone > Eledone cirrhosa. Next base: position 305,990,918 of record OZ024742.1, read on the forward strand.
GTGGCGGCCGATCCGGTATGAGATGTTATCATTTTACATTGACTTTATTTTGTTGCGTTTTATCCTTAACCGCCAAGGAGTAATCATTTCGTGTTACCACTCCTAGGACGAGTGTCAACCAAGACTAGAGGGGTCGTTTTCCCCTAGAGACACGGCTATACCCTGCAGGCCGCCATCCCGGTATTCTTGGTCACGGGTTTTTTTTTTAAGTTGTTATTATCATGAGTGGTTCCTTAATGTGAGCATTGCGTGGCTTAAGAATGAAATTATTATTAATAATATAATATACTTTTTGTTGAAGTTGCCTGTTGTTATTGGCTATGTCGGTGGTTTATTCTATTGTTGGTGGGGAAGGGGGAGCCAGCAATACCATAGTCGTTGACGTTTGACTGGATCACTAAGTCAGTCTATTTATATCTTTTGCTAGCCTCTCCCTTGTCTAGTCATACCGCCACCTCCCCCTTTCTTAAGTTAACCATTTGTACTAAGAATTGTTATATCACAATTGTTTAAAATGTTAAAAATCAAAAAATTTACGGGAGCGATTCCATAACACTCTATCCACCACGTGCGTCTTCTTCTATTATTATTATTATTATTATTATTATTATTATTGGTCTGTTCGACAGTCCTTTTAGCTCGCTCCCAGTAAGTCGCTTTATTTACCTGTTATAATTATATGTTGTTAAATTTTTCTTGTTGTGTAAGGGATATAAGCCCTTGGACTTTGCCATGTGAAAGGGAAAGTATAATATTTGGGCCTTTTGGCCCAAATATTTGAACAATATTTGAACATTTTCTTTTGAAAATTTAAATAAAAACAAAAAGAACATGGCTGAGCCACGCACCCCAGCAATATGTCTGCTGTCGTGTGACAAGGGCGTAAAAGTTGAGAGGAGGGTTAGTGAAATTCATACAACAAACACCACCACAAACAACGTGAGCAAAGACAACAACACTGAGAACACTAATTTTAAAAACATTACCACACCAAATACAACAATAACAGCGTCAACCAAAATACAGACAACAGAAAAAAATGACAACAAATGCAACAACGATATTAACACCACTAACAAGAAAATAAACAACGATAACACCAACAGCAACAATACAAATTGCACCGAAAACAACAACAACGGTGGCACCAAAAACACAACCAACTACAACAGTGATAACAGCAACACCAACACCGTTTGTAGCAGTAGCAACAGCAACAGCACCAACAACAAGACCAGTAGCAGCAGTAGCGGTAGCAATAATGGTGCCGCTGAAAAAGAGGCCTCTTCATTCACAGGTGTGGCCCGAAATATAGATACAGTGTTAGCCATGGAGGAGGAGATGGCAGTCGCAAGAAACGACAATAGAGTTTCCCTGAAACGTTCACCAGATTTCTTCAAAGACCAGCAGCTGCGCACGGTGACTTACCGCACCGTAAGCAAAATTTCATATAGGGTGGAGAGAGCCACGGAGGCTCAAATCCAAAAGGCCTTGGGGTGAGTCTGGGCGCGCAAAACCCACATCACCCGAGGCAATAAGTATGCCACAGAACACATACTTTTCGCAAGAGGTGAAGTCTCACTCTTTGGAAACCCTAAAGAGTGAGGAGATAGTCTTGGTACCCTCCTACTGCGGGCAGAAAAGTTTGAGGGTCAAAGTGACCCAGGTTCAGCCAGCTGTGCCCATACCTTGGCTGGCCGCATCTGTACTTGCTGGATCGAAGAGAAGACCACCATACTGCAAATACAGAGTATGGGAAGAGAGAACTTGTCAGGAATAGGTATGAAAATGCTAATACAAACAGACCAGGTGTGCATCAAGGCCATCCCAGACATTATAGACCTCGAGGAATGACTCCAACTCCCTATAAGCGTGGAAGGAATGTGCCCAAAGTGCTATCTCTGTGGGCAGAAGGGTCACCTCAGACCTTCTGCCTGCAGAAGACAGCCAAGAAGAGGGCCCGCTCATTCCGACGCCTGAGCCGCTGCTACCAAGAGCAGGGCAGGCAACAGAGGCAGAAGACCCTTCCATGGTGAGTAGTAGGGCAACGTCCGTGGCACCCATACCAAGGCCACGGACAACTAAAGCCATAGTTGCAGTAGCTACACCGACGGCAAAATCGCCGGAGCGGGCTCCACTACCACCACCAACAGCACTGGAGCTTATATCCCTCCCAGACGCCACGGAATCCGACATGGAGTATGAGGCGGGAGGGAAGTGGCAAACTGTCTGCTTCAACGTCCCAATGCGAAAGCAAACAAAGAGGGGGAAAGTCTGCAAGGAGACTTGCAGCAACACAACCACCATCACTATCACCACCACAAGCATCACCACCAACAACAACCACACCCCCACCAGCATCACCAAAAACACCAACATCGGAAACACAACAAAACACACACACCCAAAAGCAACAACAAGAAAACAGCAACAAAATCTCCGCTCCCCCCCAAAAGTACACAGCCATAAACATGGCAAATAAAGAACTCTTACAACATATAAAGCAGCACACAGACATCACAGAAAAACCTACTACACTCACCAACACCAAGAACTCTCCTGAAAAACATAAACATAATTGAAATCAAAATAGAACATTACAAACTGTTAAAAGAAAAATTCCTCAACGCAGTTGGAGACTTCAGAGGATATACACCGACATCTTGGAAACACCCATGACCAGCCAAAGGGACCGTTCTACTGTCCCTTCACCACACGATCAAGGTAAGTGATACTTTTTCACTTACCCCGTTTCTCATCCAATATGGCCGTACTTAGAATAGGCCGTATAAATGTACGTGGCCTGGAAGCAAGGTCACCTTCTCAACGTCCTCGGGTCACTTAACATAGAAGTGGTGGCCATCAGCGAGACCAGAATCTCCGAAGCACGACACTTCGCATCTCCCAGTCGTCTAGGATCGAGGGGAGGGGTTGCCGTGCTTTTTTCGGAGAGGCTTGGATCTCGCCATACGCCCCAACTTCCTGGACGCAGAAGGTAAATCGGTGGTGCTGGATGTGACCGGCAGCGACGGTAGCCGTCTACGCCCCAACAGAGACAGGACGGCCAAATTAAGTCAGACGTCTAGAGACCTTTCTTGGAACGTGCCGCAGTTTAGTGTTAGTGGGCGACCGGAACTGTATCTTAGATGCACACTGGGATTATGTGGGGCTAGTTGACAGGGAAGTAGGGTGTAAAAGCCCCAACAACCTGCTCAGACGTTTTGAACTGTCTGACAAGTATAGACTGGATTATCCGAATGTGCCAATGTGGATATGGGCAAACTGCATCGGGTCATCCAGATTGTATTTAGATAGGGTATTATGTAAGGAAACAGATAATGCTAGTGTAGGTTGTCCACAATTTAATGTAGTCGACTACACGGACCACAAATTTGTGATCTGCGAAATTGACTTAGATAGACTCCATAGGCAAGGGCCCGGCTACTGCAAGCTGAACGCGTCTTCCCGGCGCGCAAAGCTTACGGAGACCAGATTAACGAATTAGTTAAGCGTGTGTTGGCGGGTGCGATCCTCAACAACAGGTGGTGGTTTATCCTGAAAAGGGCTATTAGAGTAGAATCTATAAGGTTTAGCAAAGGACTAGTGATAGAGGAAAATAGAGGTAGAAGGAGAGTTAGTTAGAATGCTAGAAGAGGCGTTTAGGGCAGGCATCGCAACAGCACTTTGCTCAATTGTTCGGGAGCGGCGGCAGGCTGGATCGGAGTATGGATTTCGGTGCATAACTCGACGGACTGCCGCGCAGTGATGCGACCATCGGTACCTGGCTGCGGTCCTTGAGGCGGCCGGCTTCGGGCCCGTTTTTAGAGGCTGGATCGCTGCGATGCACAGCGTTATCTGCTCGATTGTGAGGGTGAATGGTCACCTGTTTCAGCTTTCAGCTTCATGCGCTTGTTCCGCCTGGGTTGTCCCCTATCGTCCTTCTTGTACGTACTGGCCCTAGAGCCGTTACTGCACAAATTGGAGACGATGAGGGGTGTCCCACGCGAATTGGGACACGGGAGATCCGTATCAGTTTACACCGACGACGTCACCGTGGTGGTGTCGGGCACCAAAGACGTCCAGATGCGCGGCACCGCTCTCCAAGGAATGCGAAGCGGGAACAGGAGCAAAGATAAACCAGGAAAAGTCGGTGGGCTTGCAATCGGCACCTGGAGACGCAAGCCCATACCGTCCGACAGCATCGTGGGGAGCTGGACGGAAGGACCGCTTAAATTGCTCGGGATCTGGTTCGGTCCGGACCTCCAGATGGTGAAAAACTGGAGAGAGGTGACGAGCAGGGTGGTCTCTCTCATCCAGAAATGGTTGGAGAGGAGGCTGTCTCTGAAAGGTCGGGCGGATGTGGCGAATGCATACATAGCGTCCGTCAACTGCTACCGCCTGACCGTCGTACCTTGCCTCCGCCCAACTCTGACCAAAATGGAGCGCTTTCTCTTCCGCTTTTTGTGGAAGGGACGTGCTCCCATGGTCAGACGATCCATTTGATGTCAACACCCGTTACCTGGAGGACTAGGTATGCCGTGGATGATGATGCGCTGAGGCTGCGACATCTCTGGTGCTTCCTTGACGGTGAACAGGTGTGGTCGCCGTTTGCCATACGCGCTTTTCCCCAGATCGTCTCCTTGACGGAGCTGCTGTCCTGGATCAGGAAAAGACCGAGGGATAGCGCTTGGAAGCTGGAATGTCTCCAAGCGCTCACTACCCTCTACAAGCTGGGCACTAGTATCGGTGGAACATCCACCTCGGCGTTCTATAGAGGGCTAGTCGAGGGAAAGAGCGACGACGTTCTCGGGGAGACCCTGGTCCTCGAAGACGATCCGCTGTTCGCTCTCTTCAAGAGAACTTTCAGACAGGGGCCTATGGGCAACTTCCAGAAATCCCTCGTTCAGTGCCCGAGGATTGCTGACTTGTGGAGCTATGTCGAACAGCTGCTGTCGCGTGTAAGACGGATCCGGTTATCGACTGAGTCCATTGTGCAGATAGCCACGCCACCCTCCTGTACAGAGGGGGATGAGCAGGCAGTTTTCATCTGCCTGGTGGCCTTGGCGAAAGAGATTGTGTGGTGGACTAGTTTGAAAGGGTTGAAGACGGACACTTTCCTCTTCGGCCAATCCCTGATTAACTTTTTCAAGTTTCACTTGAAGAGGAAAATTAGGGTGGAGAGGCAAGTGCTGTCTTCTAGTAAGTTTGTTGAAAGGTGGGTGAAAGTGGTGAGTCTGGTCCAAGTGAACGGGCCTGCTCTGAGTATACGCCTGTAGACTGAGGAGTGGGAAAACTGAGAGAAGGCGCTTGTCCTGGTGGTCAGGGTAGCCGTGGCCTTTTTGTATGGTTTTCGCTACGAGTAACCCTTGGAGGTTTCCCCCTTTTTGGGGAATTTTTATTGTTTTAATTTTTTGGATTTCTAGCCCAATTCTGCTATATCTCGTTTACACGACCAAAACACCCTTTGTATCGTCCTGTACTGTTTTGAGCCGTTTCTAATGTTTTTCTTCGGGTTAGCCCTTGTGGCCAATAAAGAAACCATTATTATTATTATTATTTATATTACTATTATCCGTATTTATTATCTTTCATTTATTTATCTATATATTTATCTAATCGCCTCGTTTTATTGCGTGCTTTCACTACATAAGCGGGTTAATCGCAATATTTAATTTTTGTGTTTACTATTATTTTGAAAAATACTTTACGTTCTATGTATCCATACCTAATAGTGCTACTTCATAATGTTATGTATATGTGTACATCTAGTTCATTCGGAATTTGTCTACATCTTCCTTATTCTTCATCATTACGTCTAATATTGGCAATGATTTTGTTACAATTCCCACATCTTGGCTATTGCTACTTAGAAATGTTTCTATTTGCATAAATTCGTCATATATTTTGGACACCTATTGTCGTCTTTAGAGAGCTCATGATTCAATTAAAAAGCGCATCCATTCCTGGTATTCCATGAAAAGTATATCCGGATAATTATCTTTCAGCTTCCCGTCTATGTAGATATATGTATAGCAGAGTATGGTTGCTTCCTCATTCTTTGAGATTTTGAGGCGCGATGTTTAAACCATTGTTTTTTTCTGTCAGCTAGTCTTTCATTCTATAGATGTATTTGCTTTTGGCTAAGAGTGGCCAGTCTAGTTTAATGTGTTTAAATATTTCTCCCTCCCTTCAAACATTCTTCTGTTATCTTTACTTGCTTTTAGTAGTTTCTAGGGGAAACACTGTGGTATTTTTATCTCATTATCCATCACAATTATTATGATCTCGTTATCCATCACAACACCGCATTGAGGTTAAGATAAATATGTATTATTCCTGATTCGAGAAATATATCAATGTTTCTGAAAAGGAAATTATACACATCTTCGAAAACTTTGATGTAGAGCTCAAATTTAACAGCGATCAAGAAGAACTGCAAGGTTGACAATTCCTTTCAGATATTAGTATTTTATCGACGTATTATCGTTGCCTCCAGAAATGGTGAAGTTCATGAATCAATTTCATGTTGTGCAAATGAAATGTGATTATGATTTGGGGCTGGATCTTCGTCGCTTCCAACAACGAGAGATGTAGATGTTTGAACAATGGAATATCTTAATTGTGAAATTAACATGCACGAGGCTGAATATTTCAAAGTCATATGCAGCGCTAGGATATTTCTGGGGAAGATTCAGCGTGGCACATTTAATTAAAAATCAATTTCCAACTATAATATAGGCGTTGTGAATACTGCTCTCAATATTCCTACTGGTGTTAGCTTGCCCCTATATCCTGATTATTGTTTTTCATTTTGATGTCTGAGTAATGTCAGATCTGTTGATACATATAAATATACTTTTATTCTTCCCTATATGTTTAGCTTGCAACGTATCAAGACTATTATGATGTCAATGGCTTATACAAATACCTCTTCTGAATAAAGAGCCTGGGTGTCTGTGGTGCAGTGGTTTCGTCCGAGTGTTTGTATATATATGCTGGAGCAATGTGCTATATCTTTTCACAAACGTTTGTCCTTTACTCAAATTCAGTTGCAGATTTCTGATCGTAAACCGTATGTTCGTACCGTCCTTTCGGTAAATCCCAGCAGCATCTTTCATTACTGTAACTTGTAGCATATATAATATGCAATGTGGTGAGCTGGCACGCAGATCTGGTCTTTCAGAGCGCTGAGTGTACCTTGTATATTATCTATATGTCTATCTATCTCTCTCTCTCTCTCCTTCTCTCTCTGTCTCTCTCTCTCTATTTATATATATATATATATATATATATATATATATATATATATATATATATATATATATATATATAAATGGTGTATTAAATTATTTATAATCAAAGTTAGGCTACACCGCTATAATATATTCTGCTAGATTATAGATCACCCGATGTGACGTTATGTTACTTTATATAACATGACATTACATTGTACTATTTGGCATTGTAATACGATATATTATATGATATTACATTAAATTTTATGATATCGTATGTGATATGTAATTTCATTGTTTACATCATATGTATATGTTGACAATTTCTATATATGTTTATTCTTTATTTCGTTTTACTTCTCTTTCTTATTCAGGTATATATTTCGTGTGCTGTATGTATATTGGTACTCTGGTATAATAGGAGAACTTTAGTGCATGGATAAATCAGCAAATTACATATTACATCATAATATAGCGTATTCTGTTGAATCATAAGAAGTTTATCGGTTTCAAATATATAAGCTTAAACGCTTATTTCTTTGGATGCCTGTAGATAAATATGAATGTATAAATCTATGCATGTATGTATGTATGTATGTATGTATGTATGTATGTATGTATGTATGTATGTATGGTATGTATGTATGTATGTATGTAAGTATGTATGTATGTATGTATGTATGGAAATGCGTGCTATGCTTTCACACCCGCAAACTATTTTTAGTGTTGATGGATGTATATATATATATATGTATGTGTGTATCTATTCATTAGTGTACATATGCATGAATGTCTGTATGTATATTTGTATATATACACACACACACATATATATATATATGTGTGTGATTGTGTGTGTGTGTGTGTGTGTGTGTGTGTGTGTGTGAGAGAGAGAGAGAGAGCATTTTTTTATATTTATCTCTACACATTAGTATGAATTTATACTACAGAACAATACTAACACACACACACGTATACATATATATATATATATATATATATATATATATATATATATATATGTGTGTGTGTGTGTGTGTGTGTGTGTGTGTGTGTGTGTGTGTGTGTTATAAAGACTCAGGATTCGACTGCTGATCTCTTGCCGTTTCAACAGCTAATTCCCATCTGAGTTCCTACTTTTTATAGTATAGCCACATGCGTGTCCGATGAAATAGAGTTCCTGTCGTACCAAGGAGAAGCTTATCAGACCGGATTTATCCCACTTCTATCGGAAAGATTACTGGGATTCAATTTTACAGGCGTGTGTATTGGAGCATTATAAAAAAAATGAAGTGTTTTGCTCAAGAACAAACCACCCAACCCATTCCTGAAACCGAGCCGACGTCATTAACATCGTAAGGGCAACACCTTGGCTTCTATGCCAAAGCCTTGAACTCTTCATAAGTTATAGCCCTTGTTCTTATGTTTGAATTGTCGTTGTAGTTTTAATTGGCAGGATCGTCATTGGTATATACACATCTATACTAACATATGTATACTAGTTTGCGTGTGTGCGTGCGTAAATATCTATATCTATCTCTCTCTCTCTATCAATATATATATATATATATATCCCTCTTTCTCTCTCTCTCTCTCTCTCTATATATATATATATATATATATATATATATTGAAACAATTGTTCTCGGTATGGTGAACTAACTGTTGTGTAATCAGTTCTACCTAATTCGTCCCATGGACGGAGTGCTCTACCACTACGGATATTACCTTCCAGTGTTCTACCACTATATATATATATATATATATATTAAAGTTATATATGCACGGTTTCTTCACAGCCACGGCGGTTTGCAATGTTTTACTCCAGCGGGGCTATTCTAATTATTGCCCATCGCATTCCTCGGAGAAAAACCACGTTTCTACAAGAGACGCATTTAAACCACATAACCACATCTTGAGTAGAATATATAAGTATCAGCAATATATTCCTAACATCATATGATTTCCGTATAAGCATTGAGTAAATGTATTAAACAGACGCATCGTAGTAGTTAAATTAAATAGATTTGGCACAGCTATATTTTAGTATTTTAGATGTGACATGTGATATAATTCAATATAAGCTGTTTGTTTCTTCAATCATTCCCATTCATACCCTGCGTAATCCACTTTGCAAATTAGCTCCCATCACACCTCCTATATTCACTATAGTTAATTCACTATAGTTAACTACATGTTTTTCATATATAATGAATGGCGTGGTTCTTAGTTGAATGAAATCAATATCTGAATTCTTGAGATACTAAAATTTACCTAAAATTCCATCTTGAAAATATATTTTTTAAATAAAAAATAAATTATATTTAGGTTTTGAAAATTGAAATGATTAACATTCTTTAAGATTTCCTGCATTGATTCCCGGTGTTTTTGAAAACCACCTGCAGTTTACCGTCTTGGTGCAATTAATCTTTGCGACCTTTTAATGGGATAGTTTTCTCGAGATATGTCTAACCCCGCTCTAATATAATTAATAATCTATTTTTTTTCTTTTACGTGAAATCAAGATTCTGTAAGCGTCCCTGTGCTGTTTTCTGTTTCTGTGTGTTTTTTTCTGGAATATAAGCCTATGCGTATTCGCATCTGTCTGAATGTAACATTTAATCTAGACTAAATTTCTATAGTGAAAAAGATATGCCAT
>OZ024742.1:306003311-306025811 GCA_964016885.1 Eledone cirrhosa
GTTTCATACTTCTGGGCATTTCGTGAGAAAAATCCTGTAAAATTTGACACAGCATTATTCCGATATATCAATAGAGTATTCACTAAGTACAGATCAGATTATAGATGCATAAACATCAGCTGAGATGGAAATACACCAAAAGAATATAGGATAGCAACAGAATTACGAAGAAATAAAGGAGAGAAAAACATTAGATGTTCTATCCAGTTGATACATGAAGAGATTCTGAGAGATTTTTTGCAACATTGCATTTTCAAGATAAAGACTTGTTTTTTTTTATATATGTTTACTTGATTTTTTTAGGCTTTTAGTTTGTTATTTCTTTTGTTATTTTAGTGCTTCTTATTTTTGATGTGTAGAAACTTTTCTGTGTGGAGTGTGGCATGTTATGCGACTGAATTTTATCATCTCGTTGCTCTGCAGTGATATAGTTGTTTTCCATTTTGACATGGCATCTTAGTATTCGAGCTGTTATATTTATCTGCTGTACTTCCAATATATTTAGATATTTGATATGATGCCAAACATCATATCAAATATCAAATACGTTTGGGTACTCAATCTATCATATTCTAAGCTTTTCCTTCTATTCTTGCTCTCCAATTCATCAGGAGCCGCTCCTTATAAACAAGCACCCCTCTCTAATAACCCTTCTGCTACTCTAGTAAGACGTTATTACTTTCCAGATTAACAACCGGCTTCTTACGCTATATATGTATATATACATAGAGTTTGTATATATATATATATATATATCTATATATATATATATACAAAGAGTCTTTTATGTTGTTGCAAACAAGTTATACGATTCTAGTTTTGGCAGTCTCGTGTTTTGCGGAATCAATATTGCCTTTCGTTTTTGTAAGCAGTCAAGTAGTAATTCGAGCCTGTTTACTAATTCAATAAATTCTGTCACAACATAACCATCATGATTTGAAGGCAATGTCAACCTCAAATCCCGCCGAGGTTGACTTTGCCTTTCATCCTTACGGGGTCGATAAAATAAAGTACCAGTAATGCACTGGGTAATTGCTGGCCTTGTGCCTAATGTAGAAACAATTATTTGTAGGGTATCTCAGCTAGAAATTGAGTTTTGTCATTTCCGGTAGTTTCCAGTTTCTTGCACTCTTTGTCATGTTGTTGAATTCGTCCCTGATCATGCTTGGTCACGACCACGTAGTTATAGCAAGTGCTGAACTCCATATTTGTAATTCCTTGTTTTCCATTCTGCTGAATGTTTTTGTTTTATATTTTCTTCCACTATTTTTGAATTTCAGTTGATGTTGGTGTGCCCTCCAGTATTATGGTGTTTCGTATATTTTTCTTCATTGCTGCTTTTGAAAATTGTCTGGTATGTTGATATACCATATTCTGAAAACTGTACACACGCCATTAACAGTCTCTTGTCCATGTTGCACTTTCAAAATATGTTATTGATGTTTTTATCTTATTATTTAGTTATCGATTTATTTTCATTTTTTTCATATAAAACTTATTTCTATTTAGCTAAGTAAAGATAATCATTACATATCCTGTCAGATGTATATTAAAAATCCCCATCCTTATTGTTGATGCGATAGACTGTGGAGAGTCTTAATCTATTAGAATCACATCGATTTCTTTCTGACCATTTTGCAATAGATTATGTTTCATTCTGTTTATAATTGTGTTTGTTTCGCTTGCATGAATTTTCCGTCTCACCTTTCAGTACTGGGGAATGTATACTGGAAACTGAATATATATATTTACCGAAAAGGGAAAAATCTCAGAGATCATTTTACTGACGGAGGCAATTATCGATAACAGATGATAGATCCCACTATAGAACAACATCAAATCAGAGAAGGAATTAATGAACTGATTCGAAAATGTAAAGAAAGAAGACATCGGCTACCATATGCTAAACTCGAGATTGAGTATTGGTAAAAAAAAGACAACAAAGGGTGGAATCGGGAGGTGAGCACCTAGATTAAATTGCGACACAGGAGAGCCATATCTACGTACTAGTACATATCCGGTATGGAAGTGGCTACCAGACTTATGGAGAAGTATCAGGGGTAATTGTAGCATGCAATTGTCACAAGTTGGACGACTATCGAATCGGCTTCCTTGTGGCAAGTTGGCTTCTGTCACTGGAGTGAGTGTCAGGTTAAAGAGCACGTTAACCTGACACTCGCTCCAGTGACAGAAGCGAAACAAACACAATTATAAACATAATGAAACATAATCTAATCAAAATGGTCAGAAAGAAATCGATGTGATTCTAATAGATTAAGACTCTTCACAGTCTATCGCATCAACAATAAGGATGGGGATTTTTAATATACATCTGACAGGATATGTAATGACTATCTTTAATTAGCTAAATAGAAATAAGTTTTATATGAAAAAAATGAAAATAAATCGATAACTAAATAATAAGATAAAGACATCAATAACATATTTTGAAAGTGCAAGATGGACAAGAGACTTTTACCTGACACTCGCTCCTTTGGACTCAATCTCAAGTTTCAAAGACAACCGGACTGACGCCACGAGTAGAGTGGATAGTCTTAGTCATAAATGAAATGAGGTGAAGCTGGTTCTGTAAAGTCGAGTGGTCACGTATATATAAACATTCGATGATTTACTCCTGTTTAAATGACATGTCCTGTCCCAGATTTAGACGAATGCACTTTCGTGTTCTGAGGAGGAATTAGATTCCACCAGTCAGAATTTCCATTTGCTGCTAACGTCTTTTACGAGGGACTTTCTGGATACCGTTATAGTGAGTATAAAAGAGCATACTGTGGCTGAAACGTGTGCAGAGATTGATGAACCAGGAAGATGTTTGTCTATTGTGCGAGGCTCTTTCATGTCGCTTGTCTCTTTGACAGCTGCAATTCTGGATCAGTCACACACCGGGTGTAGCCATTTGACATCTGGAATCATTTTAGATGCTCACTAAACTCTAGCAGATATACCCTGTATTCGGAGTAATATCAATGTCCATATTCTATAGAGTGCTAGGCATAGATATGTGAGATGATTCCAGTAGATTGAATATGGACGTTGATGAACGCAAACCGAGTAACGTTTTCTGGAGTTCAATCAAATATGTTATTATAGGTGTCCTTGGGTGGGTAGTGATTCAGACGGTCTTTGATTTGTTTTGCATGGCCTTTACAGGAATACTTGTACTGGTGTAACTGATTCCCTACTTGATACAGGTGGATGACGAATCAGTCCTGCACGCACTAGCTTAGTCTCATTGCAAGCTGATTTGTTTGTTTATATCAACTCTTATGATGTATATGATGGTTCTAGATGACAGGCAAGTCTTTCGTGCAGTTTGAACCACCGCTCTTCTTTGGGAAAGAAGGGTTGATAATTATTTATGAGATGATATTACCTTTGGTGTGTCATGTTAATGTAGGGTTGGTTTAGGGGGCCCTGAATCACATTATATGGTTTCTACATTACTTCTGTGGTTAGTTTCTTTTTTCTTTCGGTATATCTGTGTAAAAATTCATCAAAGGGCCCTTATTGTTATTGCTAAATCCACATATCTACTCACTGTAAATGTTAATCTTGTCTTGCTTGTTGTTTTACATTTGTACTATCCCCAACGTATTGAACTCATGCAGCCGATAAAAGAAATTATCGTTGGTGCCAGCACCCTCTATGCGAAGGACTGGGTATGCAGCATCTCCAGATATTCTGCCTAAAGGGTAAACATGTGTGGTCGCCGTTTGTCAGACCGGCCTTTCTGCATCTCAACTCTTTGACTGAGCTGCACTACTGGGTCAAGAAGGGACCACGACTGGTTCACTGGCATCTGGAATGTTTCCAGGCATTCACCAGGCAGGAAATGTGGTCAGTGGAACTTCCACTCTCGAATTCTATAGAGGATTAGTGGTGGGCAAGTGTGATGACGCACTCGGAGAACTCTTGAGCCGGAGATGATGGATAACTTCCAGAAATCCCTTGGTTGGCAGTTCTACCGGGGGGGGGGGGGGTTCGAGATAAGCTCTACAGGCACGGAAGTGCCGTCAAACAGACCTGCCTGAGATGCACAAAGAGCGACTAAACTGTTCTGCACGCACTCGTCCAGTTTCACCATTACTGACTTGTGGAATGGCTGTTGTCGCGTGTAGAACGGATCCGGCTATCGGCCGAGTCCATAGTGAAGATCGACCCGCCGCCTTCTTTTGGCCAGGAAGGGTAAATTTCCTCTGTCTGGTAGCAGTAGCAAAAGATGTTGGCTGGTGGACCAGCTTAAGAGGACTAAAGACGGACACTTTTCTTTAGGGTCAATCCCGCATTCTTAAATTGGTTTTGTTATTATGCGTTTTTACTCAATCTTATTGTAAACTTCTACTGTACCTGTCTTTGTATTGTTCCCTACATGTCGGCCTTTGGGGCTAATAAATTCTTTGAGTCTCAGTCATTGTTGTTATTTAACTGGAAAGTTTGTAGAATTGAATATCAAGCCGCTACCTGCAGCCTCAGATATTCAGGACGTATCGGAGGGTTCTTGCTGTTCCCAGTAAGCATGCCTTTTAAAGTTTTCCAAAAAGCCGGGCTGGACTAATATTCTTCAACCATCGTTGGAAACACTTTGTGATAGTAACTAGTGCGCCTATGACAATCGGGACGACCTTGATTTCATGGCCGTTCCAAATTCTTTTTAACTCCCACTTTAAAACCTGGTATCGGTTAATTTTCTCACTCTCCTTTTCTTGCACTCTCGTGTCAAATGGGTAGGCTACATCTACGATTCTTTTTCCTTGTTCAAAACCACCAGGTCAGGCCTATTGTGTTCTAATTTTTGACCGTCTGTATCCTAAAATTCCATAGCACCTTCACCTGATCGTTTTCTATCACCGACTCTGGCTTATGCTCCTACCACTTCTCAGAATGTGGTAAATAAATTGTTTAGTTTGCATAGATGGCAGTGGATCAACCTGTCTATCACATCATGTCTCCGACCTTTATAGTGAGTCTGGGCTAGGTGTTTCCACTCGGATACAATGTGAGCCACATCCCCTCTCTCTCTCCACAGATCCTACACAGTGAGCTAGCCTCCTCCTTGTCAATATGGTGTTTTACCCACTTCGTTCTGAGGGATTGCTCTTGCGCAGCCATTAGCATTCCTTCTGTAGCCTTTTTAAGGTCTCCTCTTTTTAACCAGTTCCATGTCTGTGGATCTCTAATTCTGTTTTCGTAGAAGGTGTTATGAAGGGATTTCTCATGAAGGTTGCTCTTCCTTCTAGTTGTTATTTCCTCCTTGTACTATTATTATTATTATTATATATGGGTAAAAGGACAGTGAGGGTACGCATTCCCAGCATCCCACCAGGAATGAACATATGGTGGCTGCTGGGATGTGTAATCGAGGAGGGGACAGACACTGCCCTCCTAGACATCAAAAGGACAGAGAGAGAGGACTGGTCCGGAATGGATTTAGAGATTCTTCTCCAAATGAAACCGGAGGATATGAATAACATCCCGGATTTTGCCCGCCTGCAGGATGGGACAGCAATCCAACTAATGATTGACGGAAGAAGGCCACGCTGCTTCGTCTGCGGGGAAGCAACGCATCTTCAAGCCTTCTGCCCTCAGCGCAAAAATGCAGGGGGTCGCAAACCTCCTTTGTTGCCAACGCCAGTGTCAGCACGGAAAGCTGCACCACCACCACCACCACCAAAAACAACATCAACAAAAACACCAACATCAAAAGCAGCCGGATCACCACCAACACCAAAACGAAAAGGAGAAAACGAGGAAAGCACTCCCACTCCCCCTACCACCCCCAATTATACACATAGACAAAACAATAAACGCACAAACAGACACAGTGATACTCACAGACACAGACGCTTTGTCTTCCAGCAGCGAAGCTGAAGGAAAACCCAAAAGTGCAAAAAAAAACAGAGAAAACTCACAAAAAAAAAAAAAGCCCCAACAAAACACAAAAACTCACACAACAAAAAATACAGACACCACTAACGCAAACACTTCCCCAATAACATCATCACCAACAGCAACATCGACACCACCACCACAATCCCCGAAACGCAAACAACCTAAACAAACACAAGTACAAATAAACACACAAATACCTGAAATTGCAGACACCACACCTACAACAAACATAGACATACCCGAAACAAAACCACCAAATCCATCGCCACCACCTTCACCAAAACGAAAACAAATAAAACCACACCAACAAAATGTTAAAAACTTCGTGCTTGTCAGAAGGGCTAACGATAAACTGATGGCCCTCTTAGCGCGAAGCGAGGACATTCAAACAGAGGGGGAGATTTTTGAAATGAGCACATTTTGCGTGCCAGAAGATTTGCTTCTGGTCCGAATGTCACTCAATTCCTTCAAAGAAATTCGAGAGAGCTTTCCTCAAGACGTGAGAATCCCGAATGTTAAACCCACATCAAGACTTTTAAAGGGGTTCCCAAAAGAAACCCCACCAACCATGGAGGTCGAACCACCCGACCTTCACAAGACCCGGAAGGTAAGTAAACCTTCCCTCTCTCTCTCTTAGCTTACCAATATGGCCATATTAAGAGTAGGAAGTTTAAATGTTCGCGGCCTGGGGTCACCCTGGAAGCAGGCTCGCCTGCTCAACGACCTCCGGTCGCTGGAAATGGATGTGATTGCCGTAAGCGAGACCAGAATTTCCGATACGCGCGCACTAGCCCCCATTTTCGACGACTATCAGATCTTCGCATCTGTTAGCAGGCCGGGAATGGGGGGGGGGCAGTGCTGTTTAGGAAAGGACTGGATCTCGAGGTAAGGTCGATCTTCCGGGACCCGGACGGTAAGTTGGTGGTCTTGGATGTGAGCAGTAGCGAAGGTGGTGCCTTTAGACTGCTGGCCGTCTATGCCCCTACAGGGGCCGGACGACCTGACTTCTTTAGGCTCCTGGAGACCTTTCTGGGTACGTCTCGCCCTTTACTGTTAGCGGGGGACTGGAATGGCATCTTAGACGCACGCTGGGATTGTGTGGGAGTAACCGATAGGAGCGGGGCGTGCAAAAGCCTCAAACACCTACTCAGCCAGTTCCAACTGTCTGACAGGTATCGACTAGATTTCCCCAATGTGCCAGTATGGACATGGACCAACCGAATGGGGTCATCTAGATCGTATATAGACAGGATCTTCATTAGGAAAATAGATAGAAATAGTGTGGGCTGTCCACTTTTTAAAACGGTCGCCTATTCAGATCACAAATTTGTGATCTGTACGGTCGACCTAAATAAAACGCGTAGGTTAGGACCGGGTTACTGAAAGCTGAACATGTCATTTCCGGCACGTAAGGCTTACAGGGACCGAGTCAACAATTTAGTTAAGCAAAAGTTGACAGGGGGGGATCATCAACAACAGATGGTGGGTGGCTCTCAAAAGAGAGATTAGAGTAACTTCGATAGAGTCCAGCAAAGAACTAGCGTTAGTGAAAAATAGAAAGGAGTGGGAGCTGGTAGATAAGTTAGACGAGGCTATTTGTAGTGGCATCGCAACTGACGTGCTAGCGGAGAGAATGGCATTACACGATTTCTTCAATGCCAAACACGAAGGTTGCATTGTCAGAGCTAAGGCGCATGCGCTGAGAAACGAGGGAACTAAAGCTGTTCGATGGGCCCGCGTGGCGGAGGCGCAGCGTGGTAATAAAACCACAATTCGGTCTTTGGCGGACCGAGACGGACACTGCATGAGGCGCAAGTCACCCGATTTGGATGGCCTGCCCCACGAGCTTTACGTAAATATGCCAGACTTGTTCTCCGAACTCCTCCAAGCACTCTACTGCAACTAGCAGCAGAATGGGAGTATTCCCAGTTCTGTGAGCAGGGGAGTGATGACGCTGATAAGGAAAGACGAGAACAAGAGGGATACATTAGACAACTTCAGGCCCATAACTCTGCTCAACACGGAGTTTAAGATTTTGCCCAAGGTGTTAGCAAAGAGATTGGCGCTTGTCGTCGAGGATTTGGTTGGGAAGGTGCAAACTTGCGCAATTCCAGCCAGGTCCATACACGACAATCTCCACCTCATGCGATACATCATAGAGAGGGTAGGGTGTAAACCTGGCTTCGGTGGGGCACTGATCAATTGAGATCAATCGAAAGCATTCGATAGGGTCGACCATCGGTATCTGGAGTTTGTCCTCAAAGCAGCTGGCTTAGGCCCTGTCTTTAGAAGCTGAAATCGTTGCAATGCACAGCGGCACACGCTCGGTGGTCAAGGTTAATGGCCACCTCTCGGAACCATTTCGGATCTCCCGATAGGTCCGTCAAGGGTGCCCTCTCTCTTCCCTTCTGTACGTATTGACTCTCGAGCCTTTACTGCGGAAGCTGGAGCTGTTGCAGGGCATCCCGCTCGAACCAGGACGTGGAAAGGCGGTGTCGGTTTATGCGGACGACATCACGGTGATGGTGTCGAACACCTCAGAAATCGAGGTGGTCGGCACCTTATTGAAGGAATATGAAAGGTTGACAGGAGCCAAACTTAACCCGGAAAAGTCGGTGGGCTTGCAGCTCGGAACCTGGAGAGGCAAGCCCATGCCGTCCAACAGCGTCGTGGGGCGCTGGACGGACGGACCGGTAAAGTTGCTCGAGGTTTGGTTCGGACCAGACCTCCAGGTGGAAAAGAATTGAGACGAGGTAACGAGCAGAGTAGCCAGTCTCACCCAAAAATGGGCTGGGAGGAAGCTATCACTGAAAGGTCGCGCGGAGGTGGCAAATGCCTACATCGCGTCCGTCATCTACTACCGCCTAACCGTCGTGCCTTGCCCCCGTCCGCGCCTCGTCAAGTTGGAATGGCTCCTCTTCAAATTCTTGTGGAGGGGACAAGTTCCTTTGGTGAGGCGGTCCATCTGCTGCCAGCACCCTCTACGCAGAGGGCTGGGCATGCCGTGGCTAATGATGCGCAGACATGCGTTGAGGCTGCGACATCTCCAGATATTCTGCCTCAATGGTGAACAGGTGTGGTCGCCGTTTATCAGACGGGCCTTTCCGCAGCTCATTTCTTTAATTGAGCTTCAGTTCTGAGTCAAGAAGAGACCGAGACTAGGTGACTGGCACCTGGAATGTTGCCAGGCACTGACTGCCCTCTACCAAGCGGGCAATGCGATCAGTGGAACTTCCACTCTCGAGTTCTATAGAGGATTAGTGGTGGGCAAGTGCGATGTCTCACTCGGAGAAGCTTTGGGCCTCGACGAAGTCGAACTGACCAGTCTGTACCGGAGGACTTTTGAGCCGGGGATGATGGACAATTTCCAGAAATCCCTCGCTTGGCAGTGCTACCGGGGGGCACTGCCGGTTCGGAAGTGCTGTCAGACGGACCTGCCCAAGATGCGCACAGAACGACGAAACCGTTTTGCACGCACTTGTCCAATGTCCGTGCATTACTGACTTGTGGAGTTATGTCGAACAGCTACTGTCGCGTGTGGAACGAATCCGGCTTTCAGCCGAATCCATAGTCAAGATCGATCCGCCACCTTCCTTAGGTCCGGAAGAGCAGGAAATTTTCCTCTGTCTGGTGGCAGTTGCGAAAGAGATTATATGGTGGACCAGATTGAAAGGACTAAAGACAGACACTTTTCTCTTCGGCCAATCCCTCATCAACTTCTTCAAGTTTCACCTGGAAAGGAGGGTGAGGGTGGAGAGAGAAGTGCTGCCCCCCCCCCCCCCAGTACATTTGCTAAAAGGTGGGTGAATGTGGCGAGAATGGCTCCTGTGAATGGGCCTACTCTGAGCATGCGCCTATAGCTGGCTAACTTGAGGAGAGGGGTGCTCTCGCTGGGTGCCCTAGAAGCGCAGGGTGGTTCAGGATTGGTGGGGTACCCGAATCACCCCAGGGTCGTCCACCCCTGTCGGGGAATGTATTTGGTTATATTTATGCATAGTTTATTTTATATTTTTATATTTTCATTGTT
The DNA here is from genome assembly GCA_964016885.1 of Eledone cirrhosa. Taxonomy (NCBI): domain Eukaryota; kingdom Metazoa; phylum Mollusca; class Cephalopoda; order Octopoda; family Eledonidae; genus Eledone; species Eledone cirrhosa. The sequence continues at coordinate 306,013,249 of OZ024742.1, forward strand.
AAATTAGTCTTGCCATTGTGCACTTTTACTCGACCTTATTGTAAACCCCCACTGTCCCTGTCTTTGTATTGTCCCCTACATGTCGGCCCTTGTGGCTAATAAATGAAATCATTATTATTATTATTATCATTATTATTATTGGGATGATCGGACGTCTTTTTGCTCGCTCACAGTAAGTCTCTTTATGTACTTGTCACAAATTATTTATTGTTAAATAAGGGCGGGGGATTGGCAGTATCGGTAAAGAGTCGGACGCCATTCTTTCCAGCATAGTTACGTCCCTTTGCGGTCTGAGTTCAAATCCCGCTTAGGTTAACTTTGTCTTTCATCCTTACGGGGTCGATAAAATAAAGTACCAGTAATGTACTGGGTATTTGATGGCATTGTGCCAAAAGTAGAAACAATTATTTATTGTTAAATTTTTGTTATTGTGTAAGGGACATAAGCCCTTGATCTTTGCCCTGTGAAGGGGAAAATATAATATAGGGGACTTTTGGCGCAAATATTTGGGACTTTTGGCCCAAATATTTGAACAATATTTGAATATTTTACTTTAAAAAATTATCAAAGATAAACCTGGCTGAGACACGCCTCCCAACGATATGTCTGCTGTCGTGTGACAACGGCGTAAACGTTGAGGGTTACGGAGAACACAGAAATTGACACAACAAACGCCACCACAAACAACGTGAACAAAGACAGCAATGACAACAACTCTGGGAACACTAATTTTTTTAAAAATCTCCACACCAACTACAACAGTAACAGCGACAACAGAAAAAAATGACAACAAATGCAACAACAATATTAACACCACTAACAAGAAAATAAACAACGTCAACACCAACAGCATCAATGCAAATTGCACCGAGAACAACAACAACGGTGGCACCAAAAACACAACCAACTACAACAGTGATAATAGCAACAACAAGGTTTGTAGCAGTAGCAACAACAACAGCACCAACAACAACAACAGTAGCAGCAGTAGCGGAAGCAATAATGGTGCCGCTGAAAATGGGGCCACTTCTTTCGCAGGTGTGACCCGAAATAGAGAAACAGTGCTAATCACGGAGGAGCAGATGGCAGTCGCAAGGACCATGGTGACAAGAAATGACAATAGAGTTTCCCTGAAACCTCCACCCGATTTTTTGAAGGACCATACTACAAATACAGAGAATGGGAAGAGAGAATTGGTCAGGAATAGGCATGCAAATGCTAATACACCTGACCAGGAGTGCATCGAGGCCATCCAGATATCATAGACCTCGAGGAAGGACTCCATCACAAACAGCCGTCGTGATCATTCATACCCCTCGCAGACGCCACGGAATCCGACATGGAGTATGAGGCGGGAGTGAAGTGGAAAAAGGTCTGCTACAAAAGACAAAAACAAAAGAACCCATTAGATTCGTCCTCCGAAAGCGAGGACAAACATTGTAGGGTAAAGGCTGAAAGGCGACTTGCAGCAACGCTCCTACCATCAGTACCACAAGCATCACCACCAACACAACCACACCACAACCAGCATCACGACAAACAGCAACATCGCAGACACAACAAAGCTCACACACCCAACATCAACAACAAGTTAACAGCAACAACAAGTTAACAGCAACAATCCCCCCCCCCCCCAAAAAAAAAAATAATAATAATAAATAAATAAATAAATAAAATAAAATAAAATAAAATACACAGCCATAAACACTGCACACAAAGGATTAATGGAACATATAAAAAAGCACACCGTAATTTCAGATTTAGATTTCCACTCCCCTCCAACACCAAGATCATTACCCAAATACATTACAATTGTCAAAATTAAACTGGAAGACTATAAACAATTAAAGCAAAAATTCCCCAAGTTCAAAGGGTCGCCCTCCAAGAGATTCTATACAGATATCATCTCGGAAAAACCCATGACCAGTCAAAGGGACTGTTCTACTGTCCCTTCACCACACGATCAAGGTAAGTGATCCTTTCTCACTTAGACCGTTTCTCATCCAACATGGCCGTACTTAGAATAGGTAGTATAAATGTACGTGGCCTGGAAGCAAGGTCACCTGCTCAACGACCTCAGCTCACTAAATATAGATGTGGTGGCCATCAGCGAGACCAGAATCTCCGAAGCACGACCCTTAGCATCTCCCAGTCATCTAGGATCGGGGGCAGGAGTTGCTGTGCTTTTTCAGAGAGGCTTGGATCTCACCATACGAGCCATCTTCCTTGACCCAGAAGGTAAGTCGGTGGTGCAGGACTTGACCGGCAGCGAAGGGAATGCTTTCAGGCTAGTAGCCGCCTACGCCCCAACAGGGCCAGATTTCTTCAGTCATGTAGAGACATTTCTTGAAACGCCACGCTCTTTAGTGTTAGTGGGCGACTGGAACGGTATCTTAGATGCATGCTGGGATTATGTGTGGCTAACAGACAGGGGAGGAGTGTGTAAAAGCCTCAACAACCTGCTCAGACGTTTTGAACTGTCTGACAGGTACAGACTGGATTATCCGAATGTGCCAATGTTGGCTTGGGCAAACCGGATCGGATCATGCAGATCGTATTTAGCTAGGGTATTCTGTAGGGAAACAGATAAGGCTAGTGTAGGTTGTCCAAAATCTAAAGTAGTCGACTACACGGACCACAAATTTGTGATAAGTGAAGTTGACTTAGATAGACTCCACAGGCAAGGGCCCGGTTACTGGAAGATGAAGGCTTCGTTCCCAGCACGCAAAGCTTACAGAGACCAGATTAGTGAATTAGTTAAGCGTGTGTTGACAGGTGCGATCGCAACAACAGGTGGTGGTTTACCCTAAAAAGGGGTATTAGAGTGGAATCGATAAGTTTTAGCAAAGGAGTACTGATAAAGGAAAACATAGTGTAGAGGGGAAGTTAGTTAGAAAACTAGAAGCGGCGTTTAGGACAGGCATCGCAACAGACGTGCTTGCGGCGAGATTGGCACTCGACCAATTCTTCAACGCAAAGCATAAAGGCTGCGTTGTCAGAGCTAGAGCACGTGCTCTAAGACACGAGGGGACGAAAGCCGAGGGCGCGACGCGCAAGAAGTCCACAATTCGGTATTTGCCTGATCAAAACGGGCGCATGTTGCGAGAACCCGAGCAGATGTGTGCGGCTTTTCAACAACACTTTGCTCAATTGTTCGGGAGCGGCGGCGAGTCGTATCGGAGTATGGACTTTGGTGCATTCCTCGACGGACTGCGACAACTCTCCATGACCGCAGCGCAGTGCTGCGAAAAGCCGATAACAGCAGGTGAAATACGGAAAGCGATATCTGACTGCACGAAAGGTAAAGCACCAGGTTTGGATGGTCTGCTCTTCGAGCTTTATGCGTATATACCGGACTTGTTCGGCGACCTCTTGGCAGATGTCTACTGCCTCTGGCAGCAGAACGGGAGCATTCCCAGCTTTATGAGCCGGGGAGCGGAGGCGCTTGAGAAAAGATCCGAACAAGGGGGACGTTATAGACAACTTCAGGCCCATAACTCTGATAAACGCAGAGTTTAAGATTGTGGCCAATGTGTTAAGAAAGAGATTGGCACTTGTCGTCGGTAATCTGCTGGGAAAGGCGCATACATGCGCCATTCCGGACAGATCCATCCACGACATACTCCATCTCATAGAAAGGGTGGTTAAGGAACTGTGATATGGGAGATTCATGTCAGCTTACGCCGAAGACGTCACCGTGGTGGTGTCGAACAATAAACACATCCAAATTCTCGGCACCGCTCTCAAGGAATACGAATCGGTGACAGGAGAAAAGATAAACCAGGAAAAGTCGGTGGGCTTGCAACTCGGCACCTGGAGAGGCAAGTCCATGCCGTCCGACAGCGTCGTGGGGCGCTGGACGGAAGGACCGGTTAATTGCTCGGGGTCTGGTTCGGTCCGGACCTCCAGACGGAGAAAAAATGGAGCGTGGTGACGAGCAGGGTGGCCTCTCTCACCCAGAAATGGTTGGAGAGGAGGCTGTCTCTGAAAGGTCGGGCGGAGGTGGCGTACATCGCGTCCGTCATCTGCTACCGCCTGACCGTCGTACCTTGCTGCCGCCCAACTCTGATCAAAATGGAGCGCCTGCTCTTCCGCGTTTTGTGTAAGGGACGTGCTACCATGTTCAGATGATCCATTTGATGTCAACACTCGTTGCGTGGAGGACTAGGCATGCCGTGGCTGATGATGCGCAAACATGCGCTGAGGTTGCGAAACTTCTGGTGCTTCCTTGACGTTGAACAGGTGTTTCTCAGACTCGCTTTTGCCCAGCTCGTTTCCTTGACGGAGCTGCACTCCTGGATCAGGAAAAGACCGAGGGATAGCACTTGGAAGCTGGAATGCCTTCAAGCGCTCACTCTACCAACTGGGCACTAGTATCGGTGAAACATCCACCTCGGCGTTCTATAGAGGGCTAGTGGAGGGAAACAGCGACAACGATCTCAGGTAGATCCTGGACGTCGAAGACGAATAGCTGTTCGCTCTCTTCAAGAGAACTTTCAGCTCGGGGCCTATGACAACTTCCAGAAATCCCTGGTCTGGCAGTGCTACCAGGGAGCGTTGCCGGTGCGGGATAAGCTCTACGGGCACCGAAGTGCTGTCAGCCGAGCCTGTCCGAGATGCAAGCAGGGCGACGAAACCGTTCTGCACGTACTCGTTCAGTGCCCGAGGATTGCTGACTTGTGGAGCTATGTCGAATAGCTGCTGTCGTGTGTAGGACGGATCCGATTATCGAGCGAGTCCATTGTGCAGATAGCCCCGCCACCCTCGTTCAAAGAGGAGGAAGGGCAGGCAGGTTTCATCTTCCTGGTGGCCATGGCGAAAGAGATTGTGTGGTGGACAAGGTTGAAAGGGTTGAAGACAGACACACCTCTCCGGCCCATCCCTGATTATCTTACTATTATCCTCAGGCTTAGATGGAAATCTTTGTTTTAGCATGAGTAGTTCGTTCTAATTTTTCATTTGTTCTTTCATTTTATAATTATGTCTGATATAATTCCTTCGTTATCCTAGTTTGCATATTCCACTGTACATTTCCTCTTCTTTTATACCTAACTCTGTTAGCAATAACATTTTCCACAAGCCTTTCTTTACATCTGTCAACATATCTCATAATCGGGGCTGATACAGTAGAGCTTTCTCTGGTATAATCATGATACGTTCTGACTAAGACCTGGTTTTCATCATTATAACGTTGCGTTTCTGCTCTTCTAATGAAATTTGTTTCATCAGTCAATACGCTTTCTAATTTTGGCAACAAATTTATTCTATTGCTTTCAGTGCCATCATTTATATTGTCCCTACTTTCCAAATATTCCTCAAATGTATTATTCCTTAACTCAGAGCCATTAGTGTCAACATTTCTTTGAATCTCTTCAATTTCAACCTCTGTTAACAACACATTTATTCGTATTGACATCTGCATGTCGATATTCGGTTGCTTCAAACACTCATATTTCATCCCGAATTGACTTCATTCGTTGTCTAAATACACTCTTTTGGGGTTCACTTTTAATCCCCTATCCTGTCTCAATTCGCTTGACCTCCATGGCCTATTGTCTTCTCCTTCTGCTTTTGCTTTGAAGAATCATTGCGTGCCCCCGAGCCCTAGCTATTCAACAACTGAAAACCTGCCGGGCGAGAAGCCTTCACCACTTGATCCAATCTGAAACACACCATCGTTCAAAACATGTTTCTGTCATTTCCACTCAATGATGAAGTTTGTGTTTCAGGTTAGACACCAGCCAGTGTCTATAGTGAGACACCATGTCCAGGAGAAATATTTCTGATTAGGGGTCTATTAGCTTAATATACTCAGTATTAATTATGTTGATCGCAAAGGCCCAAAGAGAAATAGAATCCTCCTTAAGTTTTTAACTGTTATTGAACACTTTAATAATTTCGATCAACAAGTTAGTATATTACTTTTTCAATTTCTTTCAATGCTCTGCTGTAGTATCCTGGGATGGGAGCAAGAAGAATCTGGCTTTGACGTTAATTTATGTGCATATAACTATACCAGTTCTATTGTTTTGAAGTTTAAGTCTGTTTGGATAGGAAGTCCCAGAGTATATTGTTTGTCTCTGTCACCAAGCATACATTCTCTGTCAAGCTGTTATCAAACATTTTGTTGGCCAATAAAGTTACATACAGATCTCTTCATGTATTGTTATACTCTTTTTGAGTAACACTACTACTAGCAGCGGCAGCAGCAGCAGCAGCAGCAGCAGTAGTAGTAGTAGTAGTAGTAGTAGTAGTAGTAGTAGTAGTAGTAGTAGTAGCAGCAGCAGCAGCAGCAGCAGCAGCAGCAGCTGCAGCAGTAGAAGCATCAGAGAAATGTTTTACTGTATTTTTTTTGCTGCTTTATACATGTTCAGTCAAGTTCGGTTTAGGTTAACTGCTAAAAGTATTAGTTTGTAGTTAGCCAAGAAGATATTTGTGGAAGATTTTCCAGAGAACAGGAAACTGGTGCAAATTCGGAAGGGGGCTTAGGAACAAAAAAGTCAAGATTCTATTGATTTTCTGACAAGCGTTTTGGAAGAATTATATTTGTTGTTGGAGGTAAGTAGCTTGTTCAATCCACAATTCGGAAAATCTTTCAGGTCAAAATTGACAATGTAAGAGTACCTACCTACCTACCTACCTACTACCTACCTCTCTATCTCTGTCTCTATGTCTGTCTATCTGTCTGTCTTCTGTCTATCTATCTATCTATCTATCTATCTATCTGTCCATTCGTCTATTTATTTGTCTACCTTTCCAACTATTTCTCTTTGCACATACACATGGGCACACACAAGCTCACTCCCACAAACCCACATACACACCCCCACACAAACGCACACACACACGCACACACACAGACACACAAAGACACACATATATATATGTAATATATATATGATGGACTCTCCCGTCGTATATCGATATATGAGGGATCCACAGTTTTCTCAGTCCATTCTTTCTGGTTATGCCTTAAATGGCACTTTAGTCCAGCTGGGTTTATTGCAGATGATAGGATTTTAACGCATCAGGATGAAAGGTTTGATCGGATATTGGTGTTAGATATTACATCACAAAGATGAACCAGACCAACATTTTCAAAGTTCTTAACACCTTCATGGCAGACAGTTCTCCACTTTCCTTGCTCTACAGCTAGGGTTGCAAAAGAAGTAAGAGGTATGTTCACAAATTTTAGATTGTACTTCAGTTTGTTTTTATATCTGAGCAAATGTCTGCTTAATTAACGTGTACAATTGTGAAGTTGAAGGTATAATAGTACAATGTGTGTGCGGCCCTCAGTCATCCGTTGCACATTAAAGTTGGGATACATTAGAAATTACCCAATCTTGCCATCTTGCACTTGTGAACAGATCGGCGTTGAAGATTCTGTCAGAATGTGCATGACCATAGATAGAGCGAAGAAAAATTTTGTGGAAGACATCAAGTTTATAAATGTGGCTCCAGAGAATGTGTCTGTGGTGTAAAAAAATATTGTGAGCACTACTGCACGATAAATTACTACTTCTGTTTTCGGGGATAGATATCCGACACCCCATATTCGATGATCTAATTTTCCAAAGGCGGCATTTGCTTTGGAGACAGGATTGACGATCATACCAAGTTAAGTAAAGAAGTTGGCATAATTCAGATCCTTAACATCAGCAGTGATAGGGCCATGGAAATGCCAGTATTCTGGCTGTCCTCTGCCCGACACCGTCTACATGTGTTTGTGTGTGTATGAGGGGTCTTGGTTGATGTACCACCTTCGTCTTCTTAATACTGATTGTTAAACTGAATGCAAACAAAAAGTGGTCCGCCAATACTTGTACCTGTTTGGAGAATGTTACAATAGGTGCATAATCATCAGCAAACAGTAAATCAGGATTAACACTTGTTTGTGTAAGTACTTTAGCCTTAAATCGCTGATGATGGAATTCAAACCTGACACCAGTGTCTGAAAGTCAAATGCACAAAGAACAAAACAAAGAGAACAGGAGCCTTAAAAGAACGCTGCGCTGTACATACACGCACACACACACGCACACGCAAGCACACACACACACACACACACACACACACACACACACACACACACACACACACACACACACACACACACACACACACACACACACACACACACACACACACACATGTGCGTGTGTATGGTTTGCTTTGCTAATTATGTTTACTTTTTTTGCATATATATATATATTCCCGAGTTGAGTCATGGGGCAATCACAGATAAAAAGAGTACTCTATAATTTAGGCATATTATATATATGAGAGACAGAGGGGGAAAGCAAGAGAGTAAGCAAGAAAGATGGCAAAAAGCAAAAAAGAACGAAAGGAAAAAAGAAAGAAAGAAAACATTACGAAAGATAAGAAAGAAAGAGAGAGATTGGTGTTTGTTTAGAAATGCTTTCTGTAATTCCTCGCTGCATGGAAAATGTTGTTTATCCCAAGATTATAAATACGTATACTATTCAATTTCGTAATATTAAACCAACTCTACAATACATTTAGTTTGTGCTGTTTATATGTAGTTAATTGATCTATATAATTGAATACATACATACATACACACACACAGACACATACACCCACACACACACATATATATATATATATATATATATATTTATTAAAATAACAGATTAAAGTTTAAGCAAAGAATCGCCGCTTTCACCCTTAACGGGATCTTCTGAATATACAATGATATTAAATAAATGGAAACTATATATATAAAACCATATTTATTCTATTATATATATTTCAAGGGTACCAAAACTTTGGTACGCTCTCATCAGATAAAATACAAAGCTTGTTTTATAAATATTGACATACCCAGGCTGCCTATATATATATATATATATATATATATATATATATATATATATATATATATATATATATATATATATATATATATATATATATTTAAATATACATCATGTCTCAATATTATGGTATAAATATTGAGTTTTGTCATATGTTAATCACTACCGTGACTGAATCTTAACCATCTACTATGTCAGGGTATGTCATGCATCATCCTATTTTATCTGATGAGGACGTACTGTTAAACTTAACTCAGTACCTCTGAAATATGTATAATAAAATATAATTGATCACAAGAATATCTATTTTGTTAATATTTTGAATTAATATATATATATATTTATATATATGCACACACACACACATAGACACATTTATATATATATATATATACAATATAACACTTAAAATACCATATTGATCTTTTATACCTGATGCTTGTTTCGAATTACGCAGTGGAATTTCCACGGGGTCGTCAGAGCTTATATTTATTTCCAGTTATTTAACAGTATAATCTGATAAGTAAATTTGTTTAAAAAATTATAAGCTGAGTAACAAAGGAACTGAATTAAAGAAAGAAAAGAAACGGATTATCAGATAAAACCAAGGAGACAATTTCTATTGGTGTTTTCATTACTCATTGTGTCGTTCGCAACTTTAAATCTAATACTTGCCACTGGAATGAATTCTTATGATATAAGTGCTCTTCAAATTCATAAATTCTATGCTATTATATAGAAATTCCTCTAAACTAATACTACAAATGAAGAACTTCACCTAAATTGCACATTAAATTCTTTTTGTGTGAATTTATGTTCATCTGTTAACAGCTGTTAACTTTTATAATAATTTTCCAACAACTAAATTCAGTAATCCATCCATGGCTAACCCGATGGCTATTAGTTTTTATACCTCATTATATCTAGTTGATATCCTCCAGTATCTCATGAAATGTTCTGTTAGCTTTTCTATTTCACCAAATGTTTCAATTTTTTTTGTTCTTTCCTATGCCAAGTGTGTCTTCTCCCAATCTCATTAATTCTTTTTTCTTATCATGATCACTAACTCAAAATTTGACTTCCGACTTGCGTCTAATTTCCTCTAAAATTCTAAATATCCTTGACGTAAATGAAGTGTCTCTATATGGTTGATGGAAATAACGGGCAGGTCTCCTTCACGTCGCACCCAGTTGTATTACATAAATAGAATAATGCAACGTATATCTATATACTACTAAAACTCTCTGATTGTGTTTGTCTGTCATTTAAAGTTAACCCTTATATATATGGGAATACAAATGGAATAAAACAAGTTTCGCGTTAATTGGAGCAACGGATCCCGAGATACGGGTTTCTTCATGAATAGAGAAAGAAAGATAGAGAGAAAGAGATAGTGGTTGTGAAAGAGTAGATTGAAAGAGAGACGTAGAGAGAGAGATTGAATGAGACAAAGAAGGAGAAAGTAGAAGAGACAGAGAGCTGGTGGTGTTGTTGAATGAAATACACACACACACACACACACACACACACACACACACACACACACACACACACACACATATATATATATATATATATATATATATATATATATATATGTGTGTGTGTGTGTGTGTGTGTGTGTGTACTCACACATACATATATATATGTGCCTTCCAATTTTATTTTAAATTAAATACATGTCTATATTTTGGTGTAAATTTGACCATATCTTGAATCGATCAGTATATATTAGGGGCTAAACACCTATATCAATATTACCTATATATTTACTATTTGAAGCTCACCGTGTATATATATATATATATACACAGTTCAAGAGTAACCAATCTTGAAGAGAGAGATGGAGATAGTAGAGGAGATATGAAAGGAGAGATTGGTGAGTTAGTTAGAAGCCAAAGCGTAAAGGCATGTGCTCAATGTGCAATATGCAGTAGAAAGCAGCTAGGTGGCTGGGTTCTTGCAGAAGTTAGGTGCGCAGAGCTGGAAATATTCATTAGTTAAGCAAAACAAGACCACAAACTTCACAAGGAAGACATTATTAAAATATTGTCAGCATATTTTAGTTTGATGTAAGGAATGTAGAGAATAATAATAATAATATTAATAATAATAATAATGTCCGTTTACAATTGTTTCGCTACTCCATATAATATTTCTGGATCAGATGACTATATATCAGAATTGATCTGGTTCAGTTGAAAATAATTAACATATTTAAAAAAACAGAGTGGCTCATCGGAATCATTTATGATATATAGTCATCTGATCCAGAAATATTATATGGAGTAGCGAAACAATTGTAAACGGACATTATTATTATTATTAATTTCTTTTATTTGCCACTAGGGCATCAAAAGTGGGACAAGTACAAAGGGGGGAGTTTACACAAAAAGGCGTCCTCAATAAGGAGGAGGCAATAACAAAATATAAAAATAAAATAAGATATAACAAAAAATAAAATTTTTAACAAAATCCTCAATAGAGAGGAGGCGCCTTGGGGGGGGGGTCGCACACACCCCCGAAAAAAGTGTGCAACCCTTCTCCTCAGGAGCACAGAGAAGGGGTGCTCCCTTGGTCTTTCATCTTCCTCACCTATAGTCTGATGTAGAGTGAAGGCCCATTCACACGGGCCATTCTCGCCACTTTCACCCATCTTTCATAGAAACGGCTGGGGTGCAGCACCTCTCTCTCCATCCTGATCCTTCTTCCGAAATGATATCGGAAGAAACGGACCAGTTGTTGGCCAGAGAGAAAGGTGCCTGACCTCAGTCCTTTCAACGCGTCCACCATGCAACCTCTTTCGCCATGGCTATTACGCACAGAAACACCGCCTCTGCTTCATCTTTGAAGGGGGGAGGCGGCTTGATCATTACAATAGACTCGGTGGTCAACCGGATCGGTCCCACCCTTGACAGCAGTTGTTCGACATAGCCCCACAGATCGGCTACGCCCCAGCAGTGTACCAATGCGTGTGCAACGGTTTCCTCGTCGCACACGCATCTGGGACAGATCTTTTTGGCGGGGTCCCTACCCGGACGCCCGTGTCTGTAGAGCCTTTCTCGAACGGGTAAAGCCCCTCGGTAGCACTGCCAGGCCAGGGACTTCTGGAAGTTGTCCATAGGTCCCGGGCTGAATGTCCTACCGAACAGGCTGGCCAGTTCGTCCTCCTCCATGTCTAGGGCTTCTCCGAGGGCGTCGTCGCACCTGCTGCGTACCAGCCCTCTATAGAATGTTGCGGTGGAGTCTCCACTGATAACCGGATCCGCCTGCCAGAGGGCGGTGAGCGCCTGGGCACAATCAGTGTGCCAGGCGCCCAGTTTTCTCGGTCTTTGCTTGACCCAGGATTGCAGCTCGGTGAGTGAGACGAGTCTGGGAAAGGTTCGTCTCACAAACGAGGCCCACACCGGTTGTCCGGTGAGGGATACGTAGAGGTGCCGTAGCCTTAATGCGTGTTTACGCATCATTAGCCACGGCATCCCCAGCCCTCCTTTCGAAGGGTGTTGACAGCAGATGGATCTCCTCACCATAGGAGCCCGCCTCTTCCAAAGGAATTGGAAGAGCGCGCGCTCCATCTTGGTGAGGGTTTCCCTTGGGCAGGGCACTACGGTCATGCGGTAGTAGATGACGGACGCTATGTAGGTGTTCGCCACCTCCGCCCGACCTTTCAGGGATAGTTTGCAACTGGCCCACTTCTGGGTCAGTGCAAACACCCTGTTCGTA
>OZ024742.1:306030811-306045811 GCA_964016885.1 Eledone cirrhosa
TACATCATACAATTGTTGTTATTATTACTACTTGTACCTGGTTTATTGTCTTCTGGTTTTATTGGTAACACACATGAAATTCACATTAGTCCGTCTTTGTCGAGTTTATTCCACAATGTTTATACTTATTGTAACTTCAACCACTCAAAATTATAATTTTCAGAGAAGAGCAACTCAACCGGTGATGGGAAATCCTTGTTTTTTTCACGACAGAACGTTCATCTTATATAGTGTTATTTATCATTAGAAAATAGGCATTTTAAATTACATTTATATGAAGAAGGCATTGTCTAATACAGGAGTTAGTAACTTAATTGTCCATATACCCCAATTAAAAGATAACGGGACAAATTATTCGGCTCATTTTCTAACCATATTATTGCCGAAGCGGAAGAAGAAGAGAGTTCCTTCCAACAACACCATCGCCCTCACTAGTAGCAAACCCCCGCGGCACTTCATAATGAGTTTGCAGTATTGTAGATACAATTACTTCTGTGACTGCACCTAGCTGAGCAAGTAAGTGCGTAAGTAAATGAAGCAGAACAAAAGCAACACTACCATCGTTACCAAATACAATATCAATAACAAAAGCAGCAATACCTAAGTTAACATGCTCTTGTGTGTGTATGTTGGATTTCCTTCAGTTCTGATGACGATGTCTCCAGTTGTTATATTTTTTATGGTTTGTCGCTTCTTTGTACAGGGGCAATTTATTCTATTTTGATTTTTATTGTTGGTGGTCACTCTAAATTATTACGTTTAGATATGAGAACTGTTTCTTATTACACGCTTGGTACATCATGGGTCCTGCATTTTATTGAATCTGTAAGTGTTGCTTTATGATTCAATGTCGGAAATGTTTAATATTTTGTGTGTAATTCCACAAGCATTGAAACGATTGTTTAAATATCAGCACATAGAGAAATGAATGTATGGCTACCAGTGGGTGTTGCTAGACTAAACGACTAAGTAACTTCTTCAGCATAGAACTCTACTATAATGCGTTTTCCGGCTATTTGCAACCATGTGCTGGAAATATAATATCTGCAGAAATTACAGGGAATGAACATGTGCAGTTGTTTCTTAGATGCATCCGTCCGGAATTTGAAACGTGTCCAGGTGCATAAAGTTGTTTACAAATTTTGAATTGCAACCGTTAGCACGTTAACACTTGTATGTATGGAAAGATAGTGGGGTCTGGTAGTTATAGCGTTGGATTTACGATCATAATGTCATGGGTTCAATTCCTGGTCCGTGTGGTTCCGTTGTGTTCTTTCGCAAAACAGTTCATATCCCGTTACTCCAGTATACTCATTTGAATCTGAGTGCAATCAGGAGCTGAGAGTTTAACTTCTGATAGAATGGGGTCCTGTCCTGAGATGTCTTTTACTAACAGTTGCTTACATTGATGAAACCCGAATAACAACCGGTAAGTTGAACCTCAAGGCTTCGGACAGACTTTAACCATTTTTATCTTTTAGTAGATAGAGTAGGCGATGAAATCTTGGGGATGCTCTACAGATGTTCTGGGTGTCATTAAATAATGAACACAGCACCCCTTTCCTCTGGGAAACGTTGAATTGGGGATTACGGAAACAAGTTTTTCACGTAGCAGTGCCAGCGGGAGGGGGAGTATTACTACCTGAAGACAAAATCTACAACAAGCACGGCTTCCCGCTCTTGCGGGCCTCTCCGAGTTTTGCTTATACAGATAATCTTGTTAAACAGATATCAGCACGTTTAAGGATGATTCGTGATGATTAGCACCTCTAGTCTGATGAAGCTGGTAATGTTGATGATTATGATGATGAAGAAGACGACGATGAATATGATGATGATTAGGGTGATGATGACGATGATGATGACGATGATGATGATGATGCAGATGATGATTATGATGATGATGGTGAGAAGAAGAAGAAGAAGAAGAAGAAGAAGAAGAAGAAGAAGAAGAAGAAGAAGAAGAAGAAGAAGAAGAAGAAGAAGAAGAAGAAGAAGAGAATGTCTCGAGAAACCTTGTCATGAATGCCGTCTTGTTAATATTTTTGTTATTTCATTCGATAATGTTTGTGTTTTTGTCTATATGTGATAGATATTTCTCTTTATAATTCTGCTGCAGTTGTCGTCTATTGTTGCTATTTTTATTGTTTCTATTGTTGTTGATGTTTGTTGTTATTTTTGTAGATTCAGAAAATTATTTTATGATGATGCTCATCGAGGCTGCATATTATTGATATAGGAATACAGTCATCTTGCTCGTGTAGTAGTTGTAGTTGTTGTTGTTGTTGTTGTTGTACCGTTTTAGCAAATGGGATTATTATTGTTGTTATTGTTACAAAAATAAGGTATTTTTCAAATGAAGAGATTGAAAAAAATACACGCAAATTTAAATCAAAAGATATTATTTCAAATGTCAAAACCACTTTAAGTTTCAGACTTTTGTTTAGAAACGCAGGAGAAAGGGAAAGATGGGGAGGCAGAGTGAAAAGGGGAGGAAGAAGTGGGAGTAGAAAAAGAAAGAGATGAAATAGATGAAGGGGAGGAAAGAGATGCAATGGAATGAGGGTGAGTAACGTGAGTTAGAGGGTTAAAGAGAGGTAAATTGAGAGAAAGACGGCGAAATCGGGTAAAATAATAGGAAAGTGGGATAAAGAAGCGGATGATGAGGAAAGAGTTGTCAAAAATGAAATTCGGCTAAAGAGGCTTAAGAGGTAGAAATATGTTGAGAGAAAGGCGAAAGACGGTGACAGTGTGCCAGAGAGGGAAAAAGTGACATATAGTGAAAAGAGGGAGAAGTGGAAAGGTGGACTGGGGGAAAGATGAGCAAAAGTTTTGTAAGGTGGGATAAATATGTCGAATGGCACCGAATAATGACGAAAGTAGGCGAAGGAAGGCGAAAAGACGGAGAAAGAGAGCATGGAGAGGAAAAAGAGGTTAGGGGAGGAAAATGAAGGCAAAAAGAGGAGCAATGATGAATGTGTTTGAAGCATGAAATAGGGAACTTTAAAAAAAGTAAAATACTGCGAAGAAAACCGAAAGAATAATAAGATGAAACTGAGAAAAATGGGGCAGAGGGATAAAAGGGGAAAGATGCTGGGAATAAGGGACATGGGTGACGAGAAGGGGAAGGAAAGTGAGCTAAATTAGGATAAAAATAAGGAAATTTAGATAAAATGGACGAAGATGATAAAAGAAGGGTAAGGAAGGAAATTAATGAAGGGAAGGAAGTAGATAAAGGGGAGGAAAGTGAGTTAAAGGAGGGCAAAGTTGGCCAATGTTGAAAAATAGCGATTATAACTGAAAGTAGGCGAAAAGACAAAGAGGGCCAAAGGAGGAAGAGAGGTGAAGGGGAGGAAATGTGCAAAAGACATAGGTAATTAGGGGAAACAAAATTTAATAGATTGGAAGTAATAGTGTGAAAGTGAAATAAGTCGAAAGAATGCGTAAAGTATGGGAAGTGTGGGATGGGAACGAAGTAGAGGAAGAGGTGAAAGGACATAAAAGAGAGAAGAATATGAGACAATGAGGGATAAAATGGGTTAAATAAGTCGAAAAATGTCGACTGAGGGTGAAAGAAGGCAAAAAGAAGGAGAAAGATGTGATGAGATGGAAGTGGAGAGGGAAAGTGAGGCAAAGGAAGGAGAAGAAGGATTTAGAAAATGTAATATTGTTGGATAAATATAGCTAAAGGCGGATATAGATGCCTAAAGATAGCGATTAAGGCCGAAATTAGGCAAATAAATGCGAAAAGATGCATAAAGGGGGCAAGAGGAAAAACGAGAGAGAAAGGGAGGATGAAGTAGAGGGGGGAGGAGAGGAAAGATAGGAAATTAACTAAAATTGCGATGGATAGGCAAATTTAGATAAAGGAGACTAAAATGGGGAGGAGGGCGTGAAAGAGAGGAAAATGAGGAAGGGGAGCAACATGGGATAAATTAGTATACATTGGGATTAAATAAATAAAATGTACGAAATATGAGGAAAGACACCGATATGGGAAAAGAGGAAGAATTAAATGGTAGATGCGGTGGTGGGGGTGGGGGTTTAGAAGGAAAGTCTGATAAAGATGGGTATAAAGATGGGTAACAGTTGATGTATTGGATAACATTTTATACAGTATTACTAGTTGAATAAAAAACACAGCAAATACATGATGAAATCTTACATAATTAATTTTCAACTCATTTTTGTATCATAAATGATATTAGATACACAAGTATTTAAATATATATACATGCATTTAACTCGCTTTTCCACATGCTATTATCTTCTAAATATCCAGGAAATATCATACATTATACCTTCTTCCTGAAATACCGTGTTGCTATTGCATGGGTTTCTTGATAGAATCGCTCTCCTTGCTCTTCGCCAAGCTTTTATGAGAAGAAATGTAAATGACATTTGAGAAGGAGCCGAACCGTTTTAATGACACACAAAAGTCCCTTTCTTCATAGGAATTAAGGAGGTTCTCAATGCTATGCCAAATGCAGACAACTTCATGTTCTTCAGAAAGGTGTTGCATAGCTAGTTAAAATTCCTGTTAGGCTATTCAAATGAAATGAAGGATTATTCAAATTCAATATAATTCAACATCTCTTTGAAACACTTTCCCACAAATACTCCCTTCTTTAACTAAGCCACACGCCTATTTGTGAATATTTTTAGTAACGTACTGAAATATTCATGAATTGATTTTAACCATTTCTTTAACAATGCTTTCCATAAATCCAAGTATATGAAGCGTTGTTGTAAATGTATTCTCTTCATGAACCAAAGGAATAGATTGGCATCTGTTCATTCCTGTGACATATGTTGATGTTAGTATCAAGTTGCGTTTAATATAGTGAAGTGTGGTTTCACAACTGTTCCATAGGCATGAGAAAAATCAGTATGTTCCGAGTCTTACTTGAATACAAATTAGCATATCAGTTTCTTTAAGTTTTCTATAGATTTTCCAATGATGAACACCGCATTGAATTTTATCAAGTTCTATATCAATGCTATACTATGTCTATTTCAGGTGGACAGATTTGGATATGGGATGCATGGCTTCACATTGTCTCAATTCCGCTAGGACTGATTTCACCATACTTTATGATGAAACAACGAAGTGATACAAGCCAAATTCTACAGGAGCAAGAGACGAGTGTATGAATCGTTCATTAAAATCATTGTTATAGTAGGTTGGACAATCTACTGCAAGCTACATTGCCAATTTATAGTTTTACACCTATTTGAAATTCACACATGTCGATGATGTCAATTACCTTTTGTCATTCTTGAGATTAGAAGGTTTGCCTTCTCTTTTGACAGCAGCAACTCTTGACAATATAATTAAAATTGTCTTTAGTAAAGAATCGTAACTCAAAACCCTCTTCAGGTGTGTGTACGAGACATGTAGAAGGTTAAAAAAATACCATCAATTGCTTTCTTACCACTCCCCAGTTCCTGGTTTATGGAAGAAAGATCAATATTTTTGCGGAAGTGACCTGGTACTATTTTATTGTTTTGAAATAGTTTGGATAACAAACCAGGTTGTTTTTTTTGTTTTTTCATGTTTGGATAGCAAATCTTTACGGGGTCGATAAAATAAAGTACCAGTAATGTACTGGATAATTGCTGGCCTTGTGCCTAAAGTAGAAACAATTATTATTATTATTATTATTGTTCTTTGAGTCTCAGTCATTGATGTTAGTTAACTGGAAAGTTTGTTGAAATGAATGTCAAGCCACTACCTGCAGCCTCAGATATTCAGGACGTATCGGAGGGTTCTTGCTGTTCCCAGCAAGCATGCCTTTTGAAGCGTTCCAAAAAGCGTGGCGGGGCCAATTTTCTTTAACCATCCCTGGAAACTTTTTGAGATAGTACCTAGTGCGCCTATGACAATCGGGACCACTTTGACTTCAGGGCAGTTCCAAATCCTTTTTACCTCCCACTTTATTATTATTATTATTATTATTATTGAATGCCATGGTTGACGGAGGCTCGGCTCTGTAAGGTATAGTAATTTTTAACCGCTATAACAATTGTAAATTGTTTAAAAGTTTAACCAAATTGTAGATAAAAACACCCTCCTCCTCGTGAGAGGGGTCTTTCTGTCCGTTATTTGGCCCTTCGGGATTATATAAACGCTTATTGGGGTTTTGTACCCAATATTCATTTTAAACCCCCCAAAAAAACATGGCTACAAAAAAGAATTTTCACAAGTCACTCCCACTCATTCCGTCTTCTTCTTCCTCAATCTTCACTACATCAGAGAGAAGATTGTCTCTCTCCTTCCCTTCTCTAAATGTGTCTCCCTCCCTCCCTTCTCTTTTGCAAGCGACGCCAGTAAAGAAAAATAGTTTCCAAAATCACGTGCAAAACGTGGAACATTTCTCCACGACGACGACAACGACGAAAAAGGTGTGCGGTAAATACGAAAACCAATTTCATTCGTCTGACGTCATGAATAATAGCAGTAGCAGCCGTAATAACAGCAGCAGCAGCAACAGTGACAAGGAAAACAACAGTAGCAGCCGCAACATCATCAGCAGCAGCATAAACAACAACAACCACAGCAACAGCGGCGGCGGCAGTCGTAGTACCAGCAGCAACAACAAAAGTAACAGCAGCTCTGACGACGACAACAACAACAACAACAGCAGCAAAGAAAAACCAATCTCATTTGCAGGTATCGCAAAGAACCTGGAAACCATCCTCATAACAAATGAGGAATTACAGGAAGCAAAGAAGATGCAAGGCAGGCGAAACATTTTTCGAAACCCAACAGCACTGTACAGTCACGTACCGTACAGTAAACACAAAATACCGTAGGGTTGAAAGGGCCACAGAGACTCAAATACAAAAAGCCTTAGGGTCTGTGTGGCAGCGGAAAACGCATATCACCCGAGGCAAGAAATATGCCACCGTGGACGTGCTTTTTGCCATACCCCAGGAGGCAAAGGCTCAATCCTTAGTGACCCTAAGAAGCGAGGAAATGGTGTTGGTGCCCTCCTATTGCTGACACAAAATTGTGAGGGTCAAACTGACCCCCCCCCCCCCGGGAATGCCCCTTCTTGTCTGGCCGCGTTTGTCCTCGTCGAATCGAGGACAAAACAACTGTACTGCAAGTACAGAAAAAAGTACGAGATGATTGGGTCGGCACCTCCATTGAGATGTTAATCCAAACCAACCAGGAGTGCATCGAAGATATCCCGGATGTGATAGACTTCGATAACGGCACTCAACTGCCCATAAGTGTTGAGGGCAGACGCCCGAAATGATTTCGCTGTGGATCGAAGACTCACCTCGGGGCCTTCTGCAATGAGAACACCCTGGAGAAATCCCCCTCCTTCCGAAACCGGCTCCACTGCTACCAGCAGCAGGATAGGCGGCAAGCAGGAAGGATAGGTCCCTGGCACTCATACCCACGCCACGGAAATCAAGAACAGCAGTAGCAGTGTAAGTATTAACAACAACAACAGTAATACCAACTGCAGCTGCAACAGAGACTCCACTGCAAACATCACCAACGACAACAAGTAAAAGAATAGGGCTGGTACCCCTCCCCGACCTCACAGAATCGAACATGGAGTGTGAGGTGGGAGAGGGATGGCAAAAGGTCGCAAGAAGGCACAAACAGGAAGCAGCGCATCATCGCCTTCGAAAAGGAAGGGAAGAAACGAAATAAGAGTAAAGGCTACTGCAAAAAGTTTACAGCAGCAACACCACCAACACCATCACCACCCACACTAGCATCACCATCACCACCGGCGGCAACCCCACCGCCAACAACAACAACACCGCCAACAACAATAACACAAGCACCAACATCGCAAACACAACAAAACACACACATCCAACAACAATGACAAGAAAATAGCAGAACCTCACCGCACCCCCAAAAAAACAAATGCACAGCAATAAATACACACAACAAGAAAATAATGACTTACATAATTGAACACACAGACATTTCACAGCACGAATACATAATACCAGCACCAATCAAAACACCAACGAACATAAGACTGGTAAGAATAGCACAGAAACAATACACAAACATTAAAACGAAATTCCCCAACGCAGTTGGTGATTTCAGAGACCTAGGAGGGACACTCAACCGGAGATTATATTCAGATATACTCACAGAAGAGCCGACGACCAGCCGAAGGGGCGATTCAACGGTCCCTTCACCAGACGATCAAATAAAAAGGGATGGTGAAACTATCCTTCCCCTGAGAGAAGAAGTAAGGTAAGTGGTCTTTCCTATCTTTTCCACACCATTTCAACATGACCTCACTCAGAATAGGCAGCATAAATGCGCGTGGCTTGGGGTCGTTATGGAAGCAGGGCTACCTGCTCAACGACCTCAGGTCACTAAACATAGATGTAGTGGCCATCAGCGAGACCAGAATCTCCGAAGCACGAGCCTTCGCACCGATCTTCGGCGGCTACGATGTGTACGCATCTCCCAGCCGTCCGGGATAGGGGGAAGGAGTTGCTGTGCTTTTTCGGAGAGGTTTGGATCTCGCCATACGGGCCATCTTCCTGGACCCAGAAGGTAAGTTGGTGGTGCTGGACGTGACCAGCGGAGAAGGGCAAGCTTTCAGGCTAGTGGCCGTCTATGCCCCGACAGGAGCAGGGCGGCCTGATTTCTTCCGGTGTCTGGAGACCTTTCTAGGAAACCCGCTCTTTAGTGTTAGTGGGTGACTGGAACGGGATCTTAGATGCACGCTGGGACTGTGTGGGATTAGCGGATAGGGGAGGAGGGTGCAAGAGCCTGACCAACCTGCTCAGGCGTTTTGAACTGTCTGAGAGGTACCGATTGGAATTCCCGAATGTGCCAATGTGGACTTGGACAAATCGTATAGGGTCATCCAGATCATATCTAGATAGAGTATTTTGTAAGAAAATAGATAGGTCTAGCATAGGCTGTCCACAATTCAAGATAGTCAGCTACACGGACCACACATTCGTGATCTGTGTGCTTGACTTAGATAGGCTTCATAGACGAGGACCCAGCTACAGGGAGCTAAACGCGTCCTTACCAGCGCGCAGGGCCTACAGAGACCAGATTAGCGAACTAGTTAAGCGGGCGTTGACGGGGGCCATCGTCAACAACAAGTGGTGGTTTGCTCTGAAAAGAGCGATTAGAATAGAGTCCATTAGGTTTATTAAGGCTTTAGCAATAGAGAAAAATAGAGCAGAGTGAGAACTAGTTAGAAAATTAGACGAGGCGCTTAGCAAAGGTATCGCGACCGACGTACTTGCGGCGAAATTGGCCCTCGACAAATTCTTCAATGCAAAGCACGAAGGCTGCATTGTCAGAGCTAGGGTGCGTGCTCTAAGACACGAGGGGACGAAAGCCGTTCAATGGGCCCGAGTGGCGGAGGCGAGTCGTGACACAGAGCCACGATCCGGTCTTTGGGGGACCACGACGGGCGCATGCTACTCGATCTCGGGCAAATGTGTGAAGTTTTCCAGCGACACTTAGCCCAGCTGTTCGGGGGCAGCGGCAGGCTGAATCGAGGGATGGACTTTAGTGTCTACCTCGACGGACTGCCGCGGCTCTCGGCTACTGAGGCGGAGTGTTGCGAAAAGCCGTTAACAGCCGCTGAAATAAGGGAGGCATTGACTGGCTGCATAAGGGGTAAATCGCCTGATTTGGATGGTCTGCCCTATGAACTTTACGTACAGGTGCCAGATTGTTCGGAGACCTCTTGGCGGAGGTCTACTGCAACTGGCAACAGAACGGGAGAATTCCGAGCTCTGTGAGCCGAGGAGCTGTGGCGCTACTGAGAAAGGATCCGAACAAGGGGGATAACATAGATAATTTCAGGCCCATAACTCTGGTAAACGCAGAGTTCAAGATTTTGGCCAAGGTGCTAGCAAAGAGGTTGGCGCTTGTCGTTGGTGGTCTGGTGGGAGAGGCGCCATTCCCGACAGATCCATCCAGGACAACCTGATGTGATACATCGTAGAGAGGGTAGCTAGGGAACCTGGCACGCGTGGGTCCTTCATCAATTTTGATCAGTCGAAAGCTTTCGATAGGGTAGACCATCGTTACCTAGCGGCAGTCCTGAAGGCGGCTGGCTTTGGGCCCGTCTTCAGAAGCTGTAGCGCTGCCATGCACATCTGCTCTGTGGTGAGAGTGAACGGTCACCTTTCGGAACCGTTCAACATCATGCGCTCTGTCCGCCAAGGATGTCCCTTCCCGTCCCTCTTGTACGTATTGACTCTCGAGCCAATACTGCACAAACTGCAGACGTTGAGGAGGGTCCCGTCCGAACTAGGATGCGTAAGATCCGTGTCAGCATATGCGGACGATGTCACCGTATTGGTGTCGAACGCCAAACAGATCGAGGCGATCGGCACTACACTAAGAGAATACGAAGCGGTGACAGGAGCAATGATCAACCTGGAAAAGTCAGTGGGCCTGCAGCTCGGCACCTGGAGAGGCAGGTCCATGCCGTCCAACAGCGTCGTCGGGCGCTGGACGGACAGACCAGTTAAATTGCTAGGGGTCTGTTTCGGTCCGAACCTCCAGACGGACAAAAACTGGGACGAGCTGACGAGCAGGGTGGCTTCTCTCACCCAGAAATGGGCGGAGAGGAAGCTATCCCTGAAAGGTCGAGCGGAGGTGACTAACGCGTACATCGCGTCCGTCATCTACTACCGCCTGACCGTCTTACCTTATCCTAAGCCCCGCCTGAAACCGTCCTGCACGCACTCGTCCAGTGTCCGAGCATTGCTGACTTGTGGGTTTATGTCGAAGACCTGCTGTCACGTGTAGGACAGATCCAACTATCAGCTGAGTCCATCGTGAGGATTGCCCCGCCCTCTTCCTTTAGCCGGGAAGGGCAGGCAGTTTTTATCTGTCTGGTGACCATGGCGAAAGAGATTGTATGGTGGACACGTTTGAAAGGGCTGAAGACGAGCACTTACCTCTTCGGTGATGCCCTGATTAACTTTTTCAAATTTCATTTGAAAGGAAAATCAGGGTAGAGAGGGAAGTGCTCCCTTCCCAGCATTTTGTTGAAAGATGGGTGAGAGAAGCAAGTATGGCCAGAGTGAATGGGCCTACTCTGAGTATGTGTCTGTAAATTAAAGGTGGAAAACTGGGAGAGGGCATTTGGCCTGGTGGTCAGAGTCACTGTGGCCTTTTAATGGGCTTTCCCACAAATGTCCCTCGGAAGTCTCCCCCCTATTGGGGAATTTTTCATTGTTGTTTTTTATTACATCCTCTGTTTTTTTTTTAACGCAGAAATGCCCATTTGTACCGTCCTGTATTGTCCTGTAGTGTCCTTAATGTCTACTTTATGTAACCCCTTGTGGTTAATAAAGAAAGCATTATTATTATTATTATGACTATTATTATTTGCAGCGTAGTTACGTCCCTTTACGGTCTGAGTTAAAATCTATTCGAGGTTAACCTTGCCTTTCGTCTTTACGGGGTTGATAAAATAAAGTACCAGTAATGTACTGGGTATTTGCTGGCCTTTTGCCAGATGTAGAAACAATTATTATTTGCGAAAGGTCATTAACATCCACGCTACAAAGTTAACAGTTTGTATGCTGATGTTTTGTTTCCCTTCATATAAAGATTCTAGCAAAATTCATTGCTTGTCTCTTTTTGTTTAACCAATCAAGTCGTTCACTGAAACAAATAGAGCAGAATCGATGTGGTACTTACTTCTTTGTTCAGTCGCATATATGACAACCAGTGTGTAACTGGTTCATAAAATCGGAGTTGATTGTTCGTCATCGTATTCCACAAGTATGACATTATGATTAAATGTTTAAAGCTAATGATCTGAAGAAAATATTCAAAATATAATTATTCAGAAAAATAATCGCTTTTATCTCGTAAACTATATGTGCTGCCAAAAACATGACAAAAAAGTAAGCTAATTCTGAAGTTAGCATAAACACATCCATACACGTGTATACCTGTCGTTGTTTAGTGCTATGATGGATTTCAACTTCATTTGCGCTGAATCACCTTCAGCGTACTAATCAATTTGAAATTAAAATAACTGCAGGTAAATGAAAAAAATAGTAGAATGTTTAGCAGAAGAAGAACACGTTATTTAGAGAATAAAGGATTTTCAAATTCTACTTGTTTGCCAAAAGTTCTACTACATAGATTGATGTAGTCAGTGGAGGAGAAGTTAAAATCAATGTCAGTTTTATCGAGTAAGAGAAAGAAACACGAGTTAAAAACATGCAAAACAAATGGTAGTAAAATGAACAAAATTCATAATTAATAAAATATGACAAACAAACGAAGTGTCCCTCCTACGCTTACGAAACAAGCGACAGGGAAGAGGAAAAGAAAGAAAGCCGAAAGCAGAGAGAGTGAGGAAGTAGAAGTACAGGATATTAAAAAAAACGAAAGACTTCAAAAGGAAAAAAGAACGAAAATCACAAAAAAAGAAAAGTTTAAAAAATAATTAAAAAAATATAAAGATTAAAACAGTATACCCATGACAGAACCCATATCAAAGTCGATAAAAACTAAGCAATGACCAAAGCCATCCTCAGCCTCATTTCACTCTCGGACTTCATTGAATATGCGATTTTGCATATAGTATTTCTGTTTTATATTTTTATTAACTGTCTTTGGCTAACACATGATTTGCAACGTATTTGCTCTTCTGATTTATTCATACACATTATTCGCTGGTG
Source organism: Eledone cirrhosa (assembly GCA_964016885.1). Classification (NCBI taxonomy): domain Eukaryota; kingdom Metazoa; phylum Mollusca; class Cephalopoda; order Octopoda; family Eledonidae; genus Eledone; species Eledone cirrhosa. The sequence continues at coordinate 306,043,484 of OZ024742.1, forward strand.
CACACCTGACCCTTCCCCCCGATTTGTTGAAAGATATATATGTATTAACGTAATTAAAAGATCTTATATTTTTGAATAAATACAGCTGTGAATTATCATTATCGTTAGAGTACTGGGAAAATGTTTTGCGGTATTTAGTTACAATTGCCTACGTTCTAGGCTGAAATTCCCCGCGAGGTCAATTTTACTTTTCATCTTTTTGGGACGAAAGATAATCAGAAGAAGTGGGGGTACGCGTAAAAGACAAACGCGATGTCTTCAATACGGTATCCGTGCCAACCCTTACCTATGGTCATGAATCTTGGGTAATGACCGAATGTATAACGTTATTACCAGAAAGTCAGTCCAGTTAGAGCCGCTTTTCTCCGAATTGAGATATCACTGCTCCTATACTATGGGCATGTGGTAAGAAATTCTCAGGAAAGAATCACTGGACAGATTTTACGGGCAAAACAACCGGCCGTAGACCCAGGTGGAAACCCTGAGCAAGACGGTTATATAACATCAATGAGCTTGGGTAGTCTGAATTGGGGATCCAGCCGGATCTGTTGGAGACTGCTGTTTCTGACAGGCCTCGCTGGAAGGTGTGTTTGAGGTGCTCTACCCCCACGACCCTCTGAAGAAGAAGAAGAAGAAGAAGAAGAAGAAGAAGAAGAAGAAGAAGAAGAAGAAGAAGAAGAAGAAGAAAAAGAAGAAGAAGAAGAAGAAGAAGAAGAAGATCCTTCTTAGATTGATAAAATAAAGTACAAGTTAAGTACTGGTGTTAATATAATTAACTTTCCTTTTCCCCAAAATTGCTGGCCTTGTGGCAATGATAGAAAGAATTATATCTAATAAGACCCATGCTCATTTCGATACTTTTTACATTACAGGAAGGATATATGAATTTTATTCTACTTTAAATCATATAATGAAAAAAAAGAATTTAAAAAGAAGCTGTTTCCGTAATGTCGAATGATCTTGGTTAGGTTGTTTCTTTTATGACAATTATTAACTTTCTAAATTGATATAATAGTATTGAAAATCTACATTATATTTACATACTGTACTCCAAACATCAACAACTCACTTTTGGGAATTACTGTTTCTTTTTTCTTTTCTCATTGAAATATGCACAGATGTTGTTTTTCCTTCACTTATTTCGCTTCTGACACATTTATGGCCCCCTATCAAATGAAATAGTTAACAAGAGGCGTCACCATATGAGCGCTTCATATGATAGAAATAGAATATTATACACTAAAATATTATATGGTGCAATTAATGCTATGCCAAAAATGGGATGGTCGAAATGTGGATGTTTTTGAGCATATGTTGCCGTGTGATGACGTAGGTTTAAACAGTAATAGTGATGGCAGAACAAGAACAGCAAAAAAATCTACAAAAATACACACACCATTAACGACTCTGGCCTCCCATTCGGTATCCGTACATATTATAGTAGTGGGAGAGAAAGTGTGTTGCTGTGCTTACTATTTCAATCAATCAAAGCAAGTATTTGACAATTAGAAGCAGTAAAGCTGTATTGTGAGTCATGTAGCTACCCACTCTTCTCTCATTTTATGCATGCACCGAAATCAAATTCGATACAATACACAATACACTTGATCGACCCCAGGCAATAATACACTTAGCCCAATCAGGTGAGGACGACAGCTCTCCATCCTGATAACATACACAAAAAAACAAAACTTGTTCGATTAGGCTAGTTTTCCTTTGGTTGCTAAGTGATAAGCAATGGCTCTAGTGTTGAATCTGCATTCAGTGATCTGCAGGGGGAAGTAAAGCCGATTAGTGCCAGGTAAAGCTGGAGGGATTTTTTTAATCCTATCACTGTATAAATCGGTAGGCATCTACGTGATAATGCTTGCTCTATGGAAGCTTAAATAAATAATGATTTTATTTCTTCGACTCAAACTTCTTTATTTATTTATTAGGAAGTGATATGTGAAAACGAAAGATATTGTAGGGGAAAAAGACATGTTCTATTAATATTACCACTGCTATTATCACATTATATTAATCGTTTTTACTTCACAGTACATCAGATGGGGCTGACTGACAATTTTACCCCTAGTACTGCTTGTATTAAACAAAATGTATTTAAGATTTGACTCATGAAAATTTAATTTTTGTGAAATTGATTCTTAATTCCTTTTTTAAGTGTCAGATTTTTGTTTACGTTTATAAAATAAATAGCCTTTTTTAAATTATGGGAAAAATATTTTGTGTACGTAATATAGTACCTCAGCTTCTAACCAAATATTATATATTTATATATATATGTCTCCCTTAAGAGATGTGCTTAATAGAAGTTGTTGGGCCCGC
>OZ024742.1:306050811-306058311 GCA_964016885.1 Eledone cirrhosa
GTTAGTGTTGGTATGCATAACATATAGATCTATGTAAAATTTTACAAACTATCAGAAAGAATATACATACCTACACATATATATGCTGTCTTCAGAAATAATGATATTTGTTTATTGAAAAAAACCAACAAAGATTTAATACAATAGGTCTGTTTGGGAACAGGTTTTGAATTGACCAATAGAAAGATAGTGAAGGTCAAGATGATAAAATAGTAGTAATAGAACCTTAATTTAGGGGTAGTGGAAGGTAGATTTCAGTTTTGGATGGAAAGAATATTATGAATGAAAGATTATTTTAGGGATGAAAATAGGTCATATGCTGTCTTCAGAAATAATTATATTTGTTTATTGAATAAAACCAACAAAGATTTAATATAATAGGTCTGTTTGGAAACAGGTTTTGAATTGACCAATAGAAAGGTAATAACTGGCTAAATGGTAAAATAGTAGTAATGGAACTTTAATTTAGGGGTAGAAGAAGGCAGATTTCAGTTTTGAATGGAAGGAGTATGATAAATGAAAAGGTTATTTTAGGGGTGAAAATAGGTCAGGTCGGTAAAAAGTACACGAAAAATTACTGTTATAAAAGAATAATGCCAATGTAAATATCTAAGGAGACTAAAATTTTACGATAAAAGTGTTAGTGAAAAAAATATATGGAATTTACATCTTTCTATTGGTCAATTCAAAACCTGTTCCCAAACAGACCTATTGTATTAAATCTTTGTTGGTTTTTTCAATAAACAAATATCATTATTTCTGAAGACAGCATATATATATGTGTAGGTATGTATATTCCTTCTGATAGTTTGTAAAAATTTTACATAGATCTATATGATATGCATACCAACACTAACATATATATCCTAGAAACGATCGTAAAATGATGAATTTTTTTAATATAAGGAACTGTTTCTTTGTTTATTCATTATTTTTATTAATTTATCTTGACTCTGTTTTCCTGTATTTTTCATCGAAAAACATTTTTGAATACATCTTCTCTTTTCATGATATTCGGATTACATTGAGTTCTTCATACGGATTGGACACTACCGTACATTTTGGTAGATTTATCTACATATATATATATATGTGTGTGTGTGTGTGTCTGTGTGTGTGTGTGTGTGTGTGTGTGTGTGTGTGTGTGTGTGTGTGTGTGTGTGTGTGTGTGTGTGTGTGCGTGTGTGTGCGTGTGTGTGTGCGCGTGTGTGTGTGTGTGTGTGTATATATATAGTGAAAGAATGAAGAATAATATGGTAAGATGTACACACAGACACACACACATATATATATATATATATATATATATATATATATATATACTTTGTTAGTTTCAGAAGATCCTGTTAAGGGTGAAAGCAGCGATTCTTTGCTTAAACTTTAATTTGTTATTTTAATAAATATATATATATATATATACATACAATCCTTCAACTATATATATATATAGTTTAAGGATTGTAACGTTAAGTTATTGTATTTCACCAAAGTGAGCAGTGAGCACTCGATGCGTAGTCTCCAGTATATATTTTGGTGTTATACTAAGCAGAGTGTAATAATAATAATATGGCCGACGTGTTAAATTATCATTACTTTTATTGAGATGTGACGCATGTTTCGCGATTGATCAGCTCTATGTTTGATATGTATCGATCGGTCGTGTCTCTGGAACCAAAAGCTCAACGGAATTCGGTTATCGTAATAACAGAATGATTTCGTTAAGAAAATATACATCAGTTCTCATTCATTTGAGGTAGTCCAATATACTTCACTTTTATTAGTGGTTTTGTGAGAAACATGTAAGTATGTGGGATAGGGGAGGGGGATAATTAGAAGGAAGAAAGAATTGAGAAGATGAAAGATTGGTGGGGGAGGGGGGTACATTAATTGGTAGAGTTGGGAATGGCGTGATGTTTTGGCCGCTTATTAGTGGACATGTTGGTGCGTATGTGTTGGTGTAAGATTTTAGAAGTGAATTTATTTCTGTTAACTGAAAGTGACTTGCTATATCAGGTGGATGTTTTTGTTCAGCTCCTGGTAAAATCAATTAGAGTTTTAATCAAAAACATTTCAACTATCATATTTGTGACATTTTCAGACGTCTGGACCAAATTATCAAATGTGCCCTCAATTTTTCAAGAGGTGTGCGTAATACTTTCTGAGACATTTTGCTGATATTTCTAGTAATACAGACGAGGGGATCAGCTTTGTTAAAGCAAACATGATAACTTTATCTCTATAGATGACTCTATTAATATGTTATTTATTTAATTCTAAATCGAAATAATTTAAATTAATTCAATTCCTGAGGTTGTCCCCCTTGCATGTCTTGAGTAGAATTAGTAATTATATATTTAGCTTTTCTTGCCAACATTTGTCTAATTATGTATAAACAAAATTTCAATTATATTTGGACGAACTATTATGTAGAACTCTATTACTTTTGAGAGTAAAGGAATATTGACGTGTTATTTCTAGCAAATTGAACCGACAAGATTCTATTATTGGCTAGTGACTCCATATGGTTCAGTGATGTGGTGGATGATATATTCAGAAATTGTTACAAGTGTCGACTGTTATTTTCAAATGTAATATAAAAGGATTAAAATAAACAATATTTTTTTCTTTTTAAAAAATGCAAGTATTTATACCAACAACGACAAAAACAAATAATAAATACGATTCTGTGGCCATTCAACCAAAATGGGAATTTGATACGAAGAATGACAATTTATCGTCATATTTATCGCCATATTTGTAATTTTGTTTTTCTTAGATCTGACTACTAAAACTAACAGACGTTGGAAATGTCGCGACTAAATAATATGGTACGTGACTTGAATAAGAAACAAACATAACAACAATAACAGTAATAATAAGGAAATGGGAAAAAGTAATAAAGATTTATTCGAAAATTGATTCTTTTCGTATATTGCTTATATTTTAAACATATTTTGAATACCAAAACTAAATTTTTTCGGGGAAATATTCAGTGTTAAGATTTCATTAACATACGAAATATACAGTGAGCTACATAGCCATTTAATGAAAAAAAAAAATGCATACATACATTCATTCATACATACATATATACATACATACATAATACATAAATACAATCATACATAAATACATACATACATAAATACATATATAATTCATACATACATACATAAATACATATATACTACATGCAAACATACATACATATACAAAACATACATACATATAAAATATATACATACATAAAAATACATACATATATAATACATAGATGCATACATACATACAAAAAGAAAGAAAGAGCCAAAACGCTGGAGTGTAAGGTAGGGCAAGTGTGAGGGAAAGAGAGAATGAAAAATAGGGAAAACGAGATTTCAAGTAGAGAAATGGAAGGAAAGTGTCATGTATAAATAGCAACATTATAGAGGGATACACATTCATAAACGTTGAAGTAGGTAGATAAATAGGTACTGAGAAACGTATGGTGATATAGATGGTATAGAGAAGGGGTAATATATACATGTAGACACACACACACACACACGTATATAGAACTACATCCATATTAACTACATGGATATATATATATATATATATATAAAATAACAGATTAAAGTTTAAGCAAAGAATCGCTGCTTTCACCCTTAACGGGATCTTCTGAAACTAAAATTATTATTATTACTATATATATATATATATATAACGAAGGGGTGTGGTAAGGAACCATATGGACCATAATGCACCAGAGTACTTAATACTTAGGGTACTAGAGTGGGTAATAGGAAAATGTTCAACCCCTACGGCAGAGCTCAAGCCGTTTCGATGTGTGTGTGTGTGTGTATGTATGTATGTGAAAGGTAAACAGAAATAACAACACAATCGGTAAAGTATATGAAAGGAATATATTAGGTTAACGCTTGAAATAGCAGGAAGAGGGTCTTTACGTTTCAGACGCTAGTCCTTCACCAGAAGAAAGAATGAGAAACAAGATAGATTGAAGAGACAGGCGGGTTGGCATTGGAAAAAATGCCTTTAGATAAACATTCCCGTCAAATTGGTGTACCGATACCACCATTTGATCGGCTGAGTTGCTTTGCGTGGCTGAACGGGGTGCTACTCTGTTTAGCATCACACCAAACTACACTTATAGCCTGTTCTAGTCAAATACTATCGGTCACAGAAGCAGTTTCATCTCTGGCTATTATTAGGGCTGCTTGATACCCCGACTTGATTTGTTAATAATACATTTCCAATACTTGTAAATAGCTATTTATTTTCAGGAGCTGAAACAAATAGTCCATGTTCTAAGAGGAAAGTATTTGAAATATTTCTTAGTCAAACTCTGGGAATCCATCGATTAGTTTGATAGTTATCAGCCTAATTTATTCTATTCGGTATCGCTTTCCTCGGAAAGTATCACATTAAATTTCTCCGCAAAAATTTATTTTACTGCATTTTATTTTTGAGATGTTCTCTGGGAAGCAAGGTTCAAATGATTGCGATGGCATTTAGCATGGAATCGGCATAAATTCGCCAATATATTTCACCCTGATACCATGTTGGATCGTTTGAGTTGTTTTACTTGGCCGAGCAAGGTGGTGCTATCTGTTGGCATCTTCCCCTCAGTCTACCCTAGTAGCTTGTTTTTATCAGATACTGTAAAATACAGACGCCTTGCTATGCCTCTGCCTAGACATGACGACAATATTTGGCTTTAACATTGTACGGCTCTAAATTCCCTATCTTATATATATATATATATATATATATATATATATATATATATATATATATATATATATATATATATATATATATATATATATATATATATTGGTAAACGGAATAGAAAATGCTGACAAATTGTTCACAGTGGAAAAATGGTTTAATTAGGAATAAAAGAGTATTAGTGATTGTATGGGTTAGTATTCAGTTGTGGTTTTAAGTTTTTAAGTTTTTACCGGTTGCGCATTTCTAAATGCTTTTCAAAAATAATTTTGAGATAGAGTGTCCGTGCTGTTTGCTCTGATCTGATTAGTTTTGGGAATTCTACCTGTTTTTATGTTAAAAAAGTGGCTCCAGCGTTACTTTGGTGTTGCAAAAATTCTTGTGGTCAAAACAATTTTGATTGGTCGGTAGAGGTCATGTGAATGTAAAGAATTGATTTTGCGCCAAGACTGTTTTTATGTTAAAAAAGTGGCTCCAGCGTTATTTGGTGTTTGCAAAACTTCTTGTGGTCAAAACAATTTTGATTGGTCGGTAGAGGTCATGTGAATAAAAAATTGGTTTTGCGCCAAGATTGAGAAATGACTCTTTCACAACAAATATGTGTGTCTGTGTGTGTGTGTGTGTGTGTGTGTGTGTGTGTGTGTGTGTGTGTGTAGTAGTAGTAGTAGTAAGGTGTTCGATGTTGTGATAATGGTTAGCAGCGATGTGTGTCAAATGGCTATTAAGATAAGTGTGTGTGTGTGTGTGTGTGTGTGTGTGTGTGTGTATAGCAGAGTAATTCGTGGTGGCAGGGATGGTCAGTAAGAATGTGTCTGAAAGCAATGGGGGGTATTTTAGCATGTCAAAAGATATTTTTCAGCTTTTGTCTTATACGGAGAAGTGCGCGTGTGTGTGTGTGTGTGTGTGTGTGTGTATATAAGTCTCTTTGTATGTTGATGCACGCGTGTGTATGTGTGTGTGTATATATATGTGTATGTGTGTGTGTGTGTGTGTGTGTGTGTGTGGGTGGACCAGTATTTTTTCCCCCTGGTAAAATGGTGTATATTATTCGATTTTTTCAGTAAAATCGGTTCTCTTAATAGAACATCAAAAATCTTAACAATAAAAGGTGTGAAATGATATTCACTATATATATATACACATACATATATTCACTATATATATATATATATATATATATATATATATATATATATATATATATATATATATATATATATACATATATACATATATATACATATATATAAGCACATACATTTTTTTGTGTTGCACCATAGAGCATGTGTGTTTACGTATGTCATTGTGTTTATATGTGGGTAGAGATGTGTGCTGATGTAGGTATGTATGTTGACGTGTGTATGTTGTGGGTTCGTCTTAGGGAGAAGTGTTTAGACGGGGTCCGTATTTGTTAATGAAGTAAGATTCCTTGCTGATGCGCTGGGCGTGGGTGGCATTATCTTTAAATTTGTAGAGGGGAAAGATTCTGAAGTTGGGATGATTTTGGGCGGCACAGGTATCAATGTGTTCACTCAGTGGTATTTTCCTGTATTCCCGTATTTTAATTTGGGATCTATGGACAGTCATGCGTTGGCGGAGGCTGTTTTTGGTCTGGCCTATGTATTGTTCTCGACAACCTAAACAAGTTAATACATATATTATATATTTTCCTATGCACATGTGAAATTGTGTTTTACTATAAAACGTTGTCCATCTTTGAAATAGAATTCCGAACCCTCTATTAGGTGGATGCAAATGCCACAGTTGGGTCTATCACATTTTTTTACTGTGGGTTTCGTTGTTGTGGTTGGCAGTACTTTGGCATGTGTTAAGATGTTTTTCATTGACTTGGATTGTCTTTTGCTCTTTATGATATCGTGTGTTCGTAGAATTTGGTTCATTCTATGCTCCTTTTTCAATACAGGGATGTTCTGGAGGATAGTGTCAAAGGCCTCATTATTGAGGGGGTTGTGTGTGGAGATGTATGGAAGAGCTTTTAGTTTTGGTTGATTTACTTTAGGGTGTCTAAGGTCCTGGCTACTGGGTTTTAGGGCACGTTGGATTCCATTGTCAATTAGTGATGCAGGGTAGTCCCTGCCTATGAGTGTGTCCTTTAGTTCTTGTAGCCGTAAGTAGCAGATGTTTTTATTGGAGACTATAGTACAGATTCTCTTGGCTAAGTTGTAGGGAATATTAATTTTAACGTGTCTAGGGTGCCAAGAGTTGAAGGGGAGATATTGCTTGGAGTCTGTGGGCTTGTAGTATATGTCTGTTTCTATTTTTTGTTATGGATCTTAATGAGGATGTCGAGGAAGGGGAGTTGTTGATGGCTGTATTCCATCGTGAAGTTAATATTTGTGTTGAGCCCATTTATAAGGGTGTGAAATTCTTTAAGTTTTTCGATGTTTTCGTGCCAAAGGATGAAGCAGTCATCTAGATATCGCTTCCAGTTCCTTTCAATGTGTAAGTGGAGGGTGTTTCCAAATTTGTTTAGGACTTTAGTGTAGAGGGTGATTTCCAGGTATCCCATGACTAGGTTGGCATAAGTGAGGGCTGTTTTTGTTCCCATAGCGGTCCCAGATTTCTGCCTGTAGGGTTTGTTATTGAAAACGAAGTAATTGTTCTCCAAGATAAATTTGAGTCCCTCTATCACGAATTCTTTTTTGATGCGTTGTGGGAGTTCATTGTGGAAATTATCCAGCCAGAATTGGATAGCTTCTATTCCTAGGTTGTGGGGGATGTTGGAGTATAGGTTGACTACATCGAACG
>OZ024742.1:306063311-306090811 GCA_964016885.1 Eledone cirrhosa
TGATGTTTATTGTCATGCTCTACCTGAGTAACTATATTGAGTGGTTAATCTATACTATATACAGGGTTTCCCCCAAGTTATATACACTTTTATTAGAATGGTGTTGAATTGTGTATACATTTTGGGGGACATCCTGTATTTACGTCTTATATTATGACTATGCGTGAAATCAGTTTTCTAAAGATGCGTGTTGTGAACGTACAAGAAAAATTGATTGCTGCTGTATTGTTTTTCCTGTTGAAAGAAAGAAAAGTCAAACTCTATTCGGATAGAATTTGATCCTAAAAAAATATGAAACAAATATCCATATTTTATGTGTTTACTTAATGATTTTGTTTGAAGGAAGAGACTGTGCGAAAGTCCCCGCTCCCAGTCAGAGAGGCTATGTTCCTGCAAAGGGAACATATAGGCAGGATGAGAATTACTAAGTAAAGATGTTTGCGAGGGAAGCAACGAGTGTATTTGATAGTGTGGTGTCTAGAGGTTTGGGTGGGTGCGATATGGATGATGACAGATGAACAGAAGAATCGGGTGTACCTGAATAGTAGTGTATCATATAAATCAATGTTTTTTTTTTTTTTTAAAACCGCATATTATACTGCAGATATTATACACATTGGAAAAAGATGGAATCATGCATGACTTAGATTCGGTGACGACTACGCTTGGATGGCTCTTTCTAAAAAAATAACACCAGAATGTCAAACAAAAATTGAAAACATGCCTTTAAATTATTTGTCTTTTAAAATGATGTGTTTTAATTATTTTGAGATCGTTCTGTATTGTTAGGCTCTAAGCTGTAGCTTGTTTGGCTTAAGCCTAATCCGCTCCCGATTGTTGGAGAAATTAAGGAAGATTTTTCCCACTTATTAGAGGACCCAGAGGAGTAAAAGTAGGGTATTTAGTATACTTTATGTCACATCTTGTGGAAAGTAGCATCGTTAGTTATATATTTCCAAGAGGCAAATCTATTTTCTATCAATCTCAAATGTTGAAAATATTATAAATAATTTGACTGTGTTACTGAGCCGGAATGATTATTTTTAAATATTGTTTGAAAATGCCAGATTCTCTGTTCAGAGAGAGAGAGAGAGAGAGAGAGAGGAGAGAGAGAGGGAGAGAGAGAGAGAGAGAGAGAGAGGGAGAGGAGAGAGAGAGAGAGAGAGAGAGAGAGAGAGAGAGAGAGAGAGAGAGAGAGAGACAGGGGGAGAGAGAGAGAGAGAATGTGAGCTGTGGTAGTTCATAAACACACATTTTCATAATCTTAAACCCATTTCTCATGACTCAGGCCTATTGATGCTGCAATAACAACAAGAACAAGAACTGCAACAAAATAACAACGATAACTTCCCCAAAGAAAGCAAATGTTACTCTTTGTTCGTGTCTTCGATTTCGTTCCGTAGTTAAGGTTATAGATTTCAAAAGATGCATCTTTATTATTACTGTTGTGGACATTACAAGTTCGCAAGAATCATACAACAATCACAAGATTAAAAAATAATACAATTTCACAGAACATTATCACATGTATTGTTCTCTTTAACCATCCAATAAGTATATTGTTTTCAAAATAACAGAAGAGATACTAGAGTAACTGCTGAATGATTTTATTTTATTTTTTTAACTGCTGAATGATTTTATCTATATAATACTAAAATACTGTGATTGCTTGCTTGCTTGTCTGTAATGTAATACAGCCAAAAGGTCGCATAATGGGAAAATTCTTTGAAAAGAAGTAAACCCTGAAATGGGAATTCAAATGGAATAAAACAAGTTTCGCATAAAGCAGATATAATTTTTTCCTGAGAAATGGGTTTTTTCCGAGTACCTTCATAAACAGAGAGAGAGGGGGGGGGACGACACAAAGAAGGAGAATGGAAGAGCACTGGTGGTGTTGTTGTGTGAGTGTGTATGTGTATACAGGTGTGTCTGTGTGTCTATGACCAGTGTATATAGATCACAGACACCCACATATATATATATATATACACATACATATATATATATATATATATATATATATATATATATATATATATTTATATATATTTATTAAAATAACAGATTAAAGTTTAAGCAAAGAATCGCTGCTTTCACCCTGAAAGAAGATCCCGTTAAGGGTGAAAGCAGCGATTCTTTGCTTAAACTTTAATCTGTTATTTTAATATATATTTGCTTTACGGTTCTTATATATTTGATATATATTTATCCTTATCGAACCCTCTTTGGATTTTAGTCTTCAAATTTATTATTATTACTATATATATATATATATATATATATATATATATATATATATATACAATATTATACAAGTTTGTTGTTTTATGTTTATTGTGTAGAGCTGTTATAAGATATTATTGAGTAGATATATTGTATCTAATCGGTATTGGTTTAATATATATATAAATGTGTGACTGTGTGACATACATATATATATATATATATATGTGTGTGTGTGTATGTTTACATAGTCACACATTTATATACATACACACACGTATATATAGGAGCCTTCCAGTTTCATTTTACATTATATACATATCTGTGTATATTTTAATTATTTAAAAATTATTTGTAACTGAACATGATTTTAAAAAAATATTTTGAAGTGAACGTGACCCAACGAGTAACGGGTGGTCTAGTAATATTATACAAGTTTGTTATTTTATGTTTATTGTGTAGAGCTGTTATAAGATATTGTAGAGTAGATATATTGTATCTAATCGGTATTGGTTTAATAGATATATCATGTATACTAATTTATATTCTATATCATAGTAAGTTTAGATCAAAGTAAATTGTTAAAAAGATTACATCAATTTGAAAATATATAAGAAATACATAACATTCCTTATGTATTATATAAGTGGTTTCTAATTCAGGCAAAAGATTAAAAATTTTGAGTGTAAATGCAAAGTCAATTACATTGACATTGCTAGAAATTTTGTCAGACACCCTAGCGATTCTGTTAAATCTCCGACCTTGCGATTTAGCTTTAGAGTACATTTGTTTTTTGTTTATTATGAAATATAAAAAAATGCATTATAATAAAATGGCACTACACAGTGTTGTTGGTCAGCATTTGTATATCAAAAGTAAAATGCATAAATCCTGTTCCACCCAGATTTATGATCATGTCAAAACAGTTTTAATTAATTAGAAATACAGTCGCAGTAAGACAGAAAATTATTTCTGATCAAGAATGCAGGGGAAATAATTATGAAATTCAAATTGATTAAAAGTGGAATAGGAGTTAATAGAGTTCTTATTTCCATACTTCATTTTTGTGTACTCAGAGGCAAAGACTTTCACTAAATAAACGTGGATTGATACAACTTAAACGAATAATCTAAGGAAATATTCCAGGGACTTTTATATCATCGAAAACACAGTTAAGTGATAGTAGTCCTAGTGAATCTAATGAATCAAATATAGGCTTCATTACTTAAGATTACAGCCAAAATGAGTAGAAGAAAATGTTACTGTAATAATTAATTATGATCAAGAGACCTCTGTAACAAACAAAAAGGAATAATTATAACATTTAAATATGTGATGAGTGAAGAAAATTGTCTCCAACTGTAAATTGAAACTGCACCTCTAACACAGCAAGTTGCTTTGTCTCCTGGCAGAGGTAATTTGTATAAAATTACACATAACTATTAACATGTTTAAGTGAAGTATTCGTCGTTCTTTGTTGTCGCTGTTTGTTTATTTATTTAAAAATTAAGAACAGGAAAACTGAATACAATTAGCATTTTAAAAAGACACTTTCCGCCGATACGGCTAGAAGATTTTAACAATGAACTTCAGAATCTCGCCACAAGACAACTGTCAAATGCACAACTACACCATGCAGAAGTTTTATACATAGAATAGTTGTAGTAATGTGTCGTTGCTGCAAAACCAGCTGCAGAAATGATTTTAATGATAACAGTTAAAACATTGAGAATATAAAAATAAACTTTCTGATCAAACAGTCAGAATAAGGAGATATAGAAGAGTGAGGAATTCTTTTGAATTTGTTTTCGATTTCGTTATTCAAAACTTTATTTTTATTTAATTCAATATACGTTAACTGGATGTTGTTTATGGTAACATCTCCTACTATACTTAGAGCTTTGACATTTTTTAATGATTTGCTTTAAAATTGTTTGACGGGCAAAAGAACATTTCATCATAATCTCTCTATCTTCCACCTTCTCTCCATCTATCAATTAATATCTTTCTTTTTCTCTCACGCAAATGGTAATCGGTAAATGTATTTTCCATTCCTGCTAGATTTAATATCATTAGAGATATGATCTTCATTAAGATGTGTTATTTTTTTCATATAACGTAACCCGCGGTCCTCTCGAGTTGACATCAAGTGACCTTTTCCCTATTGGTACATTTTGCTCCTTTTAGCAATATTTCGATTTATTAAATATGCACAAGGTTAATTTTTTTCTAGGAGATTGAAGCAGTTAATTGAATAAACTTTAGTATACTAATAGTACTTATTATATATTTCCTGGAATACTGAAGAGCAAATTCGCCTTGGGCATCATTTGAAGACAGATTAAAATAATAATAATAACTAATGTCAATTTAGATATGACATCAGATTTGTAAAGAAGTATTCGTTGATTGATTCTACCCGTATTCTACTTGAGTTATTAATTTTAGTGATACTTAAGAGATAAATATTAAGTCAATCCAAATGAGATTTGATCTCGAAATTGAAAGGAAAACTGGTTAAATACATTTGGTCGGTTCGCTGCAGTGTCGGTGATGCTCATGATCAGTTATATTATTATATTCAGTTCTGAGGTCGGTGTATTGGCAGTGTCGGTAGCGCAGCAGTAAATATGCTTTGCAGCATTGGGGTACGGCCCTTTATTATCTGAGTTCAAATCCCACCGAAGTTAACTTTGCCTTTCCTCATTACGCGGTCGATAAAATAAAGTACCAGTCACGCACTGGGGTCGATTTAATCGACTTCACCCTCCCCCAAATTGCTGGCCTTGTGCCTGTATAAAAAACCATTATTATATTAATTTATGAGAGCGGTGTATTGACAGTGTCGGTAGAGCATCAGAAAATATGCTTTGTGGCATAGTGTTATGGCCCTTTACGTTCTGAGTTCAAATCCCACCGAAGTTACCGTTGCCTTTCATCCTTACGGGGTCGAAAAAATAAAGTACCACTAATGTATGTATGTATTTATCTCTCTACATTCTATTTATCTATCTCTATATATATGAGGAAATTCAGCATATTTAAATATATTGACATCCAAGAACACAAATATGCATATACATATATAAGGCTAACTTTTATATATAGACCAATGGTGTTTGCATACAGATTTTTCCTGATATTGATGAGAGAAACAAAAATTTCTCCTTGTCTTACGGCGAAATCTGACACTATATTTCATCCCGTGTATTTAAAGTGCTATTAAGTATCATGGATACCGTGAATAATGAAATCTAGAGCGCAAATGTCAATGGAAAATGATCGAGCAACCTTAATCTATTATATATTTTAGAGCAAAGATGTTGTTGATCTATAATATCTATGAGGAAAACCCATGAACCACTCAGAATTAATTTACTTCTAATTTCTTATGCAATACAGCAGGATATTAATCTCGTCGTCGGCCACGAAAGATTTGGTAGGAATGACTGGTAGCATGTCCGAAGCATGCTGTGCATAACCGTTTTAGTGTATATTTACTAATGTAGAACCTCCAAATATCTTAAATTTTGTATGTAGTCATTCCGTTTTAGGGTACATATGTGATTTCTAAACCCAGATTCTCTCCCATTAAAACTAAAGAACAAAGATATTCCGATTATTTTTGGTAATGATAATACACGTTTAATTAATTAAAGTTGTGTGATAGAGTAGAAATATAGAAAAATATTGTGTTGTACAGGTTGGTCCGAAAGACTTGTCACCCCCTACCAAAAGGTAATTAGAAACAGTTTATGTTCCCGTCGCAGTATCGTCCTCCTCGGAGGAGTTGGTTTGCCGAATCTGGCAGTGAAGTCATGTCGCACCGCCTCCATGCTCTTGCCACAATGCACACGATCATGTGTCCATACACTTACAAGCAGCCTCTCTGCCAAACTGTAGGAGCTATGAAATAGAAAATTATATTATTATTATTATTATGGAAGCAGAGTCGCCTGCTCAACGACCTCCGGTCGCTGGAAATGGATGTGTTTGCCGTAAGCGAGACCAGAATTTCCGACACGCGCACACTAGCCCCCATTTTCGACGACTATCAGATCTTCGCATGTTAGCAGGCCGGGATTGGGGGTGGGTGGCAGTGGTGTTTAGGAAAGGACTGGATCTCGAGGTAAAGTCGATCTTCCGGGACCCGGACGGTAAGTTGGTAGTCTTGGATGTGAGCAGTAGCAAAGGTGGTGCCTTTAGACTGCTGGCCGTCTACGCCCCTACAGGGGGCGGACGACCTGACTTTTTTAGGCGCCTGGAGACCTTTCTGGGTACGTCTCGCCCTTTACTGTTAGCGGGGAACTGGAATGGCATCTTAGACGCACGCTGGGATTGTGTGGTAGTAGACGATAGGAGCGGGGCGTGCAAAAGCCTCAAGCACCTACTCAGCCAGTTCCAACTGTCTGACAGGTATCGACTAGATTTCCCCAATGTGCCAGTATGGAGATGGACCAACCGAATGGGATCATCTAGATCGTATATAGACAGGATCTTCATTAGGAAAATAGATAGAAATAGTGTGGGCTGTCCACTTTTTCAAACGGTCGCCTAATCAGATCACAAATTTGTGATCTGTACGGTCGACCTAAATAAAACGCGTAGGTTAGGACCGGGTTACTGGAAGCTGAACATGCCATTTCCGGCACGTAAGGCTTACAGGGACCGAGTCAACAATTTAGTTAAGCAAAAGTTGACAGGGGGGATCATCAACAACAGATGGTGGGTGGCTCTCAAAAGAGAGATTAGAGTAACTTCGATAGAATTCAGCAAAGAACTAGCGTTAGAGAAAAATAGAAAGGAGGGGGAGCTGGTAGATAAGTTAGACGAGGCTATTTGTAGTGGCATTGCAACTGACGTGCTAGCGGCGAGAATGGCATTAGACCATTTCTTCAATGCCAAACACGAAGGTTGCATTGTCAGAGCTAAGGCGCGTGCGCGTAGAAACGAGGGAACTAAAGCTGTTCGATGGGCCCGCGTGGCGGAGGCGCAGCGTGGTAATAAAACCACAATTCGGTCTTTGGCGGAAGGAGACGGACACGAGATAAGCGATTCCAAGCGGATGTGTGAGGCCTTTCGCCAGCACTTTGCTCGGTTGTTCAGAGAGAGTGGCGAGTCAGAGACAGTAGCGGATTTCAGTCCCTACCTTGACGGCTTGCCGCGCATCTCGACGGTCGACGCTGAGCGCTGCGAAAGGGCGATTACTTCACCGAAATTCAGAACGCCCTTGTCGGCTGCATGAGGCGCAAGTCACCCGGTTTGGATGGCCTGCCCCACGAGCTTTACGTAAATATGCCAGACTTGTTCTCCGAACTCCTCCAAGCACTCTACTGCAACTGGCAGCAGAATGGGAGTATTCCCAGTTCTGTGAGCAGGGGAGTGGTGACGCTGATAAGGAAAGACGAGAACAAGAGGGATACATTAGACAACTTCAGGCCCATAACTCTGCTCAACACGGAGTTTAAGATTTTGCCCAAGGTGTTAGCAAAGAGATTGGCGCTTGTCGTCGAGGATTTGGTTGGGGAGGCGCAAATTTGCGCAATCCCAGCCAGGTCCATACACGACAATCTCCACCTCATGCGATACACCATAGAGAGGGTAGGGTGTAAACCTGGCTTCGGTGGGGCACTGATCAATTGAGATCAATCGAAAGCATTCGATAGCGTCGACCATCGGTATCTGGAGTTTGTCCTCAGAGCAGCTGGCTTCGGCCCTGTCTTTAGAAGCTGGATCGTTGCAATGCACAGCGACACATGCTCGGTGGTCAAGGTTAATGGCCACCTCTCGGAACCATTTCGGATCTCCCGATCGGTCCGTCAAGGGTGCCCTCTCTCTTCCCTTCTGTACGTATTGACTCTCGAGCCTTTACTGGGGAAGCTGGAGCTGTTGCAGGGCATCCCGCTCGAACCGGGACGTGGAAAGGCGGTGTTGGCTTGTGCGGACGACATCACCGTGATGGTGTCGAACACCTCAGAAATCGAGGTGGTCGGCACCTTATTGAAGGGATATGAAAGGTTGACAGGAGCCAAACTTAACCCGGAAAAGTCGGTGGGCTTGCAGCTCGAAACCTGGAGAGGCAAGCCCATGCCGTCCAACAGCGTCGTCGGGCGCTGGACGGACGGACCGGTAAAGTTTCTCGGGGTTTGGTTCGGACCAGACCTCCAGGTGGAAAAGAATTGGGACGAGGTAACGAGCAGAGTAGCCAGTCTCACCCAAAAATGGGCTGGGAGGAAGCTATCACTGAAAGGTCGCGCGGAGGTGGCGAATGCGTACATCGCGTCCGTCATCTACTACCGTTTGACCGTCGTGCCTTGCCCCCGTCCGCGCCTCGTCAAGCTGGAATGGCTCCTCTTCAAATTCTTGTGGAGGGGACAAGTTCCGTAGTGAGGCGGTCCATCTGCTGCCAGCACCCTCTACGCGGAGGGCTGGGCATGCCGTGGCTAATGATGCGCAGACATGCGTTGAGGCTGCGACATTTCAAGATATTCTGCCTCAACGGTGAACAGATGTGGTCACCGTTTATCAGACGGGCCTTTCCGCAGCTCATCTCTTTGACTGAGCTGCAGTCCTGGGTCAAGAAGAGACCGAGACTGGGTGACTGGCACCTGGAATGTTGCCAGGCACTGACTGCCCTCTACCAAGCGGGCAATGCGATCAGTGGAACTTCCACTCTCGAGTTCTATAGAGGATTAGTGGTGGGCAAGTGCGATGACGCACTCGGAGAAGCTTTGGGCCTCGACGAAGTCGAACTGACCAGTCTGTACCGGAGGACTTTTGAGCCGGGGACGATGGACAATTTCCAGAAATCCCTCGCTTGGCAGTGCTACTGGGGGGAACTGCCGGTTCGGGATAAACTCTCCAGGCACGGAAGTGCTGTCAGACGGACCTGCCCAAGAAACCGTTCTGCACGCACTTGTCCAATGTCCGTGCATTACTGAATTGTGGAGTTATGTCGAACCGCTACTGTCGTGTGTGGAACGAATCCGGCTATAGGCCGAGTCCATAGTGAAGATCGAGCCACCGCTTCCTTAGGTCAGGAAGAGCAGGAAATGTTCCTCTGTCTGGTGGCAGTTGCGAAAGAGATTATATGGTGGACCAGGTTGATAGGACTAAAGACAGACACTTTTCTCTTCGGCCAATCCCTCATCAACTTCTTCAAGTTTCACCTGGAAAGGAAGGTGAGGGTGGAGAGAGAAGTGATGCCCCCCCCCCCCCCAGTACATTTTCTAAAAGGTGGGTGAATGTGGCGAGAATGGCTCGTGTGAATGGGCCTACTCTGACCATGCGCCTATAGGCTGGCTAACTTGAGGAGAGGGGTGCTCTCGCTGGGTGCCCTAGAAGCGCAGGGTGGTACAGAAATGGTGGGGTACCTGAAGCACCCCAGGATCGTACACCCCCCTATCGGGGTATTTATTTTGTTATATTTATGCATAGTTTATTTTATATTTTTATATTTTATATTGTTAAATTAGTCTTGCCATTGTGCACTTTTACTCCATCTTATTGTAAACCCCCACTGTTCCTGTCTTTGTATTGTCCCCTACATGTTGGCCCTGGTGGCTAATAAATGAAATCATTATTATTATTATTATTCCAACTCTTCCTCGACGGTGATCAGGTGTGGTCGCAATTTGCTGGACGCGTCTTTCCCCCAAGCTCGTTTCCTTGACGGAGCTGCAGTCCTGGGTCAAGCGAAGACCGAGAGGGAGCGCTTGGAGACTGGAATGTCTTCAAGCGTTCACAGCCCTCGACCAATCGGGCAATGTGATCGGTGGAAACTCCACCTTGGCGTTCTATAGAGGATTAGTGGAAGGTAAGAGCGACGACGTACTTGGGGAAACTCTAGGCGTCGACGAAAATCAACTAGCCAATCTCTTCGGAAGAATTTTCGGGCCGGGGCCTATGGACAACTTCCAGAAATCCCTGGCCTGGCAGTGCTACCGAGGAGCTTTGCCAGTTCGGGATAAACTCTACAGGCATGGAGGTGCCGTCATCCTGGCATGTCCCAGATGCGCGCAGTGCGACGAAACCGTCCTGCACGCACTCGTCCAGTGTCCGAGCATTGCTGACTTGTGGGTTTATGTCGAACACCTGCTGTCGCGTGTGGGACGGATCCAGCTATCAGCTGAGTCCATCGTGAGGATTGCCCCGCC
Source organism: Eledone cirrhosa (assembly GCA_964016885.1). NCBI lineage: Eukaryota > Metazoa > Mollusca > Cephalopoda > Octopoda > Eledonidae > Eledone > Eledone cirrhosa. Next base: position 306,073,691 of record OZ024742.1, read on the forward strand.
CCCTTCCTTTAGCCGGGAAGGGCAGGCAGTTTTTATCTGTCTGGTGGCCATGGCGAAAGAGATAGTATGGTGGACACGGTTGAAAGGGCTGAAGACGAGCACTTACCTCTTCGGTGATGCCCTGTTTAACTTTTTCAAATTTCATTTGAAAAGGAAAATCAGGGTAGAGAGGGAAGTGCTCTCTTCCCAGCATTTTGTTGAAAGATGGGTGAGAGAAGCAAGTATGGCTCGAATGAATGGGCCTTCTCTGAGTATGTGTCTGTAAATTAACGGTGGGGAATTTTTTCATTGTTCTATTATTACATCCTCTGTTTCTTGTTTTTTTTACACGCAGAAATGCCCATTTGTGCGGCCCTGTATTGTCCTGTACTGTCCTTAATGTCTACTTTATGTAAACCCTTGTGGTTAATAAAGAAATCATTATTATTATTATTATTATTATTATTATTATTATTATTGGCGACCTACGTAGTAAATCGTATCATCGTGAGCTCCGCAAAGGTTTGTTATTTCCGTTTGTTAAAAATTGCCGTTTATGGAAAATTTTTATTGTTAACCATATATAAGCGCACATACATTGTTTTCCGAAAAGGACACCCAAAAAGATTGGGGCCTTGTGCCCAAAATTTTAACTTTTATTATTATCAAAAAATTTCTTTGTAAAAAAATGGCTAATTCACCTCTGCAGCAAGCAGCTGAAAGCCTTTCTCACAAATTAACACCTCACACCGACACCACCATTGTAAATGTTACTACGTTGCCAACACTAAAAAAAATATAAGCAATAGCAATATTTTAAATTTGTCTCAGGCAGACATTCATTTCCGGCCATTACCAATGACTGCAGGTGTTAAAGCCTCCACCACCACCACCACCGCGACAAGCCCCACCCCCACCACCACCGCGACAACAGAAACAAAAGAAGAAAAAAATAAATTAACTCGTGATGTCGAAATGAAATCAAGCAAAATGGACTCTTCCCCACCAAAGACGACTGACGTCACCACCACCACAACTGAAACTAAAATTAATATTAACACAAATAACGATAGCAACAACAACAACAATGACATTATAAAAACCACCCTCAGTTTCGCCAGAGTAGCAAAACAGTTCGAAGCATTTACGGTAACTCAGGAGGATTTAGAAAATGCCAAACAAATGGTAAAGAAAGATGGGTACAGGGTCAGCCTCACCCCCCCCCCCACCTAATAAAATGGACCATCGGCACCTATGCACCGTGTCGTATCGAACAATAAATGTAAAATCGCGCCGAGTGGAACGGGCATCCGAGTCCCAAATCCAAAAAGCTTTGGGACATGTGTGGGCAAGAAAAACCCACATCAGACGTGGGCAGAAGTATGGAACTGTGGACGTGTTCTTTGAAACACCAGAGGAGGCTAGAGAACACTCCATGGCCCCATTAAGATGTGACGACTTCACATTTGTCCCAAGCTATTGTGGCCAGAGACTCGTAAAGATCAGGGTGACCCACGTTCCACCGGCCATCGAAATTCCCTGGCTAATAGCGGCCGTCCTCGCTGGCATCGAAGCCAACACAAAAATAATAGCAATAGCAAAAGAAAAGCAGGAGTACTGGTCCGGATCTGGGATGGAGCTCCTGATCCAAGCGGACCAAAAAAGCATTGAGAAGATCCCAGAGGTAATAGACCTCACTGACGACAGCCACCTCACGGTAATTGTCGAGGGCAGAAGACCTAGGTGTGTCGTTTGTGGTGAAGGAACCCACCTAAGGGTTTTCTGCCCTCAGGCTAAAAGTTTGAGGCCACCTCTCCTACCCACCCCAGTGATACAACCATCAACACCACCAGTAGCAGAGATGGCAGCAACAACTGTAGCAGCAACAACAGAAGCAACTATAACAGCAACAACCCCAGCAACAGTAGCAAAACCAACACCACTACCACCACCAGCAAAACCAACACCACCACCACCCAACGCTTCAGAACTAGCACCAGCGCCTACACCATCCACCACACCACAACCAAAACTAACGGCTGTGGAGGATTTTCCACTCCCCGGCCTATCACAACTGGAGACAGATTGTGACGACGAGGAGTGGGAAACGATATCCGGAAAAAAAAAAAGAAACCAAAAAAGAAAAAATTCTCTTCCTTCCCCCTCCAAAAACAAAATACAGAGGGAAACAAATAAACTAAGAAACAAAAAAGTTAGGACAGATATGCCACCATCCACACCAGCATCACCAACCCCATCAACCCAAACACCAACACCATCACCATCATTAACTCCAACACCACCATCACCTACACCACAAAAGTCACCAAAATGCGAAATAGAAACAAACCCACAACGAACGCAAACAAAACAAAACAACCAAAACGATACACACTACACAGCATTAAATTTGAACAACAAGCAATTATTACACTACATCCAACACAACACCAGCATCACAGAAAAAGACTACACAACAACCCCAAAATTCACACCACATCCACACATACAAATCACTCGCATCACACAGAAAACGTACATGACACTAAAACAAAAATTCCCCAAAGACATCGGAGACTTCCGACAAGCACTCTCCAGGAGGATTTATAAGGACATCCTTCCTGAGGAGGCCACAAGCAGTGAAAAGGATGGAAAAGCCGTCCTTCCCCTACGAGAAGTAAGGTAAGTGGTCTTTCCCATCTTTTCCACTCCTTTTCAACATGACCTCACTCAGAATAGGCAGCATAAATGCGCGTGGCTTGGGGTCGTCATGGAAGCAGGGCCACCTGCTCAACGACCTCAGGTCACTAAACATAGATGTAGTAGCCATCAGCGAGACCAGAATCTCCGAAGCACAGGCTTTCGCACCGATCTTCGGCGGCTACGATGTGTACGCATCTCCCAGCCGTCCGGGATCGGGGGGAGGAGTTGCTGTGCTTTTTCGGAGAGGTTTGCATCTTGCCATACGGGCCATCTTCCTGGACCCAGAAGGTAAGTTGGTGGTGCTGGACGTGACCAGCGGAGACGGGCAAGCTTTCAGGTTAGTGGCCGTCTATGCCCCGACAGGAACAGGGCGGCCTGATTTCTTCCGGCGTCTGGAGACCTTTCTTGGAGCGTCCCGCTCTTTAGTGTTAGTGGGCGACTGGAACGGGATCTTAGATGCACGCTGGGATTGTGTGGGATTAGTGGATAGGGAAGGAGGGTGCAAGAGTCTCACCAACCTGCTCAGACGTTTTGAACTGTCTGACAGGTACCGAATGGATTTCCCGAATTTACCAATGTGGACTTGGACAAATCGCATAGGGTCATCCAGATCATATCTAGATAGAGTATTTTGTAGGGAAATAGATAGTTCTAGCATAGGCTGTCCACAATTCAAGATAGTCAGCTACACGGACCACAAATTCGTGATCTGTGTGCTTGACTTAGATAGGCTTCATAGACGAGGACCCGGCTACTGGAAGCTAAACGCGTCCTTACCAGCGCGCAAGGCCTACAGAGACCGGATTAGCGAACTAGTTAAGCGGGCGTTGACGGGGGCCATCGTCAACAACAAGTGGTGGTTTGCTCTGAAAAGAGCAATTAGAATAGAGTCCATTAGGTTTAGTAAGACATTAGCAATAGAGAAAAATAGAGCAGAGGGAGAATTAGTTAGAAAATTAGATGAGGCGCTTAGCAAAGGCATCGCGACCGACGTACTTGCGGCGAAATTGGCCCTTGACCAATTCTTCAATGCAAAGCACGAAGGCTGCGTTGTCAGAGCTAGGGTGCGTGCTCTCAGACACGAGGGGACGAAAGCCGTTCAATGGGCCCGAGTGGCGGAGGCGCGTCGTGGCAACAAAGCCACGATCCGGTCTTTGGTGGACCACGACGGGCGCATGCTACTCGATCCAGGGCAAATGTGTGAAGCTTTTCAGCGACACTTCGCTCAACTGTTCGGGGGCAGTGGCGGGCCGGATCGAGGGATGGACTTTAGTGTCTACCTCGACGGACTGCGGCGGCTTTCGGCCACTGAGCCGGAGTGTTGCGAAAAGCCGATAACAACCGCTGAAGTACGGGATGCAATGACTAGTTGCACAAGGGGTAAATCGCCTGGTTTGGATGGTCTGCCCTATCAACTTTACGTACAAATGCCAAACTTGTTCGGAGGCCTCTTGGCGGACGTCTACTGCAACTGGCAACAGAACGGGAGAATTCCCAGCTCTGTGAGCCGAGGAGCGGTGGCGCTGCTGAGAAAGGATCCGAATAAGGGGGATAAGATAGATAATTTTAGGCCCATAACTATGCTAAACACAGAGTTCAAGATTTTGGCCAAGGTGCTAGCAAAGAGGTTGGCGCTTGTCGTTGGTGGTCTGGTGGGAGAGGCACAGACATGCGCCATTCCCGACAGATCCATCCACGACAACCTCCACCTCATGCGATACATCGTAGAGAGGGTAACTAGGGAACCTGGCACGGGTGGTTCTTTGATCAATTTAGATCAGTCGAAAGCCTTCGATAGGGTCGACCATCGTTACCTAACGGCAGTCCTGAGGGCGGCTGGCTTTGGGCCCGTCTTCAGAGGCTGGATCGCTGCCATGCACAGCGACATCTGCTCTGTAGTGAGAGTGAACGGTCACCTTTCGGAACCGTTCAACATCATGCGCTCGGTCCGCCAAGGATGTCCCCTCTCGTCCCTATTGTACGTATTGACTCTCGAGCCATTACTGCACAAACTGGAGACGTTGAGGGGGGGTCCCGCGCGAACTAGGATGCGGAAGATCCGTGTCAGCATATGCCGACGATGTCACCGTAGTGGTGTCGAACGCCAAACACATCGAAGCGATCGGCACTACACTAAGAGAATACGAAGCGGTGACAGGAGCAATGATCAACCAGGAAAAGTCAGTGGGCCTGCAGCTCGGCACCTGGAGAGGCAGGTCCATGCCGTCCAACAGCGTCGTCGGGCGCTGGACGGACGGACCGGTTAAATTGCTAGGGATCGGGTTCGGTCCAAACCTCCAGACAGACAAAAACTGGGACGAGGTGACGAGCAGGGTGGCTTCCCTCACCCAGAAATGGGCCGATAGGAAGCTATCCCTGAAAGGTCGAGCGGAGGTGGCGAATGCGTACATCGCATCCGTCATCTACTACCGCGTGACCATCGTACCTTGTCCTAAGCCCCGCCTGACTGCGCTGGAGCGTTTACTCTTTCGCTTCTTGTGGAAGGGACGCGCTCCGATGGTAAGGCGGTCCATCTGCTGTCAACACCCGCTACGTGGAGGGCTGGGCATGCCGTGGCTGATGATGCGCAGACACGCGCTCAGGCTACGACATCTCCACCTCTTCCTCGACGGTGATCAGGTGTGGTCGCCGTTTGCAAGACGCGTTTTCCCCCAGCTCGTCTCCTTGACGGAGCTGCAGTCCTGGGTCAAGCGAAGACCGAGAGGGAGCGCTTGGAGACTGGAATGTCTTCAGGCGCTCACAGCCCTCGACCAATCGGGCAATGTGATCGGTGGAAACTCCACCTTGGCGTTCTATAGGGGATTAGTGGAGGGGAAGAGCGACGACGTACTTGGAGAAACTCTAGGCGTCGACGAAAATCAACTAGCCAATCTCTTCGGAAGGACTTTCGGGCCGGGGCCTATGGACAACTTCCAGAAATCCCTGGCCTGGCAGTGCTACCGAGGAGCTTTGCCAGTTCGGGATAAACTCTACAGGCATGGAGGTGCCGTCAAACGGGCATGTCCGAGATGCGCGCAGGGCGACGAAACCATCCTGCACGCACTCGTCCAGTGTCCGAGCATTGCTGACTTGTGGGTTTATGTCGAACACCTGCTGTCACGTGTAGGACGGATCCAGCTATCAGCTGAGTCCATCGTGAGGATTGCCCCGCCCCCTTCCTTTAGCCTGGAAGGGCAGGCAGTTTTTATCTGTCTGGTGGCCATGGCGAAAGAGATAGTATGGTGGACACGTTTGAAAGGGCTGAAGACGAGCACTTACCTCTTCGGTGATGCCCTGATTAACTTTTTCAAATTTCATTTGAAAAGGAAAATCAGGGTAGAGAGGGGAGTGCTCTCTTCCCAGCATTTTGTTGAAAGATGGGTGAGAGAAGCAAGTATGGCCTGAATGAATGGGCCTTCTCTGAGTATGTGTCTGTAAATTAAAGGTGGAAAACTGGGAGAGGGCTCTTGCCCTGGTGGTCATGGCCACTGTGGTCTTCTAATGGGCTTTCTCCACAAATGTCCCTTGGAAGTCTCCCCCCTATTGGGGAATTTTTCTTTGTTATTTTATTTCAACCTCTGTTTTTTTACACGCAGAAATGCCCATTTGTACCGTCCTGTATTGTCCTGTACTGTCCTTAATGTCTACTTTATGTGAACCCTTGTGGTTAATAAAGAAAACATTATTATTATTATTATTATTATTATTATTATTATTGGCGACCTAGGTAGTAAATCGTATCATCGTGAGATCCGCAAAGATTTGTTATTTCCGTTTGTTAAAAATTGCCATTTATGGACATTTTTTTTGTGAACCATATATAAGCGCACATACATTGTTTTCCGAAAAGGATACCCAAAAAGATTGGGGCCTTGTGCCCCAAATTTTAACTTTTATTATTATCAAAAAATTTCTTTGTAAAAAAATGGCTAATTCACCTCTGCACCAAGCAGCTGAAAGCCTTTCTCACAAATTAACACCTCACACCGACACCACCATTGTAAATTTTACTACGTTTGCCAACACTAAAAAAAATATAAGCAATAGCAATATTTTAAATTTGTCTCAGGCAGACATTCATTTCCCGCCATTACCAATGACTGCAGGTGTTAAAGCCTCTACCACCACCACCACCACCGCGACAACCCCCACCCCCACCACCACCGCGACAACAGAAACAAAAGAAGAAAAAAATAAATTAACTCGTGATGTCGAAATGAAATCAAGCAAAATGGACTCTTCCCCACCAAAGACGACTGACGTCACCACCACCACAACTGAAACTAAAATTAATATTAACACAACTAACGATAGCAACAACAACAACAATGACATTATAAAAACCATCCTCAGTTTCGCCAGAGTAGCAAAACAGTTCGAAGCATTTACGGTAACTCAGGAGGATTTAGAAAATGCCAAACAAATGGTAAAGAAAGATGGGTACAGGGTCAGCCTCACCCCCCCCCCCACCTAATAAAATGGAGCATCGGCGCCTATGCACCGTGTCGTATCGAACAATAAATGTAAAATCGCGCCGAGTGGAACGGGCATCCGAGTCCCAAATCCAAAAAGCTTTGGGACATGTGTGGGCAAGAAAAACCCACATCAGACGTGGGCAGAAGTATGGAACTGTGGACGTGTTCTTTGAAACACCAGAGGAGGCTAGAGAACACTCCATGGCCCCATTAAGATGTGACGACTTCACATTTGTCCCAAGCTATTGTGGCCAGAGACTCGTAAAGATCAGGGTGACACACGTTCCACCGGCCATCGAAATTCCCTGGCTAATAGCGGCCGTCCTCGCTGGCATCGAAGCCAACACAAAAATAATAGCAATAGCAAAAGAAAAGCAGGAGAACTGGTCCGGATCTGGGATGGAGCTCCTGATCCAAGCGGACCAAAAAAGCATTGAGAAGATCCCAGAGGTAATAGACCTCACTGACGACAGCCACCTCACGGTAATTGTCGAGGGCAGAAGACCTAGGTGTGTCGTTTGTGGTGAAGGAACCCACCTAAGGGCTTTCTGCCCTCAGGCTAAAAGGTTGAGGCCACCTCTCCTACCCACCCCAGTTACACAACCATCAACACCACCAGTAGCAGAGATGGCAGCAATAACTGTAGCAGCAACAACAGAAGCAACTATAACAGCAACAACCCCAGCAACAGTAGCAAAACCAACACCACCACCACCACCAGCAAAACCAACACCACCACCACCCAACGCTTCAGAACTAGCACCAGCGCCTACACCATCCACCACGCCACAACCAAAACTAACGCCTGTGGAGAATTTTCCACTCCCCAGCCTATCACAACTGGAGACAGATTGTGACGACGAGGAGTGGGAAACGATATCCGGAAAAAAAAAAGAAACCAAAAAAGAAAAAATTCTCTTCCTTCCCCCTCCAAAAACAAAATACAGAGGGAAACAAATAAACTAATAAACAAGAAAGTTAGGACAGATATGCCACCATCCACACCAGCATCACCAACCCCATCAACCCAAACACCAACACCATCAACATCATTAACCCCAACACAACCATCACCTAGACCACAAAAGTCACCAAAATGCGAAACAGAAACAAACCCACAACAAACGCAAACAAAACAAAACAACCAAAACGATACACACTACACAGCATTAAATTTGAACAACAAGCAATTATTACACTACATCCAACACAACACCAGCATCACAGAAAAAGACTACACAACAACCCCAAAATTCACACCATATCCACACATACAAATCACTCGCATCACACAGAAAACGTACATGACACTAAAACAACAAATCCCCAAAGACATCGGAGATTTCCGACAAGCCCTCTCCAGGAGGATTTATAAGGACATCCTTCCTGAGGAGGCCACAAGCAGTGAAAAGGATGGAAAAACCGTCCTTCCCCTACGAGAAGTAAGGTAAGTGGTCTTTCCCATCTTTTCCACTCCTTTTCAACATGACCTCACTAAGAATAGGCAGCATAAATGCGCTTGGCTTGGGGTCGTCATGGAAGCAGGGCCACCTGCTCAACGACCTCAGGTCACTAAACATAGATGTAGTGGCCATCAGCGAGACCAGAATCTCCGAAGCACAGGCTTTCGCACCGATCTTCGGCGGCTACGATGTGTACGCATCTCCCAGCCGTCCGGGATCGGGGGGAGGAGTTGCTGTGCTTTTTCGGAGAGGTTTGCATCTTGCCATACGGGCCATCTTCCTGGACCCAGAAGGTAAGTTGGTGGTGCTGGACGTGACCAGCGGAGAAGGGCAAGCTTTCAGGCTAGTGGCCGTCTATGCCCCGACAGGAGCAGGGCGGCCTGATTTCTTCCGGCGTCTGGAGACCTTTCTTGGAACGTCCCGCTCTTTAGTGTTAGTGGGCGACTGGAACGGGATCTTAGATGCACGCTGGGATTGTGTGGGATTAGTGGATAGGGAAGGAGGGTGCAAGAGTCTCACCAACCTGCTCAGACGTTTTGAACTGTCTGACAGGTACCGAATGGATTTCCCGAATGTACCAATGTGGATTTGGACAAATCGCATAGGGTCATCCAGATCATATCTAGATAGAGTATTTTGTAGGGAAATAGATAGGTCTAGCATAGGCTGTCCACAATTCAAGATAGTCAGCTACACGGACCACAAATTCGTGATCTGTATGCTTGACTTAGATAGGCTTCATAGACGAGGACCCGGCTACTGGAAGCTAAACGCGTCCTTACCAGCGCGCAAGGCCTACAGAGACCGGATTAGCGAACTAGTTAAGCGGGCGTTGACGGGGCCATCGTCAACAACAAGTGGTGGTTTGCTCTGAAAAGAGCAATTAGAATAGAGTCCATTAGGTTTAGTAAGACTTTAGCAATAGAGAAAAATAGAGCAGAGGGAGAATAAGTTAGAAAATTAGATGAGGCGCTTAGCAAAGGCATCGCGACCGACGTGCTTGCGGCGAAATTGGCCCTTGACTAATTCTTCAATGCAAAGCACGAAGGCTGCGTTGTCAGAGCTAGGGTGCGTGCTCTCAGACACGAGGGGACGAAAGCCGTTCAATGGGCCCGAGTGGCGGAGGCACGTCGTGGCAACAAAGCCACGATCCGGTCTTTGGTGGACCACGACGGGCGCATGCTACTCGATCCCGGGCAAATGTGTGAAGCTTTTCAGCGACACTTCGCTCAACTGTTCGGGGGCAGTGGCGGGCCGGATCGAGGGATGGACTTTAGTGTCTACCTCGACGGACTGCCGCGGCTTTCGGCCACTGAGGCGGAGTGTTGCGAAAAGCCGATAACAACCGCTGTAGTACGGGATGCAATGACTAGTTGCACAAGGGGTAAATCGCCTGGTTTGGATGGTCTGCCCTATCAACTTTACGTACAAATGCCAGACTTGTTCGGAGGCCTCTTGGCGGACGTCTACTGCAACTGGCAATAGAACGGGAGAATTCCCAGCTCTGTGAGCCGAGGAGCGGTGGCGCTGCTGAGAAAGGATCCGAACAAGGGGGATAACATAGATAATTTCAGGCCCATAACTCTGCTAAACACAGAGTTCAAGATTTTGGCCAAGGTGCTAGAAAAGAGGTTGGCGCTTGTCGTTGGTGGTCTGGTGGGAGAGGCACAGACATGCGCCATTCCCGACAGATCCATCCACGACAACCTCCACCTCATGCGATACACCGTAGAGAGGGTAGCTAGGGAACCTGGCACGGGTGGGTCTTTGATCAATTTAGATCAGTCGAAAGCCTTCGATAGGGTCGACCATCGTTACCTAGCGGCAGTCCTGAGGGCGGCTGGCTTTGGGCCCGTCTTCAGAGGCTGGATCGCTGCCATGCACAGCGACATCTGCTCTGTAGTGAGAGTGAACGGTCACCTTTCGGAACCGTTCAACATCATGCGCTCGGTCCGCCAAGAATGTCCCCTCTCGTCCCTATTGTACGTATTGACTCTCGAGCCAATACTGCACAAACTGGAGACGTTGAGGGGGGTCCCGCGCGAACTAGGATGCGGAAGATCCGTGTCAGCATATGCCGACGATGTCACCGTAGTGGTGTCGAACGCCAAACACATCGAGGCGATCGGCACTACACTAAGAGAATACGAAGCGGTGACAGGAGCAATGATCAACCAGGAAAAGTCAGTGGGCCTGCAGCTCGGCACCTGGAGAGGCAGGTCCATGCCGTCCAACAGCGTCGTCGGGCGCTGGACGGACCGGTTAAATTGCTAGGGGTCTGGTTCGGTCCAGACCTCCAGACGGACAAAAACTGGGACGAGCTGACGAGCAGGGTGGCTTCTCTCACCCAGAAATGGGCCGATAGGAAGCTATCCCTGAAAGGTCGAGCGGAGGTGGCTAACGCGTACATCACGTCCGTCATCTACTACCGCCTGACCGTCGTACCTTGTCGTAAGCCCCGCCTGACTGCGCTGGAGCGTTTGCTCTTTCGCATCTTGTGGAAGGGACGCGCTCCGATGGTCAGGCGGTCCATCTGCTGTCAACACCCGCTACGTGGAGGGCTGGGCATGCCGTGGCTGATGATGCGCAGACACGCGTTTAGGCTACGACATCTCCACCTCTTCCTCGACGGTGATCAGGTGTGGTCGCCGTTTGCTAGACACATTTTTCCCCAGCTCGTCTCCTTGACGGAGCTGCAGTCCTGAGTCAAGCGAAGACCGAGAGGGAGCGCTTGGAGACTGGAATGTCTTCAGGCGCTCACAGCCCTCGACCAATCGGGCAATGTGATCGGTGGAAACTCCACCTTGGCGTTCTATAAGGGATTAGTGGAGGGGAAGAGCGACGACGTACTTGGAGAAACTCTAGGCGTCGACGAAAATCAACTAGCCAATCTCTTCGGAAGGACTTTCGGGCCGGGGCCTATGGACAACTTCCAGAAATCCCTGGCCTGGCAGTGCTACCGGGGTGCCATGCCAGTTCGGGATAAACTTTACAGGCATGGAGGTGCCGTCAGCCGCGCATGTGCGAGATGCGCACAGGGCGACGAAACCGTCCTGCACGCACTCGTCCACTGTCCGAGCATTGCTGACTTGTGGGTTTATGTCGAACACCTGCTGTCACGTGTAGGACGGATCCAGCTATCAGCTGAGTCCATCGTGAGGATTGCCCCGCCCCCTTCCTTTAGCAGGGAAGGGCAGGCAGTTTTTATCTATCTGGTGGCCATGGCGAAAGAGATAGTATGGTGGACACGTTTGAAAGGGCTGAAGACGAGCACTTACCTCTTCGGTGATGCCCTGATTACCTTTTTCAAATTTCATCTGAAAAGGAAAATCAGGGTAGAGAGGGAAGTGCTCTCTTCCCAGCATTTTGTTGAAAGATGGGTGAGAGAAGCAAGTATGGCCCGAATGAATGGGCCTTCTCTGAGTATGTGTCTGTAAATTAAAGGTGGAAAACTGGGAGAGGGCACTTGCCCTGGTGGTCAGGGCCACTGTGGTCTTTTAATGGGCTTTCTCCACAAATGTCCCTCGGAAGTCTCCCCCCTATTGGGGAATTTTTCTTTGTTATTTTTATTTCATCCTCTGTTTTTTTTACACGCAGAAATGCCCATTTGCACCGTCCTGTATTGTCCTGTACTGTCCTTAATGTCTACTTTATGTAAACCCTTGTGGTTAATAAAGAAAACATTATTATTATTATTATTATTATTATTATTATTATTATTATTATTATTATTATTATTATAATTAATGATATTATATATTATATTATTAAAACAAAAAATAAGGAAAGTTAAAACAATATGTGACAAGAGGTGACAAGACTTTCGGACCACCCTGTAGATTATGGGTACGGTTTAACGTTTCCGTGGTCCAGATCACTGTTTATAGAGAGTAAATTCTTCTTTATTTATCGGAATGTTCTTTATTGGATTTGCTTGTTATTGTGTAGCTCCAATCAGCTCGTCATGATCAAGAAGACATAGATTTATCGTGCGAATTGTTATCTGACCATCTCCTTTCCGATTACTTTTCTGGCATATTGTATTTAGAAATAGATTTATTTTCATTTTAAGATGTTACGAAGTAGTTTGAAGGAGATTTTGTTTCTATTTCTAGCAGATCAAAAGACCGTGTAGTTAATACGTGTTTAGTTAATACTTTCCTCTGGCATCGGGATGATGTATTATTATTACGAGAAATCTTGTAATCATCGTAGACGCTGTTGTTGATGTTTGTGTTGCAAGCAATTTTCCGAGAGAGAGCGAGAGCGAGAGAGAGAGAGAGAAAGAGACCAAGAGAGAGAGGGGAGATATAGAGAGATGGAGAAGGAGAGAGAGAGAGAGAGAGAGAGAGAGAGAGAGAGAGAGAGAGAGAGAGAGAGAGAGAGAGAGAGAGAGAGAGAGAGAGAGGAGGGAGAGAGAATGAGTGAATGAAAGAGAGGTGGATAGAGAGGTGGATAGAGAGAGAGACAGGGAAAGAGATGGTGAAAGAAAGAAAATATAAAGGGTGTTAAGGTGGTCGAACAATAACGATATATTAACAGGATTTTTTTACGTGTCAGTCAGAAAACTTGAACATCTGCGATATATAGAACGATATAATAACACGGATTATGCGATATAATACTGGCTGTAATAGATTATAAATCAGGATAGATTCTAATGTGTTTACACTTTAACTGAACGGCAATTTATGATTCAAGGCCAAACTACATTCGAATATTCCTTATTTGCTTTTTAAAGTTATTCTTCTTTCGCGGAAGCTTAGATTCTCGTAGTAGAAATATTAGCAGTGTTACTATAAATACTGCCATTATATCTCCTGTTGTTTTGTAGTACAATCCTCTTTCGTAACTCATTAAATATTCTCTTAAGTTTGATGCTTATATTCTGTTCCATTTCGGCGTTATTACCCAAAACATTTCTCCTCTTCGTTCAATGACCTTCTCCTAATCATAATTTAATTCCTCAATCCGAGCCCCTATACCAATAGTTTTCTATCACTCGTTTCCAGTCGTGCAAGCTTTATCAGACCCACGCTTCAGTAAAGAACAAAGTCTCCCCGATTCCTATAGGGGTGCCTCCCTCTCAATAAAACATGTCTATTTTCTGCTGTACCCTCCCCGTTTGCACATAGCCCGAGCACATATACCATGGCCATTATCCTGAAAACTACCCAATCTATCTACCACACACCTTATCACCTCCCAGAAATACTGAAGGTACAACAGCCTCTCAAACAACATCAACCATCTTTGCACCAGCTGGCACCACCATCATTATCACACCAATATTTTCATCATTATCATTATCATATGCTTTCTAGCATAGTACGTCCCTTTACAGTCTGAGTTCAAATCCCGCCGAGGTTAACTTTGCCTTTTATCCTTACGGGGTCGATAAAATAAAGTACCATTAATGTAGTGGTTAATTGCTGGCCTTGTGCCTAAAATAGAAACAATTATCATTATCATAATCATTAGCAAGACACATCCCTGTTTCAAAGGCCAGCAATACAAACACCACTATCAACATCACGGTCGTCAGTACACTATCACCATCAACATAACCACCATATATACTAAGAAGAAACATAGCAATAACCAGTGCCATCATTATACCTCGATTGCCACCATAAACACAACAATCACTAACAACAACACCACTCCAAGCATCACCATCAATGCCCTCATGTATACTAAGAAGACACTTAGCAATAACTAGTGTCACATAGATACAAAGCTCGTCACCACGATCCCCCCTTTCACCAGAAATAATCTCACAAGTAGCATTACCATTAATATCACTTTGAACATAACAATTACAAATATAACCGTGCTGCATCGACCGTCAACACAATAACAAAACCAACAACAGCTAAAACAAAATTATATCAGCAACAAGTGTGAAAGTAACAATAATTGTTTCTACTTTGGGCACAAGGCCAGCAATTACCCAGTGCATTACTGGTACTTTATTTTATCGACCCCGTAAGGATGAAAGGCAAAGTTAACCTCCACGGGATTTGAACACAGCCCACGAAGAGGCATAATTCTATGCTGAAAAGCATGGCGTCCCCCCCTTCTACTGAGCAAGAACGACAATCTGCCAATCCCATTTTCTATGGCAAAGACAAAAACATCATCAGCAACAGCAGCAGCAACAGCAGCAGCAACAGCAGCAGCAGCAGCAGCAGTAGCAGCAACAACAACAACAACAACAACAATAACTCAGAGAGTAACACCAATATCGATGACAATAACAAATTTACCATGGCTACAGAAGATAACCACAAGGACAAAAACAAAAATAGTAGCAATTATAATATCTGACGTAAGCTCAATGCCAACAATTTTAGGGAGGGAAATCCTCGATTAGATTGATCCCAGTACGTTACTGGTAATTTATTTTATCGACATCCGTTTGAATGAAAAGGAAAACTAACCTCGGCGTAGTTTCTTATTCAGGAGTAACTATATGCCGCAAAGCATGTTATCTGGTAATGCCAATCTACCACCCTAATAATAATGATAATAGTAATACTGATGAGGATGATGATGATAATGATGGTGGTGATAATGATGATGATGATGGTGGTGGTGATAATGATGATGATGATGGTGGTGATGATGATGATGATGATATTAATAACAATAGTTAAAGGCGAATAGATAGCACAACAAAACGAAAGAAAAAACAACACAAACAGCCGTAATGGCATCCACACCACCAATACTTCCAGCAGCAGCAGCAGGAAAAATCCCACCACCACCACCATTGCCACTACCATAACCACCACCATCACTACCATCACCGCCAACAGTAGCACGACCATCACCACAGAAACATTTTAAAAAGTAACATTTTCAGACTTCACCTATCTCAACCTCACAACTGTCAGCACCACTACCAATACCAACACTGCTAGCTATTAGGGATGGGGGGGTGGAAGGGAGCCTCTTGTAGGCAACCGGAGAGAAAGTAGTCGGGCAGGACAAGTGTGGTAGGAGTGGAGCTGTTAAAATTTCACCTCAGTTGGTACTAGCCTTTACAGGTCCTCTTTGTGTAACTGTGCCACAAAATGAACCACAGATTTATAACGACAGAAAATTAAAACGACGCAAGGAAACCGAAGACAAAGAAGCGGAGCAAAGAAGATAACAAAATTACAATCAATTGTGACATTCTTACAAAATATGGAGGAGCACTTGGTGTTGGTACTTCAGTGTCGGAAAAGGTTCGAATGTTTGAAATCAGCCTGAAAAGTTTGATAGGAGATACAAGGAAAATTAGACGTTGTAATTGACTCACCAAGGTTCAATTAGATGACCTGGATTTGAAGTTCAGAGCATGAATGTTAATAATATTGAAGATAACGTAGATGATGACAATCTGTAAAGTAAGAAACATAGGGAACCCAATGAAAATGAATCAGGTGGGAGATGTGTTTAATTATCTTAGAATCAATAGGACTCCGCTGAATATTCGGAATATAGAGAGAAGTCGTATAGCGAGTGGAATAGGCAAAGGAATTCATGCAATGATGTACATGAAAACTAATGGTATCGCCGATTTGAGAAAGTTAATTAGCGCTTCAGGGTTTCAGGTGGGTGAGTGGTTAGGTATTAAGCAAACAGAAAGGAAGAAACGGAAAGAACCCTGGAGGAATATGAGAGTAATATAATTCAGCTCAGAAAATATCTAGGTAAAATGGATACCGGAAGATGGAAAAAATGCCAAAGCTGGGGAGAAACGATGCATGGACATGAGGTATGAAATAAAGTTGAAAGGTTTGAATGAAGTAATGGAAGGAGTGAAATAGCGTATTAAGGTAAAATCCAATTGGGCTAGGCGATATACAAATATACAAAAACGACAGGAAGACAACAGATTGTTCTCTGCAAATCAGAAAAATGTGTTTTATTACACTATTAAAGGAAAATAGTGCAGAGGCTGCACGCAATGCTGAAGAATCCACACAGATTTTCTCAAATTTATGGGGAATTGCAAAGGTCTATATCTAAAATGCGAGATGTAAAAATGAAGTTGAGTATAAGTTTACAACAAGACGTTGAAGTTAAAAAAATGCGAAACTCGGCCCGCATGGGATGAAATGATTCCGGTTGAAAAGATTTATAAGTGTTCATTCAAAGCTAGCAAAACACCTACATGATTGTATTGTAGAAATTCTAATTTCGATGGTTGAAGAAAAGACAACTTTGATGATGGAGGATAAAAGGAAAAGTCCCTTAGTTGAAAATTACAGACCGATTGCTTGCTTGAATTTCTATTGAAAGAATGAGCAGAAGTGGTGTATGAAACATTCCCGGAGAAACAAAGACCATCTTGCTTTTTACAAAGCAATCATGAATACCTGCAATTGACATCTATCAAATCATCGATGTGGCCATACCAAATGTCACAATAATATTTCGAGTAAGGAGATTGAAAAAACTTACCAAGTACTCTAAATTGAAAGTGTAGCAAGCAAGTCGATTTGGAA
>OZ024742.1:306093311-306108311 GCA_964016885.1 Eledone cirrhosa
GGGAAGATTGTAGTCATCAAGAGGATTGGTCAACATTTCTTGTAAACACAATTAAGTCTATCATGGCAGTGGGTGGGAGGTGGGGGTGGCTGAACTTGCCTGTAGAACAATGAGGGAGTGGGTGGAGCCGGTCAAGCATTGGAAGTGAATTCTATACACCAAATTCTTAGGATCGTGTATGAAAATGGGTTAGAGTAAGCAGGCGAAAAAGGATTCTGGGGAAAATAGAGAAGCGACGTTATAGAATAGGTGAATCAAATGAGATTAGAAGATAATAAATAAAACAAAAATATATAAAAATATAAAATTGGATAGTAAGAAGTGATAAAATAGCGCTAGAGTCTAAAACAGCTGCTATATTTAGTGGTATTGCGTTTTCGGCCAATTCTATATGGTTAATAAGTTGAGAATAGAAGATACTAAATAAATAAAAAATTATAAAATTATAGAATTGGGTAGCAAAAAGCAATACAAAATCTCTAGGTTCTAAGACAGCTGCTATAATTAGTTGGTATTGCGTTTTCGGCCAATGCTATCTATAATTTCCTGGGGTGGGATACTGGGGCTACAAAAGCACGATAGGATGCCTCGGGGTAGGCGAAAGAGGAAAAAGCAAAAGGAAGAGCATACGGAGTGGAAGGAAGTGATAGGAAGAGATAAAGGGAAGAAGAAAAGAGGTAAATCTACTATTTAGACTCTAGCGCTATTTTATCACTTCTTACTATCCAATTTTATATTTTTATATATATATTTTTTTATTATCTTCTAATCTCAATTGATACACCTATTCTATAACGTCTCTTCTCTATTTCCCCAGAATCCTTTTTCGCCTGCTTCCTCTAGCCCATTTTCATACGCAATCCTTAGAATTTGATGTATAGAATTCACTTCCAACGCTTGACCGGCTCAACCCACCCCCTCATTATTCTACAGGCAAGTTCAGGCGCCCCCACCTCCTATCCACTGCCATGATAGACTTAATTGTGTTTACAAGACATTTTGACCAATCCTCTTGAGTACTATAATCTTCCCATATAAGGAATTACCCCTTGAAAAGCTCGGCTATTTATTTACCACGCTAAAAATTCTAATTTAGTCCAGAAATAGCCGTCGAAACGGCTTGAGCTCTGCAGTCAGGGTCAAACATTTTCCTATTTCCCACTCTACTGCCCTAAGTATTGAGTATTCTGGTGTGTTATGGTCCATCTGGTTCCTTACCACACCTCCTTCGGTATATATATATATATATATATATATATATATATATATAGTGGTAGAACACTGGAAGGTAATATCCGTAGTGGTAGAGCACTCAGTCCATGGGACGAGTTAGGTAGAAGTGGTTACACAACAGTTAGTTCACCATACCGAGAACAATTGTTTCACCTTAGCGGATCCTAAGCTCGTAATGGACATGGTTATACGGAACAGGAAGGTCAACTGTACGAACGCGTATGCACAGAATTGATCACTTCACACAGGCAATACTAAATTGCGTGCGAGTGGTGTAAGGGAGGTAACTGCGAAAGTCCGAAAGTTTCTGGTTGATAAGAAAATTAGAATGTAGTTGTAATTCAATCCGGAACTTTGAAGTTATGTAAGAGGTGTTTCACCTTACGCACGCAATTCAGTATTGCCTGTGTGAAGTGAATATTTGATTCTTATAGAATTCTAGTAATAATCAGGAACTGATTATACAGAGCGGTTGCCTGTCAAGCAGAAATTGAAAATTAGAATTGGTGCTCTGAAATAGCGATATATATATGAATGTATATATAGTGTATTTTGCAATACACTGTATGTTAATTAAAAAGCACTTCGAAGACCTTACGCTATTGTTTTAGAGTAGTGACAGTCTCACTTACTTTAAATTTTCAGCAAACAGGGGAGATAAAGCTGACAGAGCTCTGTTTCGTACTTTTTGGTACTTATCAAAGCTAAGTACTTCACCTGTTTGCTGAAACTCATGAATGTTTGATTCTTATAGAATTCTAGTAATAATCAGGAACTGATTATACAGAGCGGTTGCCGGTCAAGCAGAAATTGAAAATTAGAATTGGTGCTCTGAAATAGCGATATATATATAAATGTATATATAGTGTATTTTGCAATAAGAATCAAACATTCATGATTTTCAGCAAACAGGTGGAGTACTTAGCTTTAATAAGTACCAAAACGTACGAAACAGAACTCTGTCAGCTTTATCGCCCTTGTTTGCTGAACATTTAAAGTAAGTGAGACTGTCACTACTCTAAAACAATAGAGTAGGGTCATCGAAATGCTTTTAATTAAGCATACAGTGTATTGCAAAATACACTATATATACATTCATATATATATTGCTATTTCAGAGCACCAATTCTAATTTTCAATTTCTGCTTGACCGGCAACCGCTCTGTATATTCAGTTGCTGATTATTACTAGAATTCTATAACAATCAAACATTCTTGATTTTCAGCAAACAGGTGGAGTACTTAGCTTTGATAAGTACGAAAAGGTACGAAAAAGAGCTATGTCAGCTTTATCTCCCCTGTTTGCTGAAAATTTAAAGTAAGTGAGACTGTCACTACTCTAAAACAATAGCGTAAGGTCTTCGAAATGCTTTTTAATTAACCATACAGTGTATTGCAAAATACACTATATATACATTCATATATATATATATATATACGATATTAAACAAATGGAAATTACATTTATAAAACCATATTTATTTCATTATATATATTTCAGGGATATCATATTAAAAATATGGTATGCCCTCTTCAGATAAAATACAATATATAGACAGCTTTATAAATAAATTTAACATACCTTAGAGTTCACAACTTCCATTTAAAAAGTTGTTACGGTAGTGAAAATGTTAAGGACGGTTACAAAGAAAGACGGAGAGAAAAAAAGGAAAAAGAAAAAGAAGGAGAAAAGAAAAAGAAAGAGCGGAAGGTGAAGAAGATGAAGAAATGTATGTAAAGAGAAAATCACCAAATGAGAGATCTATGAGGGAAGGGGGTACTGTAATTATTCATTTGTTTATTTATTTATTTAGTGTTATTTATTTATTTACGGGGAGAAATAAAAACAAAATAAAGAGAGGTAGATCGAGTAATATCTATTATGCGGGGTGGGAGAGATAGGGGAGGGGTGATATACAGGAGATAGAGTTAAAACAGCCGATATAAGAGAAGGGAGGAGGAGAGGAGATATATATAGAAACAAAAATGATAGTTTTAAAATATTATGTTTCATCAGTCTATCAATTCCTATGAATTATAATGTAAACATCAATATTCATGAATGAGACACATATCAATAATGTGTGAAAAAAATAGTGACTATATGTTTAGTTTAAAAATTCATAGGTTTATAATCAAAATCTGAGATAAAACCTCAAAAAATACTGGAATACATAGGTATATATGTATTTTCATGAAAAAAGAGAAAAGAGAAAGAAACAGAGAAGGTTATCTCAAACTGACATTATAGACACATGTGAGTTTACATGATCAGCTCTGTAAATTTTTATTTCACATGGAACTCTTCATTGCGTTAAAAAGATTTTACCATACACATAAGTGTACATACATATATATATACATAACATATACATTATTAATAATAATAATATTCTTGCCCTTTCTTACATGATTATCGTACAAGCATAGAACAGAACAGATATCAATATATTAAAATATTAAAAACGCCAAGAATATTTTCCTCCCCAGAATATCTAGAGCCGTAATAAAAACACAGTGTGCCCAGCATATCAATCAATCCCTCCAATTTATTTGACAATACTGCCAAGTTTATTAGAAGCAATCAGAGTCAAAAGCAAACAAAATCAAAATTATTCACCAAACCTATTTAGCAGAAATCATTCAAAAAAACTTTAGGATGCTCGGTTGTTCTACAGATGCTCTTATATTTATTCTAGAAGTTTATCTAGCATAAAAATTTTATTCAATAGATTTGGATCATCACCGTTTTAAGGTAGTTTAATTACATTATTAATTATATATTCATGAAGAAGGTTTAAAGAATTGAAGGAATCGAAGGAAATCGCCAAGTTTTCTAAAATAATTAAAAGTCTTAAGTAAATTTATTACATTTTAAACTTATATTTATATTTAAAAGTTGAGTTCAATCTATGTCTGCAGCAACTGAATAAATTGGTCCGTAAATTAAGGGAATTTTTAGATTTTAGTATAAAGAATATCTCCTCTGCGCAGAGGTCACATGTCTCAGAGGAGGAATTAAAAGGAATCCCTCTTGAGACTATATTCCAAACCGTCGAATATCCAACGTTATCATGTTTAAGTTGCCAGAGTAAGCCTGATAGTGATGTTGAAGATTTTTTGTTTGGATCTGTGAAAGAATTATTGTGATTATTATAGCGAAGTTTAAATTCTGTCGAGGTGGAACCAACATAATTAAAAGAATTTAAGTCAGTTTTAACATTACAGTTGTATATTATATTTTTAACTAAGCAATTGTTATTTAACGGGCATTTAGATCTATCTCTACAGTTACAGTTGTTTACTTGAATATTGTTTATGCTATTATCGGTATTTTGGCTAGGTTTTAGATTTCTATTATTTATTCTATTAATATTTTGTGCTAAATTTTTGGTGGACGAGTAGGTTAATTTTATAGTATGTCTATTGAAAATTGAGTGATACTTATGTGTTCTAGGGAATCGTTTGTCAAGAGCATTAAAAAATAGTTTAGCGATGTGGGTTTTAATGTTTAGTGAGAAGGGGGGGGGGGGGGGGGGGGGCAAACCAAATTATGTTTCTAGTTCTATTCCTTTTCTGGTTTTTGGAATTATTGTAATTCTTTCTATTATAGTTGTTAAAGTTGTTACCGTAATTAAAATTGTTGTTATTTTGGTTAGTTTGTCTATTATTATCGATGTACATAATTTTATCACTATATCCTGCTCTAGCTAACGCATCATTGTAATAGTGGGCTTTTTGGTCGAAAATATTTTTATTAGATGAGATTCTAGAGATACGTTTTTGAACAGAGTTCACTATAGTATTTTTAACAGATCTGGGGTGGTTGGAGTTAAAGTTGACATAATTCAAGTTTTCTTTTAACTTGTGAAATGGATAGTGAAGACATGTGTTGAGATTTAATGTTACATCTAGGAAATTGACTATTCTATGGTTATTCTCAATTTCTATTTTTAGATTAAGGTAATTAAAAAATTGTATAATTTGTTTTCTTTTTCTATTTAGTTCAGAGTTATTATTTTCAATAAGTAAAAGCATGTCATCCCGATATAATCCTCCGGTAGCACCGGGTATTTTCCTATGCAGCGAATTAATTATAAATAGGCCCACAAGGTCTGTTACCTGAGCTGAGTCAGACGATCCCATAGTAATGTCAAAATTGCTATCCCTATCTGCCCTAGTCCATAGTTGGTTATTAAATTCTATCAATGTTTTTCTTGCCGATAGTATAATGTGCATTTCATTGCTAGTTAGGTCTGTATGTTTGAATGCATAATTTAGTGCCTTATTTAGTAGATTAGGGGTAATAGATGAATAGTAGTTAGCAATATCTAGTTGAATAAATTTATTATTATTGTTATATTTAATTTTTTTAAACCACTCAATAACCTCTCCAGTTCCCTTCCACAAGCTAAAGTTATGTGAACAATTCAAGTTCTTAATTTGCTGTATCACCCTGTCTAGAATGTTTTTGCTAAGTTTACCCAGGTCAGATTTTGATGGTGCGATCAATCTGACTGGCAAGTCGTTTTCAAAATTTCTTTTGTGATCTTTCATATTGATCTTGGGTTTCCTGGGCAAGAAAGGTTGTGTTTTGTTCTCAATTTCCAACTCATGCATTATACAAGATGCCTCAACGTTCATTTTCTCAAGTTCAGCCTTATCTGCTACCTTGTACTTTTTCATTATACATGTCTTTATCCAGTCCATAGAGGTTGTTGGTTTCGTCCGATTTCACCAAGATCTTCTCTGTTCTCTCTAAGCTCACAATATTATCCTTAATGCTTTTCAGATATTCTTGGCCTTTGAAGTTTCTCTTGAATTTGATTCCTTGTATGATAGAGATTATATCGTTTTCAAAATCAATTAAAAGTTTGTTGGGGGGTGGATTTTTTTTAGATTTGAAAACTTTATCTAAGTCTAAGACATTTTCATTTGTGTTAGATTTATCAAAGTGGAATGCACGCCACCTGATTCTCCTTATAAAAGAGTCTGATTTATCTATTAATTGTTTAATAAAGTCTTTGTTTCTAGGTAGAGGTATGTCTTTTAGAGAAGAAGAGATCTTAAAGAATTCCATTTTTTCAGTTATAATATAAAGCGCTCAACAGTATTGGAGCAAAAAATATGCAAAAGTTTTATTTAAAATGTTGGGTTACAACGAGTAAATATTTTATAACTGATATAAAAGCACTCAACAAGTTTTGGAGTATTTTACGATATTAAACAAATGGAAATTACAATTATAAAACCATATTTATTTCATTATATATATTTCAGGGATATCATATTAAAACGGTGATGATCCAAATCTATTGAATAAAATTTTTATGCTAGATAAACTTCTAGAATAAATATAAGAGCATCTGTAGAACAACCGAGCATCCTAAAGTTTTTTTGAATGATTTCTGCTAAATAGGTTTGGTGAATAATTTTGGTTTTGTTTGCTTTTGACTCTGATTGCTTCTAATAAACTTGGCAGTATTGTCAAATAAATTGGAGGGATTGATTGATATGCTGGGCACACTGTGTTTTTATTACGGCCCTAGATATTCTGGGGAGGAAAATATTCTTGGCGTTTTTAATATTTTAATATATTGATATCTGTTCTATTCTATGTTTGTACGATAATCATGTAAGAAAGGGCAAGAATATTATTATTATTAATAGTGTATATGTTATGTATATATATATGTATGTACACTTATGTGTATGGTAAAATCTTTTTAACGCAATGAAGAGTTCCATGTGAAATAAAAATTTACAGAGCTGATCATGTAAACTCACATGTGTCTATAATGTCAGTTTGAGATAACCTTCTCTGTTTCTTTCTCTTTTCTCTTTTTTCATGAAAATACATATATACCTATGTATTCCAGTATTTTTTGAGGTTTTATCTCAGATTTTGATTATAAACCTATGAATTTTTAAACTAAACATATAGTCACTATTTTTTTCACACATTATTGATATGTGTCTCATTCATGAATATTGATGTTTACATTATAATTCATAGGAATTGATAGACTGATGAAACATAATATTTTAAAACTATCATTTTTGTTTCTAAGTATATCTCCTCTCCTCCTCCCTTCTACTCTTATATCGGCTGTTTTAACTCTATCTCCTGTATATCACCCCTCCCCTATCTCTCCCACCTCGTATAATAGATATTACTCGATCTACCTCTCTTTATTTTGTTTTTATTTCTCCCCGTATCCTTAACACTAAATAAATAAATAAACAAATGAATAATTACAGTACCCCCTTCCCTCATAGATCTCTCATTTGGTGATTTTCTCTTTACATACATTTCTTCATCTTCTTCACCTTCCGCTCTTTCTTTTTCTTTTCTCCTTCTTTTTCTTTTTCCTTTTTTTCTCTCCGTCTTTCTTTGTAACCGTCCTTAACATTTTCACTACCGTAACAACTTTTTAAATGGAAGTTGTGAACTCTAAGGTATGTTAAATTTATTTATAAAGCTGTCTATATATTGTATTTTATCTGAAGAGGGCATACCATATTTTTAATATGATATCCCTGAAATATATATAATGAAATAAATATGGTTTTATAAATGTAATTTCCATTTGTTTAATATCGTAAAATACTCCAAAACCTGTTGAGTGCTTTTATATCAGTTATAAAATATTTACTCGTTGTAACCCAACATTTTAAATAAAACTTTTGTATATATATATATATATTTATATATATAAGAAAGTGAGGTTTTTGTTACAAATTGAAAAATAACCGTGGTGTCCTACACGAGTGAAAGTATAAAGAAAAAGAGATGAAATCGAAAATGCAACTGGAGTCTTCCTGGCATTTCGAGCCACTTTTTCCATATAAAAGAAGTAACATTCAAAGACCAACCAGATGTGAGAAAAACCACAGACCCTCCATCTCAACTCACCTTTTGAAAAGAAGAAGAACTGCGAAACCGGTAAAGGAACCAAATACATGTATATATTTTTAAAAAAAATAAGACTCCAGTTGCATTTTCGATTTCATCTCTTTTTCTTTATATATATATATATATCAAAATGGAAATCCGAAGGCAAGGTAAAATTCCAATCATTTAATCACGACACATGTTTCAATAACAGATAGATCGATTTTCATTTTGATACTTATACTCGGTTTTACATCATCTAGCTGTTCCCTCGAATGGAATTGGAGATATACAAAAGCTTGGAGAACTTAATATTGCTAACAGAAAGTTATTGGACCATTTTACACAACCAATAATGCACCTTACTATATAACAACTATATATATATATTTATTTATTTACTTATATATATGTATATATACATATATATATATATATACATTTTATTTATTTATATATATGTATATATACATACATATATATATATATATATATATATATATATATATATATATATATATATATATATATATATATATATATATATATATATATTTTAGGGTAAACATTGATGCAATTCAATTCAAGCACTCAACGTACTTTTTCCACATAGGAGTGACGGAGTAAATATCGAATAAGGAAAAGCGAAGTAGTTTCAGATGTTCAAGTCCTTTAATAATAATGCTGTGATATATATTTCAATGACGACACTGGCCACACTTTTCTGTGTGCGAGTGTCGTGACATCATCAGATAGCTTGTTACATAATAAGGTTGTTTCCGAGGCAATCCAAATTGAATCGACATGGGAACGGATGAAGTTCGTGCTTTTGGGTTTTTAATCCGTTCCCTTGTGAGTACCAATTCACCCCCACCCTTCCTATATATATATATATATATATATATATGATGATTAGCGGAAATTAAATTATTTCCATTCGCTAGCATTTGAATTGACCCGCCAAAAACCGGGGGTTATTTCCCTTGCCGGAATTAACACGTGATAACTATAGATTCGATTAGCAGCCATACGAACGGCAACATATTTTATCACTCCTGGTTCTAAGCAGAACGAAAACCTGTTGATAAACTGAGTCCTCTGTTCAGTCACCAATACCACGGTCTTGCCATTCAAGTAAGTCTGATATTTGATTTCGGATTCAGAGAAACACTTTAAACGTATGCCACGTTTGATTTGTCCAGGTGTATTTTTCTCAACCTGATTAGTTCTATCGTTCCTTTGGTATATACATTGTGTGTTAGTTTCGCCTACCACAATGTTCGATTTGTCAAGCTATTTAAACGTATGTTATAACTCTGAGACCTATCTTATCGAGTGCTTTGCTAACTCATCATTTCATATAAGTAGGCCGAATTTACTTGCAAACCGCCAGAGATTCGATTTTACTGATTTCCAATTATATGTATATATATATATATATATATATATATATATATATATATATATATACATACACACATATGCGTATGTAGGTGCATACCCATAGATCCTCAGACATACGCTCACACGCAGGACCATATCGTGTCCATACAAACCAGAAACTGTGAGAGTCAGTGTTTAGAGTAAATCTTTTCTGACCTTCAGCCAACAGAAAATCGGAAAGAGTAAACACCGAGTTACGACTTACACAATTTCCACTTTCCATATTTGAGTCACTATTGTCATTACAGTCGATATAACTAAGTGTGTTGTGTACCATGTTTGTGTCACACATGAAACCTCATATTATCGTTTTTCATGTTATTATATATATATGATAGAGAAAATATGTTTAAGAAGGGTAACACAATGCGAAATGGACAGTAAAATGAGGACAATAAAAACGTTTGGTACCTGGTATTTATTGCTCTCTTTTTTTTTTCCAACTAATATTTCGGGACTTAAAATCCCTTCTTCAGCAATACATACCGGTTCTATCGTTTTGAAATTTGATTAAAGTTTGCACACACACGCACATACACACGCATACACAGACACACACACATATATACACACACACACGCACACACAGACACGAACATACATACACACACACACACACACACACACACGCACATATATATAAAGATCCCGTCAAGGATGAAAGCAGCGATTATCTACTTAAACTTTCATCTGTTCTTATAATATATATATATAGCAATACATACCCTTTTCAAAGACCTCTCTCTATAGATAAGAAATGCATAATCTGTAAACTAAGTCCCCATATTAACTGTAAAACTAGAAATGTAGTATATAACATAAGAGGTACTGAAGGACAATGTAAAGATAAGAATATAGTGTACATGGGTGAGACAGCTCGTAGTATAGTAGAACGGTTAAATGAACACTGGCGAAAACTTCAAGAAAAAAATGAATCATAAATACTCCACAAACATGCTAAAATAGAACATAAGGATAAATTAGAGAACATAGAATTAAAAATAGATTCTACACACAGAAAAGACGCAATGTTTAGACAAATCACAGAGACAATAAACATAAATGAACTCCAACCAAAATTAAATAGAAAACATGAATGGAATAGCAACATCACGACTTAAAATTAAGGACGAAATTAAAACACACATAGAACAAAAAACCAACCAGTAACATGTAAATAAACAAATAAATAAACAAACAAATAAAAACACACACAGACACCCGGATGTAACACATACGCAAACTAAACACACAACACACACAAAAACAAGATGGCGTAGGACAGAACAAAGGAGAGGTACAAAACAAAGAAAAGAAAAGAATCCCCAGTCACTAAAGAGGTCACAGAATGTGTGACCAAAGAACTTTGGCAATATACGAACAACCGTCCGGTTATGGAACCAACCAACTGGACGTTTATAAATTCTTAAATTTATAAATTTAATTTATAATAAATTGGAGTGAATGATATCTGGTGCGTGTGTTTCTTATTGGCAACATGACCCTCCCAAAGCATAACAATATATATATATATATATATATATATATATATATATATATATATATATATATATATATATATATATATATATATATATATATATATATATATATATATATAAATATATATATATATATGTATATATATATATATATATATATATATAGTAATAATAATCAATTTGAAGACTAAAATCCAAAGAGGGCTCGATAAGGATAAATATATATCAAATATATAAGAACCGTAGAGCGCATATTTATTAAATTCTGTTGTTTAATAAATATATATATATATATATATATATATATATATATATATATATTCAAAATTCTAACGTCTAAACTGTGTCAAAGTATACAGAGTTTATAATTGTTAACGTCTTCAATGCAGGTTTCTGATAGTGAAAAATAGAAGCCCCAGAAACAGTAAAAGTGACAGTCTTATGCGTGGGACTCAGACTAATATACATAAGTATATATATAGATATATATATTCATTAGTTAAGCAAAACAAGACCACAAATTTCACAAGGAAGACATTATTAAAAGATTGTCAACATATTTTAGTTTGATGTAAGGAATGTAGAGAATAATAATAATATTAATAATAATTGTTTCTACTTTAGGCACAAGGCCAGCAATTACCAGTACATTACTGGTACTTTATTTTATCGACCCCGTAAGGATGAAAGGCAAAATTAACCTCGGCGGGATTTGAACTCAGACTGTAAAGGGACGTAACTATGCTAGAAAGCATGGCGTCCAACCCTCTACCGATACTGCCAATTCACCGCCTTTAATTATTATTATTAATAATATTAATAATAATAATGTCCGTTTACAATTGTTTCGCTTCTCCATATAATATTTCTGGATCAAATGACTATATATCATTATTGATCTGATTCAGTTAAAAATAATTAACATATTTAAAAACAGAGCGGCTCACCGGAACTTCAACGGAATATAAATTAAGGTAAGGAGAGAATGTTACATAATGTAATGTTCCATATATTGGTATTTCACTACGGTCTCCTGGGTCTTTCAATTGTCAGGCATAATCAAGCAGTATTCATCTGTCGAGGCTACATTGTGTGAGATCTGCCTATGGGTAACAAGATGGCCACCAATGGACATATTTACCTTACTAATTAGAGGGTAGTTTCAGGGGAAGTAACTCCTCGAGAGATTAGAAATTGTAGGTAGTTTATAATTAAGTGCTAATTTTTTAATTTTTTAATTGAGAGACAATGTAGGGGAGGTAACTTATAATTATCTAAGTTAGTTATAGCTATTTAACTTATTAGCTACAAGTAAAAATGGGGCTAGATGGCTATGTTGGGTCAAATATTCTGTTGGCGAAGGAATTAGCCCTTCGATGTTGACAGCTAATAGTTACCTCCGTTCTATCGTTAATCGGTAGAAGTCGTGATAGAGTTATGTAATATGCTTCGGTAATACAGAAATCACAAGATTTTATTCGTCCATTAGACGGTTGGGCCCTAGCTAAAACATCCCATGTTAGTGAGTGTTCAATGTTGGTTAATTTAAGGTTTTTTATGAGCCTAGCTATAGAAGTTGAACATCTGTTGTTTGGGTCTCGGAAGGAAAAAGAGTGCGCGTTATAGCGTACCTTAAAAAGGTTATAGGTAGACCCGATATAGGAGCTGCTATTCGAGGCAGTTTTAACCGTGCACCTATATACTATGTTGGGTGTCAGGCAGTGTCCATTTAGTGGGCATGCATTAGGGTAACGGCAGTTGAAGTTGCTTCTGCGGTTAGTGAGAGTAGGGTAGTATAGCCTAAGCGGTTGGTCAGTGTTAGAAGGATTAGATGGGGGAAGTATGCTACTAGAGTAAGTATTGGTGTAGTGGCGTGGTGTATTTGATACCGCGGTGTGGGAGTTATACTGTCTTAGTTAATGATGGTTACTGAATGCGATGTGGTTAGCTAGGTTAGGTGTTGTGGAGAATGAGATTTTAATGTTATTTTTATTAAAGAGTTTGTAATATCTATGGTTGGGCGGGAAATGTTTAGATAGGATAGAGAAGAAGCGTTTAGGGATATTACTGGCTAGATTAGATGAGAATGGGGGGTTAAGCCAGGTGATATTTCTAGGCCTATTCCTTCTAGGGGTTCTAGTGGAGTTGGAGATGTTCGACATCTCTTGCTACGCTCATTAAAAACCTTAAATTAACCAACATTGAACACTCACTAACATGGGATATTTTAACCAGGGCCCAATCGTTCAATGGACGAAGAAAATCTTGTGATCTCTGTACCGAAGTATATTACATAATTTTATCAAGACCTCTACCGATTAACGATAGAACGAAGGTAACTATTAGCTCTGAACATCGAAGGGCTAATTCCTTCGCCGACAGAATATTTGACCCAACATAGCCATCTAGCCCCATTTTTACTTGTAGCTAATAAGTTAAATAGCTATATCTAACTTAGATAATTATAAGTTACCTCCCCTACATTGTCTCTCAATTAAAAAATTAAAAAATTAGCACTTAACTATAAACTACCCCCAATTTCTAATCTCTCGAGGAGTTACTTCCCCTGAAACCACCCTCTAATTAGTACGGTAAATATGTCCATTGGTGGCCATCTTGTTACCCATATGCAGATCTCACACAATGCAGCCTCGACAGATGAATACTGCTTGATTATGGCTAACAATTGATACAGCAAGGACACCATAGGGAAATACCAATATATGGAACACTACATTATGTAACATCCTCTCCTTATCTTAATTTATATTCCGTTGAAGTTCCGATGAGCCGCTCTATTTTTAAATATGTTAATTATTTTCAAATGAATCAGACCAATAATGATATATAGTCATTTGATCCAGAAATATTATATGGAGTAGCGATATAATTGTAAACGGACATTATTATTATTAATATTATTATTATTATTCTCTACATTCCTTACATCAAACTAAAATATGTTGACAATCTTTTAATAATGTCTTCCCTGTGAAATGTGTGGTCTTGTTTTGCTTAACTAATGAATATTTCCAGCTCTGGGCGCTTAACTTCTGCATGAACCCAGCCACCTGGCTGCTTTCTACTGCATATTGCACATTGAGCACATGCCTTTACGCTTTGGCTTCTAACTAATTCACCAATCTCTCCTATCTCCTCTCCTCTCTCTATCTCTCTCTTTAAGATTGGTTACTCTTGTACTGTGTATATATATATATATATATAGAGAGAGAGAGAGAGAGAGAGAGGGAGAGAGAGAGAGAGAGAGAGAAAGAGAGAGATGGAGAGAGAGACATACAGGCAGAAAACATGTAGGTTTAGAAAACGGCGAGCGGTGTCTGATAACACCGTGTAACATATTTTTTGTTCCCCGGTTCTAAGTGGCATTTCATGGTTTGCTATATTCCATTATTATACAAAAAACACTATTATTTAATCAGAAGTCTCGGTTTGTGGTCAGGAGTTCGATATTTCGAAATTTTCATATTTTTCAAGAAAAAATACATTTCTTTTAAATTTATCAGTTCATATAATTAAATCAACAGAGTATATATTTATTTTATTACACAAGCTTATCAAAAGTAAACAAGTAAAAACAAATAACACTTATAAAGCAAATTATACACGTCAGAAATGACTGGATTTCCTGGATTTGCGGTGGTAGTCCAGGTCGCATTCCGGCACTAGCCCCCAGATATAGTCTCCCATCATTTTTTTCATTGTAGTGGCCCTGGTACCTCTGCTCTATATCTTTCACATCTTGGTGGAGTCGTTCACCTTGTTCTTCTGAGTAGGCGCCCATATTGTCCTTGAAATTTTCCAGGTGAGCGTCCAGCATATGGAGTTTAAGTGACATCCTGCATCCCATGGCACCAAAAGACTTTATCAGATCCTGCACCAGTTGCTGGTAGTTTTCAGCTCTGTAGTT
>OZ024742.1:306115811-306163311 GCA_964016885.1 Eledone cirrhosa
TACTCAAGGACAAAATGCATCTCTGTGATCTGCATCGAACACAAAACTTCACAATTGTGCATACAACACTCTCACTACTAAGCCTAGTTTCTTCAATTTATATACTTTAGACTGCATTGTTTCGTGTATCTTTACGATTTCAAAGCAATAGTTTAGGATTTCAGGAAGTTTAGTTTGCTATAAATATCAAAGAAATCGGCCTCTTTATTTGTTTGTGCCATCATATTTCTGCTTGAACCAAGAAGTGGACGTTCACTAGCAGAAAATCTCCATACCCATAGATATCTTAGTCTACATCATACTGAGTAACTCATTGAGCAACAAGTATCTTCCATCGCACACTATCCACCGCTGGTCAATTGCATTCATTCCTGATCTAACATACACTATGTCAATATATAAAACGAGCGAGCCACGACAGGAATAAATGTGAACACAAGTTCCTCCAGTGGTCATGGAGTGTACCACAACTTTTTGGACAATATATATCTTACCATTAACATATATCTACACAATGGTATTACATTCAATATAAATTCTATGTTCCCTATAATTTTGACACTTCACAATTCTTGAACGTGACGTCTCTCTTACTTAGACATTGAATGCCCTTCAATCAATCTATCGTCACATATCTATCGATCCATCTGTACATTATCTATCATTTTACAGCAAAGTACATGTGAATTATGCATGCTTGTGTATATGTACGCGAGTGTTCCTCCTGTATTTGCATACACACACATACATATATATATATATATGCATATATATATATATACACACATAAGCATATACATATATACATATATATACTTTCACACGCAAACATACATACATCCATACACACACACACACACACACACACACACGCACACACATACGCACACATATACATATATATATATATAATAAAAATTGAATGCATATTTATGTGAAATATGAGATATATTCGATTGAAGAATATATATTGACAAACACAACAATAAAACTGCTGATCTGCATATCTCTTTGCAAGTGCCAACAAAACTTAGGAATTATAGAAATATAGACATTGAAATGCCAGCAAGGAGATAAGCAATGATACAATATCACATACAAACGTGAACGTTTGATTAAAATTCTTTCATTTGGTAATAATGCAACTTACTGTAAGTCACACACAGACTCACACGTATACACACATGCACTCACAAACAGATATGCACACACACTCACGCGCCCACATACACAAATACACACACACACGCTATAGACAAATTGGCAAAACTTTACATATCAACATATATATATGTTATATATGTTTATATAGAGAGGATGGTAGTAAGTGTTTCCATGTAGACGAATATATATATATTTATTTCATGTTTTCATTTGAGGCTTTCAGTGTGTCTGGGACATTTAGGTTCTCAAACCATCATGAAGGTTCCCAGATCTTTTACACTGTTTTTTTTTTATTAAATCTTAAAATCTTGTCGGGACTTCTATAACGTGCGAGTATATTGTCACCTAATATTTCCCCACCTTATTCTAATTATATATATATATATATATATATATATATATATATAAATATGGATACGTACTTACATATATGCATACAGACGTACAGTAGTATCAATACATATATACATACATGTATACATATATACATACAGCGTTTCTTTGTCAGTGTTGAACAAATGAGCAACGATAGTTGCTAGACACTGTACGGCTTAATTCGGGATGTTTGTTTACAAACACACCGAGCATTATAATAAATGTTCGGTGAATCCATACGTACATATATATATGTGTGCATGTATGTATATATGTATACATACTACTGTACGTCTGTATACATATATGTATGTACGTATACATATTTATATTTAAGTAACGGCCGTACTAAGAGTGAGAAATGAAATTTCGTGTCATTTTTTCCGTTTATATAAATATATAAACGGAAAAATGAAACAAAATTTCATATATATAAATGAAAGTATAGAAATTATTGTGAGCGTGAAGCCAACAGTATTTGATAATATGTAAGGGACTATAACGTCAAAATGGAAAATAATTAACGTAAGATGTGGGAAACTAA
Source organism: Eledone cirrhosa (assembly GCA_964016885.1). NCBI lineage: Eukaryota > Metazoa > Mollusca > Cephalopoda > Octopoda > Eledonidae > Eledone > Eledone cirrhosa. The sequence continues at coordinate 306,117,895 of OZ024742.1, forward strand.
TTCCAACTCGATTAAAAAAAATATATATATATATATATATATATATATATATATATATATATTTATTAAAATAACAGATTAAAGTTTAAGCAAAGAATAGCTGCTTTCACCCTTAACGGGATCTTCTGAAACTAACAAAGTCAATCTGTAAACGCAGAAGTGGATATTTCAAAAAACGTTGCAACCGGAGGAAGACAGGAAGACGATATTTTGGTTTGTGGAAACGTTCGCTGGCAAAGAACGGGAAAAACGAATATAATACGTCATTAATAGTAGCGGTGAAAAACAATTACGCGCAAAGGAAGAACCACGTTTATGGTATAAAAGAGGTCGTAGACTAATGTTCTCTTAGGTGGTTCATGGAGACGTTCTCTGGCAATGAACAAAAAAAACGAAGATAATACGTCATATGTGGAGCATGGAGAACAATAGCACGCAATGACAAGACCACGTAAATGGTATAGCAGAAGTCGGAGACTAAAATTCTAACTATGAGACCGAATGAATCTCCGCTACAGAGTTAAGAACAAAGTAAATAAATACAATACAGAAGTAATAGAAAGAAAGAAATACATACACACAAACAAATACGTACATACACAAGCATACGCAAAACACTTACCATAGATATACAAAACCACGCACATATAACTATGTGTGTGTGTATGCGTGTATACAAATAAATGAATAATTATATAAACGTATATAAATAAATAAATACGTATATAACAAGCGCACACACATACCTACATGTAAATACACGAATGTTCGGAGACGTAAGTCAACCAAAACAACTTTGTTAGTTTCAGAAGATCCCGTTAAGGGTGAAAGCAGAAATTCTTTGCTTAAACTTTAATCTGTTATTTTAATAAATATTTGCTCTACGGTTCTTATATATTTGATATATATTTATCCTTATCGAGCCCTCTTTGGATTTTAGTCTTCAAATTTATTATTATTACTATATATATATATATATAAAAGAATAGAGGTGTAACACACGAGTTAAGATATATTGGTAAACGGAAAAGAAAATGCTGACAAATTGTTCACAGTAAAAAATAGTTTAATTAGGAATAAGTGAAAATTAGTAATAGTATTGGTTAGTATTCAGTTTTGGTTTTAAGTTTTACCGGTTGCGCATTTCTAATGCTTTTCAAAAATAATGTTGAGATAGAGCGTCCGTGATGTTTGCTCTAATCAGATTAGAGCAAACATTACGGGCGCTCTATCTCAAAATTATTTTTGAAAAGCATTAGAAATGCGCAACCGGTAAAACTTAAAACCAAAACTGAATACTAACCAATACTATTACTAATTTTCACTTATTCCTAATTCAACTATTTTTTACTGTGAACAATTTGTCAGCATTTTCTTTTCCGTTTACCAATATATATATATATATATATATATATATATATATATATATATATATATATATATATATATATAAACAAGAAATCAACAGGCTAAAATTAGCTTCGTTTATTCATATTCGCTGCTATATATATTTCAGTGCTAGCCATTATTCAACATCTCTGACCTCATCAGGCAGTAAGACCTTGAACATCTATATATATATATATATATATGTCAATTGCAAGCAGTGACTACATTGTCTCCCACTCAAGACAAGTTTAAATAATTAAGAATTCATTATTCAATTTCAAGCTACGTGCCACTTCCTCCAAAACCTTTATAATTTTAACTATACTAATTATACATGATCAAACATATGTCTGACTTGTCTTATATATATAAAACTATAATTTCTAATAATCAAATGAAGTGAAACTGCACTTTCTAAAATACAGACCAAAACCTGTGCATAATTTTCCTGTAAAGACAACACAGAACAGATAAAGCTTTCATCAGGTACGTCTGTGAAATTCCAGAATATCAAGACTCACTACTTGGCCATAATAAATGAATGTTTAAACTCCACTTCCCTATTGTGTACACTTTCCACTCGTCCGGATATATATATGGATTGAGAGAGACGAGGCTGTGTGGTTACTGATAACGAGTGTTAGAATGTAAGAGGGCACAAACAAGAGATGGACATTTTCCCTTCATCAGTTGTCTACTAAGGGTCACGGATGTTTCAGTGCATTATAGATAATACATCTATCCGTAGCGCGCCCTTGGCCTTTTATCTATCAAAAAGCCATGAGGGAAAGAAAGAACAAAAGAGAGAAAAAAGAAAAAAAGGAAGAAAACATAACGTAAGAAGGGGGAAACACAGAACAAGGGCATATGTAAGTGAGTAACCGAGAGGAAAATAAGACGATTACACTTACAATAGAAGTGTCTATCTCAGCTACGCAGTTAATATGGCCACTGGGCTTAAACCCAACCGATTTTATTAACTTCGTCCGATTTTCCTCTCGGTTACTCACTTACATGTGCTACGGCTTCTTTCCCTCATCGCTTTTTGATAGATAAAAGGCTGTGGGCGCAATACGTTTTGTCAATAATGAGCTGAAACATCCGTGAGCCGTAGTAGACAACAGATGAATGGAAAATGTCCATCTTATGATTGTATCCCCTTACCTACTAACACTATATATATATATATATATATATATATATATATATATATATATATATATATATATATATATATATATATATACATATATATATATATAGAACATCTTATACATATCACAACAGCGTCGATAATATATCGTTCCTTTGGAATATATAAAATCTCAAGCAACTTAAATTTAAGGTGCTTATGTATGTGAATGTATATATATATATATATATATATATATATATATATATATATATATATATATATATATATATATATATATATATATATATATATAGTACACTTCTACAGGACTAGATCTGTTTCATTCGTAATACCAGGATATTCTTTTATAGTGATTTGGTAATAGTGACAACCCTCTCATCTTATTTATTATAATTATCAACAAAGGGACACGGAACATTTTCGTGAAGTTGTCGTGATACTCCATCATACAGTTTCCATAATTCTCTTTCAGGTATATAAGCTGATATCTAGAGAAGTGTATATTTTGCCAAGTTTCCAAATGTTCCTAGTATCTATCTGGATGTATGCATGTATGCGCTTGTCCATGTGCGAGAACGTGCGTGTGCATCTATCTATCTCTTTCTCTATCGTTCTTTCTCTATCGTTTTCTCTCAATCCCCCCTCTCTATCTCTCTCTCTCTCTATATATATATATATATATATATATATATATATATAGAGAGAGAGAGAGAGAGAGATATGCTCACCTACATACATGAATACATACACACATGTTCACAAATACATACACACACACACACACACACACACACATATATATATATACACATTCAAAAGCACACATACAGACGCACATATATATATATATGTGTGTGTATATATATACATATATATATATATATATATATATATATATATATATGTATGTATATATAAACATATATATATATATATATATATATATATATATATATATATATATGAATATATATATATATATATATATATATTTATATACATATATTCCCTCGCGAAACTGTATATATATGTGTGTGTGTGTGTAATTTTACTTTTCTTCACCCTATCACACGATCGACCAATCCGAGTCATTGATGGGTAAGAAGTGAAAAACAAAAAAGGCCATCACAACAATAAACATGTCAGTTATTCTTTTCTTGAAATTTAGAAAAAAGAAATTTAACATATTTATTAAATTTTCTTGAAATATCTCATGTATCCCATGTCATCCATCTTCTGTTTTGGATTCTTTTAGATCTGAAGGCAGGAGAGATAGAGAGTAAAGGAGTCCTTTCCAAATCTATACAACGATATATGGACAAAGGATGTGAAATTATATGTATATATGCATATATATATATATATATATATATATATATATATATATATATATATATATATATATATATATATATTACTATATGATTGCATGTTTTTCTCTCGCTTAACCCCCTTCTCTCTATATATCACTTTGTTTTCATATATATATATATATAAATATATAGATATATGTATACATATATACACATATTATGTATACATATATATAGACAGACAGACGTAGAGTTTTTCGCGAGGGAATACATATATACATATGTATGTGTGTATGTGTGTGTGCATGTATGTATGTATATGTGTATATACATATATATATATATATATATATATATATATATATATATATATATATATATATATATATATATATATATATACATATATATACACATCCACACACACATATATATATATTATATGTGTGTGTGCATGTGTTTTGATAGAGAATACGAACTGAATGCATATGAGAATTTATGCTATTCTAGAAAAGCATCAGAAAAGAGAATAAGTTCGTTTTCATGTGTCAGCTATTTTCATTTTTGTTTGACGTTCTACAGAAAGACGCATTTGATTATATCCCAAATACGGTTGAATATAATCAATTCTTTTATTTCATGTTTTCAGATTCGTGTACACACAAACACATCCTCAGTTATATATATATATATATATATATATATATATATATATATATATATATATGCATGTATGTATGTGTGTATATATTGACTTTCAGACCCCGACCAAATCCCCGAACAGAGCGTCACTATACAGTGCCAAAGTTGGCTTCATCCATATATAGAATAGTGAGCAGGTTTTACTATAACTTGTCTTTCAAATACTTCTCTAAAATAATACCAAGCATCCTCAGAGATCGCAATGGGGACAATATAGCTATTTCCAAGAAATCCGCCAGTCTAAGATCTGAGATGAATCCACAGCATACCAGTGCCAACACCCTCATGTCAGCCAAGAAAGAACGACTATGGAAAAAGGTAGCAACCATATTGTTACTCCCAGCATTGATGCAGTAAATAAATCTTATTTAATAGAGGTTTGTTTACAAAATATTTCTTTACACATATTAAATTATGTACCTGAGCTAAAGTAGCAAGCGCTAATACAATGTAACGATAGTGAATGCTATCGTTAGTTCTTACCCTGACAGTGAGGTAGTTTTGACATGAGCAAGGTTTAAATTATTAACAGCGAGAAATAATTGTGTTGTTATTATACGTAAATATATTGTGTACTGGTTCATATACGCCTTTATTCTAAATGATGTTGTGTTAGTTGTATCACCCTGCCTCGTAATATACTTTTGCTGTCAGATATGATTTTCTGAAAAAGAACAAAAACAGAAAATAATCACCAAATATAATAGATATAAGAATATTCCACATTGAACATTTAATAAGAATATTTAACGAGGAACATTCGAAAATAATCTTTTAGAATTTTCTCATAATAAATTTATGAAAGGTCCATGAAAATGATTTATGAAAAATATTACTAAAATTCCGTCTTTGTTTATTCAATTAATAATAATCAATTTGCTTGTGATTAACTTAAATACAAAACTTTTATCATTCTTCCATAGAATTTATTCATCATAATGGCATAATTATTTTTCATATTTTTTACCCAAATGAAGAAATTCGATCGTAAGAATATACAATTATCTTAAAACAAATTGTTCTTTAATTTTTTAAACATATTCTATATTGGTCTCATTTAAAATTAATTAAAAAATGCACTTCAACTAATAAATAAAACTAATAAAAACAATGTGACGCGTAAGGAGGAGGCCCTCCTATCAAAAGTCACATCGTATATAATTCAATATTTTCAGGCATGTCAATATGGTGAAGTGTGAGGTTTGGGATTCAAACGCACCGAGTGTCTTCTACTAGTCTAACCAACTAGTAAGTAGAATTTAGAATTTGTTACACAGAAGCAATAGGAAGGCACCTTGTATATATATATATATATATATATATATATAGAGAGAGAGAGAGAGAGAGAGAGAGAGAGAGAGAGAGGGAGATAGATGTGTGTGTGCATGTGTCTGTGCGTCTGCAGGAATTGAAATCTGAAAATAAAGGTCCATAACTCTATCCTGCGAAGCATGGTGTCTGAGGCTATACCGATACTGCCAATCCACCTCCCTAATAATATTAATAATAATGCTTTCTTTATTAACCATAAGGGTTGATATGAGGTATAACATTAAGGACAGCACAGGATGGTATAGAACGGTACAAATGGGCTCAGCGTGTAAGAAAAAAAAATTATATATATATATAAAATAAAACAAAGGATGTAACAAAAAAAAAGAAAATAAAGAAAAAATTCCCCAATAGGGGGAGACATCCGAGAGTCAATCGAGGAGAAAACCCACAAAAAGCCACGCTCACCCTGACCGCTAGCTCAAGCGCCCTCTTCCAGTTTTCTTCCTGCGAGACTAGAGGCACACGGTTAGGGCAGGCCCATTCACATGGGCAATTATTGCCTCTCTCACCCACCTTTCAACTAACTGGCTGGAAGGCAGCACTTCCCTCTCCACCCTGATTTTACTTTTGAGGTGAAACCTGAAAACGTTAATGCGTGCGTCACAGAAGAGGAAAGTGCCGTCTTCAAACCTTTCAGATGCATCAACCATACGACCTCTTTTGCCATGGCCACCAGGGAGATAAAAACTGCCTGCCCCTCCTGGTTAAAGGAGGGTTAAAGGCGGGCGATCTTCATGATGGAATCAGCTGATAGCCGGATCCGTCCTACACGCGACCCTCAGATGTTCGAAATAAAGCCTCAAGTCAGCGATGATCGGACATTGGACGAGTGCGTGCAGGGCCGTCTCATCGCCCGACTCGCATCTCGGACAGGCCCAGCTGACGGCACTCCCATGTTTGTAAAGTTTATCTCGAACTGGCAACGCCCCGGTAACACTACCAAGCCAGGGACCTCTGGAAATTATCGGTTGACCCTGGACCGAAAGTTCTGACGAAGAGAATAGCTAGTTGGCTTTCGTCGACACCTACAGTTTCCCCAAGGACGCCATGGCACTTTCCCTCTACTAACCCTCTATAGGACGCCAAGCTGGAGTTTCCATCGATGACATCGCCCGACTGGTCGAGGGCTGTGAGCGCCTGAAGACATTCCAGCGTCCAAGCGCTTCCTCTCGGACTTCGCTTGAGCCAGGACTGCAGCTCCATCAAAGAGACCAGATCGGAACAATAATAATAAAAAAACACTCGATACTGTAATATTATAGGCACTTATATGCTGCTATATAGTGGAATAGTAATGCGTTGAATATGTATGTTCATAGGTCATATTGATGAGACCTGAGTAGAGATAAACAATAACAACATAATTATATGTAAGCATATACATATTTGCACTGTTTAGTTTTTATAAATACATATTATAAGCATATATATATATATTTGCAGCATGTTTATGTATAATAAAGAGGCACACACATACATATGAGTACACACACACACATACACACATCTATATATATATATTTGCTATATATTTATCCTTATCGAGCACTCTTTGGATTTTAGCTTCCAATTTATTATTATTACTATATATATATATATATATATATATATATATATATATATATATATATATATATATATATATATATGTATATATATATGTTTATATATATTTATATATGAATGAAAATGGCGAGCAGTTATGATATATATAATAAAATGAAGAATTAGAAGTAGAAGCTAGGAGTATCCATCATCAGTGGTCTACTAGCCGTCACAGGTATGTCTTCGCATTACAGACCATATACCTCCGCCTAGGGCAATACAATAACTAAAATAAGTCATTGGGATAAAAAGAATTGGGTGGAGAAAGAGAGAAAGGTAAACAAACACGAATGGTGAGGCAACGTAAAGAGAGGAAAAAATGAGAAAATCAAGTCAATGATTCATTTTGAACATAGGAACGTGCGAATGTTGACGAGAAGGCAAAGACACATCTTGGCCGTGCGAATGTGAGCGAGGAAAGAATTTCGTACGGTGTGGGACGATGGAGGAAGAGAGAGAGAGGGTGAGTAGCAGCTAGTGAGTGAGTGAAGGTGTGAGGAAGAGGCTAGCCGAGAGAGGGTGACTAGCAGAGGGGGTGAGTGAAAGTAAGAGGGGGAGGAGAGAGAAGGCGAGAGAGAAAGAGGGTAGCAGTAAGGGAAGAGAAAATGATAGGTCACAGCGAAGGGGAAAGCATATATGAATGAAAATGGCGAGCTGTGGTGTTGCATATATGATATATATAATAAAATGAAGAATTAGAAATAGAAGCCTGGACTATCTATCTTCAGTGGTCTACTAGCCATCATAGGTATTTCTTTGCATTACAGACCATATACCTCCGCCTAGAGCAATACAATAACTAAAATAAGTCATTGGGATAAAATAATTGGGTGGAGAAAGAGAGAAAGGTAAACAAACACGAATAGTGAGGCAACGTAAAGAGAGGAAAAAATGAGAAAATCAAGTCAATGATTCATTTTGAACATAAGAACGTGCGAATATTGACGAGAAGGCAAAGACACATCTTGGCCGTGCGAATGTGAGCGAAGAAAGAATTTCGTACGTTGTGGGACGATGTAGGAAGGGAGAGAGAGGGTGAGTAGCAGAGAGTGAGTGAGTGAAAGTGTGAGGAAGAGGCTAGCCGAGAGAGGGTGACTAGCAGAGGGGGTGATATATATGAATAAAAATGCTGTGCGAAGACAACGAAAACACAGAACAGTTCTCTCTCATCAGTGGGGTATGTTGTTTGGGTGCATTAAACTAGGTCCAATGCACATGGAACAGTAACAAAAGGATTTGTCTTCCAACCACTTACAAATAGGATAACATTTTCTACAACCTATGTGAAGCAACTGGAAATAAGAGAGACTAGCCGAACATATTAGCCAAGAACAGAAAGCATACAGAGAAGGCGAAGTGGCATGGGGGCGCGGAACACAGTGAATATATAACATTAATAAATATTTGATCGTTTGGAAGTTAGTCCTATATAGATAGATACAACGAGCAGGTAGAGAAAGAGAGAGAGAGAGAGAGAGCGGGGTGAGATACTAAATAGGAGAAAAGAGATAGGGGAAAGAACAGAATGCAGACGTTCCTCCAGAGGTCAACTGACGTGAAGGAATAGTCGTGTGTTTCGTCTGATCTTCCGTTGTCTTCGCCCAACTGTTTTTATTTATTTTGATTAACTTTTCAAATCCATATATATATATATATATATATATATATATATATATATATATATGAAAAAGTATGACCCCGACGGCAGAGCTCAAGCCGTTTCGACGGCTATTTCTGGACTAAATTAGAATTTTTAGCCTGGTGAATAAATAGCCGAACTTGTCAAGGGGGTACTTCCTTATATGGGAAGATTGTAGTTGTCAAGTGGATTGGTTAAAATTTGTTGTAAACACGAATAAGTCTATCATGGCATTTGGTGGAGGGTAGGGGTGGCTGAACTTGCCTATAGAACAATAGGGGAGTGAGTGGAGCGGTCAAGCGTTGAAAGTGATATGTATACAGCAGATTCTAAGGATAGTGTATGAAGTGGAGGAGGGAGGTTATAGATTAGGTAAATCGAATGAGAGTAGGAGACAATAAAAGATAATAGAAAGAAATAAAAAAAATATATAAAATTAGATAGTGAGAAATGAATAAAAAAAATCACAATGCTATCTTACACTTACAGGTTAATAAGTTGAGAATAGAAAAAACTTGTAGAAATTGAGTATTACCCGAACTGATACAAAATTAAAGGGGTTTAACACGTCTGCTATACGTAGTTAGTAAAACGTATTCGGCCAATTCTATCTTAAAATTACAGGGGTGGTGGAACTGATGTTACAGAGGCCCGATGGGCTGTATCGTGGTAGGCGAAAGTGGAAAAGCAGACGAGCAAGGAAATAAGGGGTGGAAGGAAGTGATAGGATGAGACAGGGGAAGAAGAAGACAAAGAGGAAAAGAAAAGAAAGGAGATACATCTACCTAAGTAAGCTGGGTTTTCCCCTAACTTATTCGGCAAGGGAGGGGGGTGGTATCAGCCCTTGTCTACCCACTCGGGTGATTATGGGATTTGAGAGCGAGGTAAGTCCTACGCAATCTGTGTTTGCATGCGGTTACCAGTTCGTCTTGTTTAGGAGTTGGTCCTTCGAAAACAACATTTGTAATGTTTTCTCCGAGCATAAGTTACACGGACGGCGTCCTCCCGTGTAAGAGTTAGCTCTGGACAGTAAGCTCCAAGTGAGATTGTAGGTTATATTATTATCTGGGAGGTCCCAGATGTGGCCCGAAAGTGTAGTGGCATGTCGCCGGACAGGGTTCCGGAAAGTATTCGGTGTTGGGAGAGCCGGGTCTTGAAGTCAAACGCGGTTAAAACCTATATAAGCTTTGTTGGAGGGGTCCGTCCTCACGTTGCACTGGTAGATCACGTTACGTTCTCGGCATTTGTTATTGAGGGGGCACGTAGATCTATCAGGGCAGTTACACCTACTGGTCGGCTCGCCACTGATGTCTAGGTTATTTCTTCCATTGGGGTTGAGTTTTTTGTTGTTTGAGGAGACGATGTTTTGTACGAAGTTAGGTGTGGTGCTGTAGGAGAGTTTGATGGTGTTTTTGTTGATTATGTTGTGGTAGCGGTGTTGTAGTGGGAAGTATTTTTCGAGGAGTCTAAAGAAGATTTTTCCGATAGGTGTTGCCACCTCGGCATTATGGGGAGGATTGAACCCCGTTACATTGCGTGAGCGGTGGTGTCGCCTGCTGGTTCCGCTAAGGGAAGCTGGATAAAAGGGCCTGGTTGTAATGAGGCACGTGTTCATCGAATATATGTTCATTAGCGGACAAACGAGATATGCTGAGGGAGATGTTTTTAACCAGGTTATTGGTGATGTTTCTAAGATGAATAGAGCGGCGGTGGATGTAGTGCAGGTTGTCGTTTGGTTTCCTGTATGGGTCATTTTCGAGGTTAAGGGTAACGTCCAGCAAATTGACTCGGGTTAGGGACGTTTGTGGGGTGATTTTAAATCCCCAGTCCCGGAAGAAGTTGATTAGTTGCTTACGGACCCGGTCTGTACTACTGGGGTTGTACCCTTTGAGGGTGAGGAGCTCATCATGCCGGCACAATCCACCGCCGAATGCAGGAAACATTTCGGTGAGTTTAAATAGTAGGAATAATCCTATAAGATCTTTGACCTCGGCCGAATCCGTCGCGCCCATACTGACGTCGAAGAGGGAGTCGGGAGCTCTTTTTATCCACTTGGAATTGTCGAAAAGTAGGACTGTCTTCCTGGCGTGGAGAATGATATTTCTTTCCTGGTCAGTGATGGGTGTGAGTGTTTCGGCAAAGTCCAAGGCGGCCGTAAGGAGCGGTAAGATAATAGATGCATAGTAACTCTCTATGTCAAACTGGATGAATTTTGTGTCTCGTTTGTCCTCCATATTCCTGAACCACGAGATTACTCCCTGGGTGCTGACCCATAGCCTAAGTCTCACGTTTTGCTTAACTTTTGGTATAATTCGGTCTAGGATCTTTTTACTGATTCTCCCTATGTCCGACTTCGTTGGGTTTATAAGCCTAATGGATGGTCATTCAGTGTGAAGTAGGGAGCCCGTGGGTCTAGGGATTCAATGCGGTCGGCGACCCCGAGGCTGGATGTAATTTGTTGTCCATCTCGATTTATGTCCTCGATAATTGAATGGTTAGCCTTTTTATAGGTGGAGTTTAGGCTGCTCCCGATCAGTGTGTGGTATCTGTCGGGGTTGACGGAGTAGAGGTTTCCAGTTTTGTCCGAGTACACCATTATGTCGTTGGTGTTTTCATACTCTGTTATTTTGTTACGGAGTTGTTGTAGGAATCTGTTGTGTCTGGGTTTGAATTTAATGCTCTTGACCAGTTGGAAAAGGTCGTTCTCGAAGGGTGAAAGCATAGGGTTGGGAGGGGGATATTTGTAGGTATTAAATCCGAATATATCCTTGGTAACGAAGTCCTGATTGTCGCGGTATCTGTCGTAGAAAAAAGTTCTCCATCTTAGTCTTTTCTCAAAAAGGTCGATTTTTTGCGTGAGCAATTTTAACCAATCCTCTTGACAACTACAATATTCCCTTATAATGAAGTACCCCCTTGACAAGTTCGGCTATTTATTCACCAGGCTAAATATTCTAATTTAGTCCAGAAATAGCCGTCGAAACGGCTTGAGCTCTGGCGTCGGGGTCATACTTTTTCCTATTTCCCACTCTACTACCCTAAGTATTGAGTACTCTGGTGCGTTATGGTCCATCTGGTTCCTTACCACAATTCCTTTGTTATATATATATATATATATATATATATTAGAAAGTGAGGTTTTTTTTACAAAATGAAAAATAACCGAGGTGCCCTACACGAGTGAAAGTATAAAGAAAAAAAGATGAAATCGAAAATGCATCTGGAGTCTTATTTAAAACAAATATATATATTTATTTGGTTCCTTTACCGGTTTCGCAGTTCTTCTGCTTTTCAAAAGTAGAGTTGAGATGGAGGGTCTGTGGTTTTTCTCACAGATGTGAGAAAAATCACAGACCCTCCATCTCAACTCTACTTTTGAAAAGCAGAAGAATTGCGAAATCGGTAAAGGAACCAAATAAATATATATATATTTTTTTAAATAAGACTCCAGTTGCATTTTCGATTTCATTTTTTTTTCTTTATTTATATAACATACAACCAATCTCTCATCATAAGAAAACGCACTTATGTGAAATGATTTCACGATTGGATAAACAATGTATGGCCTTATTTGGAGAAACAACTCCTTTTAATACAGCCAGTTAACTGCCAAGGCCTTTGGCAATCAGTCTGTAACGGACCTTTGGAATGGCAAGAGCTTCACCGTCGGGGTCCTGACTGTTTATAATATAACCTTACTCTACTATCCAATGTATCGAGTACTCTTCTTCCCGATTTATATATTCGTTCAACACATATTTTTTGTAAGGAAATGATGATTGATTTTAAACCAGTGATATAATTTATGGAGAAAAATTCTGCATTTCAATATTACTCCATGTAAAACGCAATGCATGAAAAATTGAAAAACATTATTTTTTGTAATATATCAAATCTTATTCTTATTTTGTTTCTTGTAAGTAATTTTTTTCTAAATATCAATTCAAAATTTTGTGAATAGGCATCATATCTTGTCATTTACCTATGGTTTAAATTTCATATAAATCGAAGGGACAACATTTTCAGCGGGGGAACAGCTAGATGATGTAAAACGGAGTATAAGTATCAACATGAAAATCTGAAGGCAAGGTAAAATTCCAATCATTTTAAACACGACACATGTTTCAATAAGAGATAGATCGATCGTAAAGTCATGATCAATTATCACCGAACTCATCAGGTGAAATCAGTCTTCAAATTCTTGATATGAGGGAGAAATTTAGAAATGTTCACTCACAGAGTTTATTCCCTCATATGAAGATCCAGTAGTCAGAATGCTATCAGCTTCAGATAGGGTCATAAAACTGTCAAATCACCATAGCTGCAAAGGACGCTGGACATTAATCAGATCTGTAGAAATACAATCGGTCACAGTTAATGTGAGTGGGTACACACACACTCAACACCCATACACACCGGCTCGAGGTCAAAGAAAAAAAAAATATATATATATACACATATCAACACAGCATCAAACCTGTAGAACTATAGAAGGTCACACACACCGAAGCGATGTCATAGAAAAAACACCAAATATAAGAATAAGAATGTACCAACACAGCATTCACCGAAAGTTCGTTTACAAAACAACAAATGCTACATTGGTCAAATTTGAATTTGACGGTGTAAACTGGAAATATTGTGTTAACCCATACACATACACACACAAGCAAGTAAGTTCAGTTCAGTGTTCTGTTATACATGTATAGATTGAATTGTAACATTCGTATCTTCAAGTGTATGTTATGGTATATACACATCCGTATCGTCCGAAAAAGTGCATGTCACATCCATGTGAAGAGCAAGCAATCAGCTCATATCGAACTCAGTATGTAGCGCTGTCACATTGAGATTCTGAGTCCCCAAAACCGTGCGTGCAAGCAACTGCAAACTAGGCCAGGAAGGGGTTCCGTGTAGGGGTGGGTATTTGGGTTAATGTGTCAGTAAGTGCGATTTCCGGTCAAATGGGCCCTTTAGCTTTTAAGATAGGTGTTTGAGTGTGGAGGTGTGTTATCCAACACAAAAGGTAAAGTAAATAACAAAGGATAGCAAAATCCAGAGGATGGGTGTAGGCCCATTAATGGTGTGTAAGTATTATTGTTCAATCCGTAACTGTGAGCATTCTAGGGTTAGATGATCACGGAACAAAACCTAGTGTAGTGTTCAATCGGTAGGAACGTGACCAGTCGCAACTGTGGGAACTCAATGTCTAAAGAAAACGGGCACTGTGTGTAGAGTTGTGTATAGAGAGCGTAGTCGGTCCTAACTGAGTGTGTAATACGACTAGCAATATCCCAACAGAGAGAACTCAATGGTTAGGGTATCTTCAACTAAAGGTAGATGCGCGTAATCGGTCTTGCCTGAGTGTGTAATCAATTACTAACTAGGTATACTGAGTGTGTAATCAATTCTAACTATTTACTAGCTAGATATTCTAAAAGTGCACTCAGCCGTGAGAACTCTGTGGAAACAAGTCAGGTACCGTTTGTAAGTGTGAAAACAATCTTAGCCGTCTAACTACCTCAGTGTGTGACTGTCTGTTTATTGAGAGAATTCTATACCTAAAGTAGAGAACGTAATATGGAACGAGCGTCGAGTAAAGGGAATAAGGATAGGTGTAGCAGACGCATAGTGGATTTAATCCCGGCTATCGAGGGTAATCCCAATGGATGTACGGGTGGTACACCGCCCCGGGGACTTGGGACGATTCAGAACACAATCGTGACACCCCAGGACACCATCGACCCACAGGCAATTTCCAGTTATAATAGACCAGCAGCTACTAAGGAGACAGGTATCACTAATATAGTTAGTAAGAACAAGAGGCATCGGACCAGAAATATCATGTGGTATAACCACCCTTACTCCACTGGCCTGACCACTAGTATAGCTAAGCTCTTCTTTAGGGCCTTAGGCAAATGCTTCCCTAGATCACACAGATACTATAACATATTCAATAGGAATACCATCAAGATGTCCTACTCGACAACCAGTAAATAGCTCAGAATATAGCTAAAATGAATTATAGTAGACATAGAACAGCCCAAGGAGGAATTAGACATGGCAGTAATAATGGCAGCTCTAAGAAGGAACGGACTAATACACGTGAGGCGAGTCGGGTCTCCCCAACCCCAGAGAACTTACCCATAGAGCAGACAGGAATTGAGACCCGACCCCAAATGTACCGTGGTTCATCTGGAACTACCCAGGTCGATAACAAAAAATGTAACTGCAGGAGCACCGCCACCTACCCCATGGCTGGGGAATGCCTCACCAAAAACATAGTCTACGACGGTAAGGTCTCCACTCCTGATAGAACCTTCAGGTATGTTGGGGCAACTGCCACTGAATTTAAGGATAGATGGTATAATAACCGCCATACCTTTAATAGATTTGATAAACAAAAAATAGCACGGCGCTTTCTGAATTAGTCTGGAAGCTTAAACATCAGAATATAGAGCACTCCTTATCCTGGTCCATGATTTGATCAGCCCAACCTTATAACGGCAGCACTAGCGTTTGCAATTTATGTGTAGCTGAAACCTTTAACATTATTAGAGGCAGTCCCCTATTTATTAATAGGAGAGCAGATTTTTTCAGCAATTGCCAACGTAGAACCTCGAAAACCTTCCGCAGGATTTTTGGAAAGTAACCTAGCACTAACTCCTCCTACTCTACTTTAGCCATAGAATTATCTCAATAAACAGACAGTCACACACTCAGGTAGTTAGACGGCTAAGATTGTTTTCACACTTACAAACGGTACCTGACTTGTTTCCACAGATCTCTCACGGCTGAGTGCACTTTTAGAATACCTAGCTAGTAAATAGTTAGAATTGATTACACACTCAGGCAAGACCAATTACGCGCATCTATCTTTACTTGATGATACCCTAACCATTGAGTTCTCTCGGTTGGGATATAGCTAGTCGTATCAGTCAGGACCGATTACGCTCTCTATACATAACTCTACACACAGTACCCGTTTTCTTTAGATATTGAGTTCCCACAGTTGGAACTGGTCGCGTTCCTACCGATTGAACACTATACTAGGTTTTGTTCCGTGATCATCTAACCCTAGAGTGCTCACAGTTACGGATTGAACAATAATGCTTACACACCATTAATGGGCCTACACACATCCTCTGGGTTTTGCTATCCTTTGTTATTTATTTTACCTTTTGTGTTGGATAACACACCTCCACCACTCAAACACCTATCTTAAAAGCCCAAGGGACCATTTGACCGGAAATCGCACTTACTGACACATTAACCCAAATATCCACCCCTACACGGAGCCCCTTACTGGCCTACATTGCGGTTGCTTGGACGCACGGTGTTGGGGACTCAGACTCTCAATGGGACAGCGATACATACTGAGTTCGATATGAGCTGATTGCTTGCTCTTCACATGGATGTGTATATACCTGACATACACTTTTTCGGACGAAACGGATGTGTATATACCATAACATACACTTGAAGATATGGATGTTACAATTCAATCTATACATGTATAACAGAACACTGAACTAAACTTACTTGCTTGTGCGTGTGTGTGTGTGTGTGTGTGTGTGTGTGTGTGTGTGTGTGTGTGTGTGTGTATGGAGCTGTGGTTACCCCAATATTTCCAATTTACATCGTCAAATTGAGATTTGACCAATGTAGCATTTGTTGTTTTGTAAACGAACTTTCGATGAATGCTGTGTTGGTACATTCTTATTCTTATATTTGGTGTTTTTTTCTATGACATCGCTTCGGTGTGTGTGTACCCACTCACACTAATTGTGACCTTCTACAGGTTTGATGCTGTGTTGATATGTTTATATATATTTTTTTTCTTTGACCTCGAGCCGGTGTGTATGGGTGTTGAGTGTGTGTGTACCCACTCACATTAACTGTGACCGACTGTATTTCTACAGAACTGATTAATGTCCAGCGTCCTTTGCAGCTATGGAGATTTGACAGTTTTATGACCCTAAGCAGTCGCCGTATTTCTGACTACTGGATCTCCATATGAGGGAATAAACTCAGTGAGTGAACATTGCTAATTTTCTCACTCATATCAAGAATTTGAAGACAATTCATTTTCACCTGATGAGATCAGTGATAATTGAACATGGCTTTACGATCGATCTATCTCTTATTGAAACATGTGTCGTGATTAAAATGATTGGAATTTTACCTTGCCTTCAGATTTTCATTTTGATATATATATATATATATATATATATATATATATATATATATATATATATATATATATATATATATATATATATATATATATATATATATATATTTATATATATATATATGTGTGTGTGTGTGTGTGTGTGAGTGTGTGTCTCGGTGTGTATGTGTGTGTGTGCGTATTTTAAGGATAACATTATTTCATCGATCCGGAAACCTGAACTACAAAGGTCACATATATGTCTATGCAAATTTGCATCTATGTAGATATGTACGTGTGGTAAAGTGAAACATAGTGTCTGATAATCTATTAGACAATTTTAACCCTCCTTGACGAATGAAGAGCTTTATAAGTTTTAATTGTTGAAATTTAAGTTGTAATTGAAATGAAATATATTAGATCTGAATTTAAGTTTAATTCCATTGAATGTCAAAGTAAAAACGTTTTTGGTGTGCTTGATATATATGATTATTGATTACCTCTCCAGATCTGATCGTTTGAAAAGATGTTGCCTTTAAAGAGTTATTATAGAAATAGTGGACGCAATTATAAATTAATTGAATATTTATTTCTTCAAAAGGATTAGTCATGAAACTGGCTAATTCCAGCAACCGAAATTAAATCTCTCCTTTAAAGAAGGACATATCAGAAAAATCGAATTGTAAAACATCATATGTTTGTGTGATTTTTCTTCAAAAACGGTAATTATGTAAGTAGAACATATTTTATGTAGTTCTAAAATATTATTCGTTTTGCACAAAAAGTATGGAAACAGTTGTGATTTAATTGTATTGTTTTGGACCTACGTCTGTTCCTATGACCAGTGCTACAGTTATTAACCCGCTAGTGAAATTAACATGCAGGAAACGGCTACTCCTTCATTAATTCTCAAGTTTGATAATGTGTGACAAGACTGACTATTTGAATTACAGGCGCAAATAATTTTGAGGTTTTTTCTTTGAGCAAGACACTATATTTCCCATTTCATTCAGTAGCGTTGGTGTAAAATCGTGATGGCTTCCAATTATAAACTTTTCGAAATTGAACACATTGGTTTGTGTTCAAACCAATAAAGAAGAAAAGATTAATGAAGGATATCGCTGGAAACGTTAGACTAATGTTGTTCCTGACGACTACATATGCATAATTACATCTTAAAGAATATACAGTACCTCATATTTAGGTATTGTCGGAGAACGTAGTTTGGTCAGCCTCTGACATAATCAAATGACTTCAAAAGTTGATACGTATATATATATATATATATATATATATATATATATATATATATATATATATATATATATATATATATATATATATATATATATATATATATATATATATATATATATATATATATATATATACATATGTGTGTGTGTGTGTGTGTATATGTATATATGTATGTATATATTGGCACATAAGACAAAAACGGACATCACGTTCCTCATCAGTCACTTATTGGAGATCAGCATGCTTTGGGTACTTTATAATTGATACTTTTCCGTCCAGTGAACACCAGATTACAACAGGACAGGACAAAACACAGTAAAAAGGGAGAGAAATACACAATGTGTAGGTAGGGAAGGACAGGGAAGTAGATAAATAGCTAGTTAGGAAGGGGCAGACACGAGGTAAGGGATAGAGAATGAGGAAGAAATCAGAGAACGAGGAAAGAAAGAAAAGTCACAGGTAACGTAAAATCTATTTTTAGACAGAGGTAAAAACGTATGCATGTCTTGAAGAATGTGTTTAACTATTATTGATTATGCGCATCTGAAAAGACCATAAATATGGAGTCGAATACAATTGTTACCCATTCCTCATAAATATATATATATATATATATATATATATATATATATATATATATATATATATATATATATATACATCTATGTGTGTATATACATATACATATGTGTTTTTGTGTATATGTATAGGCATGCGTCTATGTCCGCTTTTTTTCTTTTAATTAACAATAAAAACAACAAGCCGGTCTCGAATTCAGAAACACATCTTTTTCATTGGAATTAAGACAATATCAACTAGGTTATCTTGTCATAACTATTTTTAGTAAAAGAGTAAATAAAAGAAAAAAAGAGGTTATATGTCTTAATCTGTATGGTGAACAAATGGGTTCCCACGTGCTGGCCTTCCCACAGCCCCGGCGGACAGAAAGGAGAAGGTGTTTCCCGGAGGATGGTAAGGGAAATGCGCTGGAAGAGCCATTCCAACTCGCGAGGCTCACACCTGCGGCTGGCCAGCTCAACGCATATGGTGGTGAATAGGGAGGTAGCTCTAGGACACCAGAAGTCTCCACTGCCAAGGGCACGACCGTGAACCTGTCGGAGAGGGACCGGTACTAGGTTATTATGTATCTATGTCTGGATGTGTGTGTATCTGTGTGTGTGCGCCTGTGTGTGTCTGTGAGTGCGGTGTATGTGTGCATGCATGAATTTCATTACAAGTGTGCGTGTACCTGTATGAATCTTACTGCATTATTGATATGTATGCGTTGTGTTATATGTGCACATATACATATGTTTATATATCTACTACATGTGTACATGTAGTTATTATATGCTAAATTTCTCGAAAGTTTTATATATTTTCATAACTCTATTAATGTCTGTACTTACAATTTCCTCATAAACCGTGTTCTTCCTGGTTTTTAGAAGCCCAGCTTTAGAAGCATTTACTAATACATAGTAAAAATAGGCTCTATGATCATATACAAATTATTGCAAATGTTTAGTATTTTGTATTTCACAGAAATGCATTATGATCTTTTTTAAATATAATAAATCGCAGTGTCATATCTTTTTGAAAGAGAATTGAAACCGAATTTCGTTTAAAATCTCTCTCACCCATAAAGAGAATTCTGCTTTCGGTTAAGCACTGAGTAAATGTTGTAGCAGAAACAGTACATGAATATTTTTTTTAATTATATGGTTTTTATTTACAGCATAATTGGAAACAAAATTAGCACCTATAAGATTTAAAAGGTGAAATTCGAAATCAGCCACAACAAAGCAACTAATCTGCCTCTTTTACTGTCTCGGCGATTTCTTCCAACTTCCTTAACCAGAAGATTGGCATCTAATTAGAAAGCAATTATTTCATTCTCAGTAATATTATAGTAGTTAATAGCTAGTAGTCGTGTGAATATATAGAAAATAGCACTGACACGACCTGAAAACCCTCAATGTTGTGTGAATGGTTTCATAGAGGAACAGGTAATTATTTGAATATTGACAACCTAATTTAAGAAGTGGTTAAGAAACTGACAGAGAAACTAGAAATGGCGTTGATGGGTTGAATGAAAATCTGCGACCTGACCTTACATTTATATCTAATGTCTCAGCGCAAGTTTGAGTTAGCGTGCTGATGAGATGTTGACCATTTCATTGTCTTATGTGTCTCCGATACTTCAAGCTGCTTTAGAATTCATGCTTAATTTGTATGCGTTTGTGAATTCATTTGCATGAATATGGTTGTAATCATGACCATATGTTATACTATATTAGTATACACTTAGATTATTTTGATCGTTTTTAATAGATTTCAATGTGATAGACCGAATGGTATGTGTGTAAGCTGGGCGTGAGTGCATATGCGTTTCAGAGCGCAAACCATTTTGAGTATTAAGCTGTGTTATACGTGATTGTTTGTGTCTCCATGTGTTACGACGAGACTTCTATGTTTGATACCTGACTACATGAACAAATTATTTACGTCATTACAGAGACATGCGTATCTGTTTGAGTAAAACATTCACTCGAGTCTAAAACAGCTGCTATATCTTTAGCTGGTGTTGAGTTTTCAGCCAATGCTATATAGAATGTACGGGTGTGGGGGTACTGAGGCTACAAAAGCCCGATTGGCTACCTCAGGGTAAGTGAAAGAGGAAAAAGGAAAAGGAAGAGGAGAGGGAGTGGAAGGAAGTTAGAAGAAGAGATAAAGTGAAAGAAGAAAATAATTACATCTACCTATGTATGCTGGGGCTTCGCCTATCTTGTTCGGCAAGAGGGGAAAAGAAGAATGTTACAGCCATTGTCTACCCACCCGGGTCATGAGGGGGTTTGAAGGCAAGGTAAGTCCTACGCAATCGGTGTTTACATGCGGTTACATTTCGTCTTTTTTCTTTAGGAGTTGGTCCTTCGTAGACAGCATTTGTATTGTTTCCTCCGAGTATAAGTTACACGGACGGCGTCCTCTCCAGTAGGAGTTAGCCCTGGAAAGTAAGCTCCAAGTAAGATGGTATGTGATGTTATTATCTTGGAGGTCCCAGATGTTGCCCAAAAGTATAGTGACTAGTCGCCGGGCCGGGTTTCTGTGTTGTTAGAGCCGGGCCTTAAAGTCACAGGCGGTTAATCCAATATAGGCTTTGTTGGAGTTCTCCTTTCTCACGTTGCATTGGTAGATCACGTTACGTTTTTTTTTTTATTATTTTTTAATTTTAATTTTTTAATTTTAAAATTTGCCATTTTCAGTATGCTGTATAATTCTATTTTCGCTTGCTTTCTTGCTAGCCTACTTCATCCACACTCCTTAGAATTAGTTGTATAGAACTTACTTTCAATATTTGACCGGCTTAACCCACTCCCCCATTGTTCTACAAGCAAGTTCAGCCACCCCCACATTCTACCCACCGTCGTGTAATATTTAACTGTGTTGACAAGAAACTTTGACCAATCCTTTTGACAGCTATAACCTTCAGAAATACATGATTATCGCTTGCCCATATACGGAATTACCCTTGAAAAGTTCGGCTATATTATTACTATGCTAAAAATCTAATTTAGTCCTGCAATAGCCATCGAAGCGGCTTGAGCTCTGCCGTCGGGGTCCTGAACCTTTTTCTATATATATATGCATATATATATATATATATATATATATATATATATATATATATATATGTGTGTGTGTGTGTGTGTATGTGTGTGTGTCTGTGTATCTGTGTGATGTATATATGTGCATACATAGTGAAAGAGAGAGAAAGAGAGAGAAGTATAGATATACGAGCAAATTATCTCGCAGGCTGAATATGGCGAGAAGTGGGAAATAAATTCAATCAATACGAAATGTAACTCTGTCTATAATCCAACGACGTACAAACAATGGGCATGTTTTAATCTTATTAGATAACCTCAGTGAAGCATATTCCCTCACCAAGTTAGTTTAAAGTAGAGTGCTGCCATCAATATTATCGGTGTAAACATTGCTGCCACTATTCTCAGCTCACTGTTGCTGATGCTACTAGTAAGGGGCTAGTGAGACATGCCTTTCTCCCCGTAGCTTATTTTATTGGTGCAGAGCTGCTCTCTTCTATCGTTTAAGTTATTGTTGTTATTTGTAATGTCATTAAACTTTCAATACATCGAATCCTATTCACCTGGGAGTCCGGATAAATACAGAAACCGAGCAACTTATCCGGTATATCTGTACGGGCGCAACGATGCAGTCTCGACACTATGATCGTGCTTCAGCAGGTGCTGGGCTATAAAATCGGAGAATGTTGCTCCTCTAATCGTTTCGCCCTTTCCCATTTCCACCCATCGCACCTTTGCCAACCTGGCTCGTTGTACAAATTTTGAAACTCCCTATCTTCGAGTAAGTGTTTTAGCTCTAACAACGCAAACTTCGTGTTTTGAGTTCAACAACAGTTGACCATTCTCACCTTTATTACGTCTTATATGATGCTTTTCCTAAACGCCTTTTCTAAAATGTTTACTACCACACTCTTTAATCTCACGTTTCTATCGCTGCTTATTGACTAAATTTTATCGCTTTCCTTTTAGAGCTACTCTTCACTGGTTGTTGACGATTATCCCTGTCAAACTCTTCCTAACGACTATGTAGGAGATTTGGTGGGGAACTATGCGTTGATCTTCCGGTAGTCTGCTCCCTGTTTTTGGTTTTATCGTAGTCGACAGTGCAGATCACACGTTTTGGGTTTGCTTAGTCAACTATTTGAAATTATAGATACCATACACAATTCATGTCAGCTGAATCAATAAATGCTCTATCTGGATTGCCCCCTATCCTTGCACAATGTCCACCCTGACACATTCAAGAAATCCAGTCGATGATTATCAAACAGCTGGAAATATCTGAGCTGCATTGCACGTTTTGTTTTACAACACACATCAATAGGGTTTTTTGCTGCTATTGTGATTTCATTGTTATAGTTGCTGCTCTGGAAGTGCTGACTTTATTATTGCTACTACAGTTGTTGTGGTGTTGGTGACAATTCAATGCTTGAGGCGAGGAAGCATAAAAAGAGATGAAAAATTTCGCATTTTTATTCATGTGTCACTCCTGGCTGGCTTTTAAATATGACGAAGTTTTCTTTGAAATTTATGGTTTGAAAAAAATATTTCTTTCCAAATTTCGGCCCCCAGGAGAAACTAGCCAGTCTTTTAAGACCTTCGTCGGTTCAGCAGCGAAAATGAAGAAAAAAATATTAACTATAGCATATCCCTAAATATAGAAATATTGAATAATATTTGCTGCACTTTGTGGCAAGAGGTAAACACTTCAGACTTGCTCAAAAGCAGCAGCACTGGGAACATCTGCAGCATTAATAGCAGCAACAGTAGTAGTAGTAGTAGTAGTAGTAGTAGTAGTAGTAGTAGTAGTAGTAGTAGTAGTAATATTGGGGATGGATGAATTAAATTAAAACAACTGCATCACCCGAGAGAAGAGAGAGGTGTCCTGCAAATTGTTGGTAGCGAAATTTGAACGGAGAATGCACATTAACGCACAATATTCTGCAAAATTTGAGGTCCATTTTGGGGGGAGGATTTGCACTGTTTATAATGTTTTGTTTACATAAGCATAAGAACAATTTTGTAGCGAAGGCATATACTAGATAATGACTGGTACTTATTTATCTCAGCTTGGAGACAAGAAAGGTGAAGTCCACCACGTCAGGATTCGAACTTATCTTATAAAGAAACACCACGAAATAACGAAAGGCATTTTATCCACCAATCAATCGTTTCCGCATTACACTGCTCTTAAATAATGCATATGGAGCTGACACGAGAGTCAATCTGAATATTTCGTAAAAATATAATAAATGAACTTGTCACATGCTGCTGAAATTTTGTGGGGGGAAAAAATATTAAAAACATAGAAGCATACACTGAGAGAAATACTGACTCATGCATACTATTATATCCAGTATAACTAATATGAATTGATTAAAGCAAGTTGAAGATGGGACAAATAGTAAACTGTGAGGAGATTCAAGTAAATATATGGAAGGAGAGAAATAGAGAAAGGGAGCTGGGGTGGCTAAGATAAAGAGAAAGAAGGGGAGAAAGATTGGGACAAAGAGGAAGAGAGTGTGAGAAGGAGATGGCGAAGAAAAGAAATATGACTAAAAAGAAGAGGCTAAAAATGTAAATAGCTACTGCATCGATTACATATCTGAGTGCTGTATGAATTATGATGAAATGCTTCCCATTTTAACGATGACTAATAGACGTTGAGTTAAGAAACATAAAAAGATCCTTTTCAAGGCAGTTTATAATAAAGCTTTACAGATATGCTTTTATTATTTTCCTGGTTTCAGTCACTAAAATATGGCCATTCTGGTGCAAAAGAATTGAAGGTTTCAGTCAATAATATCGAATTCAGCGCTTATTTCAGTATGGCAATATATTATCGATTCATATTTATCAAAGAATAAGGTATCTTTGTTTTTACAAACATAAAGAAAAACACATTCTTTATGTACATAGATGCCGCATCAGTTTTGTGATGCCTTTAAAGTCCTCTCTCCTATCGGAATCTAAGATTTTTTTTAAATCCACCTTTAGTGGATAATTTAGAGGCCCCATAAAATCTACCTGCCTTATTACTGTTAGGCTGTCCTCGTCTAGAGCCAGAAACCTTGTTTGTGTGTCACTCGTACGTACCTTGAGATACAGATTCAAACAAAAATTCACTTAGTCATAGCAGGACGATGAAAATATACTTATACCTTGTGAGCCTCCAGAATGGAGCATGGGTAATGGTGTGTAGAAAGTTTTAGTCTCCCTGATGGTGACTATATCCGAGTGACTATCTTTCGAAGCGAACCCAATCCTTTTGAAAAAATTTGACAGAGTGTATTTATTACTGTTGTAATTGTTATTTAGATGCTCTGAGGAGGTGTGTAGACGGAGAAATTTTGCAGCATATCCGTATGTATTTCGTCTATTCCTGAATTCATCCGTTGCTTTTTGGTTGGAGGTGTAACTGGTGTGATTACCTTTCCTACTGTTGCTGCTCTTTTGGGTTTGTTGATGCGGCTGATGTTGCCGATGTGGGCCTGGTTATGATGCTTCCACATTTTAAACAGCTTGAGATTGTTTGAGCAAGTGATGGTTTGAGTTGGGGATTAGGTTAACAATTGTAACGTCTCTATTGATCGTTGGAGTGAGAGGGGGGGGGGACCAAATGCATTTTCTCCATTGTGTTGTATTACAAAAGATGTGAAGCTGACATTCTTCCTTCATACTTCTTATAATGTTCATATTGCGTGCTTGGGTTTCTTTAAACTGAAATAAACAAAAGACAATTAAAATGAACATTTTTGAATGTTTATTTTTAGAAATTGAAATACTAAAACATAATCTCTATTGGGGTACAATTTAGTCGAGCAGCACACAGCGCTGCTATAGTCAGTTATGCTGTACGATAAAGCATATTGATGGAAAAACAAAAGTCGTAAATGGGCAATGTTGACAACAAATATATCAATTACATGGAGCGATAAAATTTCTGACTCACATTTCAACAAAACATTACGATATCGACGACGACGATGATGATGATGATGATGATGATGATAATGATGATGAGGATGATGATGATGATGATGATACTAATAATAATACATTTTATTTGCCATAGTTCCACAAATCGTGGTAAAGGTACAAAAGTAAAATACATAGGAAACGAGAAATTAATCAACAAAACCGATAATGGTCCATTAACAAATAGATCACTAAACAGCAATAAAAAATATAGAACAGCAATTAAGAACAGTGCAGTGCAAGATCCCTACAATGAAGGTAATGAGAATATGGAATGAATCGGATCACTGTCTCCCTCATAGACACTGATTACTCTGATGTATGAAGTTAGTTCCACGCGCCTACAGTCGCAAACTTAGTGTAAGTGCATTCAACGACACAATTTTTGTGAGTGTATCAATGACACTCATAACATTTTCTGACTGACAACAACACCTTCTCTAACCTCAACGTCCTTCACAAGAGTTACTTCAAGAAGTTGGTGAACGCTTGTAACAGAACAGATTACCTGCCTATGGAAAGCGAAGTGGAAGATTGATCTTCACGAAGACAGTATAACTTTATACTCCAGCTTCAAACAAATGTCTACTGGGACATCTTTCTAGTTTTCGCTCAATACTATGTTTGTTGCTTTTCAATTGTATAATGAAAAGCCAGTTTGGCAGACAATATAGAAAAAGAGATGAGCTCTCTCATCAAATCTTTTCGTAGATGACATCAAATTGTATGCGGCAACCGCTTTCCTGTTTAGCCAACGTCCCATCAATATTCCCAAGCAGTTTAACACGGACATTAACATACACAGCTTTCATGTCTTGCCATTATTTTCCAGCTCTTCAGTCAGTGCCTGCTCAATTTTGCCAAGTAGTTTAACACGAACATAACGATATCCATATTCAGTGTTTTCTCAGTATTGCCAAGCTGTTTAGCAGGAATATTAACATATTGAAATGCAGAAAACTGAAAACAAAACAAATCATGTTGACCACTAGAATACATGATTTAGAACTCCTGGGTATTAGGAGACATTAGATAATGAACTTCCTATACTTAACCTAAAAGGTATGGGACAGCCATGGGTGGGACGCCTTCTGTTATTGAGCTTACCTAAAATAAAACAATGCAGTTTTTAATAAAATGAGTTGAACAACTACAAAAGATTAATCAATTATTTGGGAGCAAAATGCAATTATACACAAGTGTATTATGGTATGATTATAGCACTGCATTTAGTCAAACTCCTATAGTGTGTGGTATATAGTTAGCCACTACAAAACATGAAAAGGATGCATAAAATATTTATTCACCAACAAAAACATTAGCCGGAAGCGATGTTTATAATATGATTACCGAGGATGACCAACAAAAAGGAAACAAACGATGTAGCAGAAAACCGAGAATAAGAGGAAGGAATGAGCTGAGCAATGAATTAGTAAGAAGGCGAACCTAATGAGAAGTAACATCTACTAATTATAAGAAACTTGTTCAAGTTCATTAATATGGGTGGCTCTTCAAGATATTGAAAAACCACATCATTACCATCTGTTGCGCTGCAGTGATTTTAGGAACATAGAAATGAATAATTAAATAAATAAATGTATAAATATCTAAAAATAGTATGGGGGAGGGTGTTTCTGTAAACAGAAGTCAACTGAGCGAGACAGATGTATTATGAGAAAGTTACATCAGTTAGAAATACGTTAAAAATACAAGGAGGTAGGAGAGAAAATCAGGAGAATGAATACCATGACGATGATAATAACACCAACAACAACAACTATAAGAAAAACATATATGCGACAAAATATATAGAAACGACAACAACAAAGACAACAACGACAGCAATGACAAATTATCTCTCTATGTGTTATGTCTAATTTTCCAGTCCCAATACCGATATAATAACGACCAAGTTAAATATCAGTTAGGCACAGCTCAGATATATAATTTGGCCAATAACACTTAGAATCTGATGACCACAAGACTGAGCTGGTCAACAACACATTCACACTGCTGAATACCAGGCTGGGCTGGTCAGCAACAAATACAAACTGATGACCACCAGAGACCCCACCCTCCCCCCTCCCCTCCGTATTTTTCTGTGACACTAGAGCCCTTGCTTTCCCCTTCTTTTTCTGTTTTCATAAGCACAAAAGACACTTGAATAATCAATGTAACTCTAATTTGTGTTGTGTGTACTATTTTTATTTGCTTTTATATGGTCAATATTAGAATGTGGATTGGCATATCGGTAGATGGTCGGACGCCATGCTTTGACGCATAGAGTTACGGCCCTTGCCATTCTGAGTTCAAATCCCGCCGAGGTTAACTTTGCCTGTCATCCTTATGGGGTCGATAAAATAAAGTACCAGTAATGCTCTGGGTAATTGCTGGCCTTGTGCCAAAAGTAGAAACAAATATTAGAATAAACCTTATGAAATATTACCTACAAATGGTTGATATTTCTTCTACGTTAAATGAGAATGTTGAAGATTCAATTGTTAGGTCGTCCATTTCTGCAGGTACACGATAAAACCAGGTGCCATATGTTATCTATTTTTAAGAGAAGTCGGTACTGATTACGTTTGAAGTCTTCTTTGAACAGTCGGATGGGACTTTACCTGAAATAAAACAATGCATTTATAAATAAAAAGAGTTTAAATGAATGCATGCAAGATTTCTCAGCTCTAGAACCACTCCTTCATAGTCAGCCAATGGAATGTTCAGCCTATGAACATTTCAGCCCAGCCTCGTAATAAAACATGCAGTGCACCAAGTATATATACCAAAGTCTGGCATTTATTTTGCAAACTTTCTATAGTAATTCAGTTCGTGTTGTTACATCTTGCTATTGTTGGCTACAGGACATCAGGTTGAACTAGTGCAGCAATCGCTCGGTGCATTGTACGGTTTACAGATGCAGGATAGCCTAATCCATAATCAAACATTAAGGATGATATTAAGAAAAAGATATGCGGATTATTTCTATAGTTGTATACGATATCTATTTGTGCAAAGACAAAACACAGACAAACACTCACCAGGCATACACACAAACTCACATGCACACGCAAACGTACACGCACGCACACAGGTGCACGCTCGTATGAATGCGTATATGGATATATTATATATATATATGTGTGTTTGTGTGTGTATGTGTGTGTGTGTGTGTGTGTGTGTGTGTGTGTGTGTGTGTGAGAGTGTGTGTGTGTGTGTGGGGGGGGGGGGTGATGTGAGTGTGTTCTGTATATGTGTTTCGAAGTGTGCATATGTACGAATTAGTATGTTGACGGAATATTTGTATCCATAAGGTTATTTAGTTCTTGGTTGGTAATTGTTCAGTATAGCAATTGAGACTGGTATATAAACATGTCAGTGTATCCTTAAATATAAGAATTATGACATCTTGTATATGTGCCTGCAGAGTTCTTATTACTGTTTTTGTTCTCTATGTATTTGTTTGCATCCTTCCTTATATTTTGTAATGTGTGAATCAGGCATGAGCAAAACTTTACAAGCAGTTGGCGGCCTGAGATATGGCTGGTTGGTCATAATTACAAGGTTATTTCTAATTAAGCGAGCCATCCAGGAAACCAAACGAGCCGCAGTGTGTTTGTAACTGACTTAAATGATATTGCGTTAGTCTTTATTTGTCCATGCGAATAGAATTCTATTGCATATCTGCATTTCGGAAATGCGACGTTTTGTGAGTTTTCATATATAGAAATTTCAATGGTGTTAGGTGAGTATATAAAATTGACGTATATTACTCTGTATATGTGTGTTTCTGAGTTTTCCTAAATGTGTGGTATTTGAGTGTATTTATAGGTGTGCAGCACTTAACGAATAGGTATTGTAGTCTTTATCTATATTCGTTTTTCTATATATTTGCAAATTTTATATCAATGAAGAAAGAGCCTGGAATTATTCCATTCACTGAAATTTAGACATCACCTGAGCAGTAATAGATGTACATTTCGTTGTATTTCCAGAATTTGAATTCGGTATGTTAGGAATTTTAATAATGAAATGGTTGATAGTCTCATATTGAATGAATCTTAGAAAAGTTTTGCATATTTTTACAATTCTTCTTACATGGTGAGGTTGTAAAGAGTGTGTTAGCTGCTATTGGCTGAAAACCGCAACTTTTTTCAGATTGTCACAGAGGCATTTACCAATGTGCACCTGTAATGATCGGTATCGATGTGAATTTATAATATGCCTAGTGAAGGAGGAGATTTCGAAGCAGTTGTCTGTAATCTTCCACGCTATTATAGATTTTTGAGATGAATGTTTATATCGGTAGGACAGCAGAGCATATGACAGTGCAGAATATTTATTATCTGAACTAACCAATTGTATTAGATTTTCATATTTGAATTTGTTGGACAATGTTTTGGAAATGCTATACAGATTATTTTAGATTACTTTTGTTAACCCACCAGTTCTGGGATTGTATTGACAATCTCCAAAACGTGTCTACGTTTGGCACTATGACACACTCCTTCCATATGGTTTGGCGATAACACATATCACATGGAAGCTTTCAGAATGTGTGCGTGTTTGTAAGTTTTAAAATATATGAAACTGCCTCACTCTACAGATAAGTCATGCACGCCAAATGTTGGTATCAGTATTAATATTGAGAATGTATAGTGGGATACAGTTTTGTTAGAAGAAGAAATCTCCGACTTCCATATTATATAGGACTTTCTATCTTTCTTCAAAGTACGTGTATGATACAATTTGTGTTCAGTATTGCACTTTTTTTTATATATAAATATACATGCCTATAATTTCATTAACAACCGTTATTATTAATTTGTGTCAGTATTCTTATTTATTCACGCATATGATTATATAAAACCAGTGCTCTTTATAGTTCACGAAACGCGTGGCTTTGTCACGATACAGGATTTAAAGTGGGAATTAAAAAGGATTTGGAACTGTTATGAGATCAAGGTTGTCTTGAATGTCAGAGGAGCACTAGGTACTATCTCGAAGAGTTTTCAAGAATGGCTAAAGAACATTAGTCCAGCCCCTCTTTTGGAACACTTCAAAAGGCATGCTTACTGTGAAGAGCAAGAACCCTCCGCTACGTCCTGGTTATCTCCGGCTGCAGGTAGCGGCTTGATGTTTATTTGAACAAACTTTCCAGTTAGATAGCATCAATGAGTGAGAGCCCAAGAGAATAATAATAAGAAGAATAATAAACATCAAATAACAATACCAGGAAGATTTAAGTAAAAAGTGTATTAGTATTTGATTAATCGATCTAATAGAAATAGCGGGCAAACGTTCCTAAATCACACTGTACCGCCTTAAATAAATTGTAGTAACATTGGAAAACGGTACTTTTATTTGTATATATAATGAAAAAAGCAAGATAATCATGGGTAAATTGCCTCTGACCATAGATCTTCTGATTTTGAACTGACCTAGGAAGAACAACAACAATTAGAACGTTTACATCAGTAACAATAACATCAATAACAACAACAGCAAAAAGAACTACAAGAGTAATCACAAATCAATAAAACAGAAAAGCACCATCATAACAATTAACAACAACTATACATATATTAGTACCAAGAGTAACAGAAACATTAAAAAGAACAGGAAGAACAACGCCATAATAAAAGTGTTCTCCCTCCACACACAAATCACTTTAAAACGAAAACGAAAAACAGAAACGATGGAATATTTCTCACAGGCTGCCATCAGAGCTCAGTCACAGAAGCCAACTAAAGGCAGGCGCTTTACTGGGTGAAAAAGATAAAAAGATTATTCGCTGTGTCTTTCCGCCATGTTTCTTTACACCGAAAA
This sequence comes from Eledone cirrhosa, assembly GCA_964016885.1. Taxonomy (NCBI): domain Eukaryota; kingdom Metazoa; phylum Mollusca; class Cephalopoda; order Octopoda; family Eledonidae; genus Eledone; species Eledone cirrhosa. The sequence continues at coordinate 306,149,876 of OZ024742.1, forward strand.
AATAGTAAAAATAAAGCAGCTATAAGAAAATAAAAGGAAAAAAATGGAAGACTTTATTGATTTTCGTAAACATGTAATTTCCCGGATACCGCCATCATAGTATGCAGCAATAAATCGCGTCTTTCGTGTGGCTTTATTTCTTTGTATTGTTTGAGTGTGTTCTTATTTGTCTTTTTATATTTCATTTTCTTGTTAAATTAATGTTGTTGCTGTTGTGGTCTTTATGTTTGCCTTCTATTTTGTTTTTGTCTTTCTATATATGTTCTTTTCTTTATATATTTCTACTTTGTACTTTACATCTGCTTTCAAAATATTCATTAAAATATATATATTTATGTTTTTTTTTGCATTATTATTACTATTATTACTGTTGACAATAATAATAATAATAATAATAATAATAATAATAATAATAATAATAATAATAATAATAATAATAATAATAATAATAATAATAATAATAATAATAATAATAATAATAATAAGAAGAAGAAGAAGAAGAAGAAGAAGAAGAAGAAGAAGAACGAGAAAAAGAACAAGGGAAGAACAATAACAATAATAACAATCCATAATAATATTGTTGGTGTTCCCATAGTTATGGCTCACTTTGATAAAGTTACTATTTGATTTCTTCTTCTTCTTCTTCTTCTTCTTCTTCTTCTTCTTCTTCTTTGTGGCGTTGGTGGAGCAGTTGTAGTATTAGTATTATTGTTGTAGTCGGTTATTATATTTATCATGATTATCATCATTACCAACAGCACTAGCAGCAAAACAACCACCACCATCATCATCATCATCATCATCATCATAATCATCTTCATTATGATCTACTTTTTTTAAATAATTTTTTTGGCTTTCTATTTCCCCCATTTTTCTTCATCATCATCATCATCATCATCATCATCATCATCATCATCATCATCATCATCATCACCATCATCATCATTATCGTCAGTACCGTCAACATCATCGTTATCCTCATCATCTTACTTTTTTCCATTCTCCTTGTTAATATTTATATTTTGATTTTAAGTGTTATTATTACTATTATTATTGTTGTTATTGTTGTTACCGTCATTACTGTTATTGTTTGTTATTACACAAACAACGTGCATAATTGTAATGTTCCTCTCTGTCCTTTTCCTCTTCATTTTAGAATTGGCAGAGGAAAATGTAGTGGAATTTATATTTTGCAGTGTGTTTTAAACTATGTAAACATCTTTGGATTTATCAAACATTTGTAGGAAAGACAAAAGCTAACATGGTTAAATGGGTTTGTTTTTCCCCAATTTACATCTCACTAGCGCGGCCAACCAATGAGAAAATCAGAATGACTCTTTTGTTTTTAATAGAGAAAATATAATTATCTGTATGACAGAGTGGGGCGTGATACGCATGATGGTAGACCCAACAGAGAGAACACAGTGATTATTGTATTAGTAATAATATTGTGTGTAGGTAACAAGAATAGCAGCAACAGCAACAAAAGCAACACTGGCAATAGCATTAAAGACATTCCTTGCTCCATCAGCAACAACAGCTGCGCCTCCTATGATAGATCCAGCAACTTCAACAAAAACAACATCAACAATCGATAACAACCAGAGTAAGAAAAACTAAGACGACAACTATAAGAACATCAATAGTAATAACGTCAAAAGAAGCAGTAAGAAAGGAAACGACATTAACAAAAATATTGGTGGCGACAGAAGCAAGAGAGGAGACGAAAAAGCAATGAAGTAGAAGCAATGGCAGTAGATGCAACAAGAGTAGAAAAAGTAGAAAGAAAATCAACAGTCTGGCAAAGTTCTTATCTACACGCAGTACTAGACAGAAGGATTGATGCTTACTTAAATAAAAGGAAAAAATGTAAACAGTTCATGTTGAAATATAAGCGTATTGAAATAAGTCTTAAGATATAAACGGACATTTATTTGACTATTAAGAACTGAAACAACATTCTGAATACCCTCACTTCGTATTGTAGTGTATATTAATGATCCCCTCCAAAATAAATGGCATACTACACGCATAGAATATATAATTGTTTCTACTTTTGGCACAAGGCCAGCAAATTACCCAGTGCATTACTGGTACTTTATTTTATCGACTCCGTAAGGATGAAAGGCAAAGTTAACCTCGGCGGGATTTGAACTCAGTCCGTAAAGGGACGTAACTATGCTGCAAAGCATAACGTCCGACCCTCTACCGATACTGCCAATCCACCGCATAGAATATATAATTGTTTCTACTATTGGCACAAGGCCAGCAATTACCCAGTACATTACTGCTACTTTATTTTATCGACCCCGATGAAAGGCAAAGTTAACCTCGGCGGGATTTGAACTCAGAATGGCAAGGGCCGTAACTCTATGCGTCAAATCATGGTGTCCGACCCTCTACCGATACTGCCAATTCACCGCATAGAATATATAATAATACATAGCTATGATATATAATTACACTGCAGTGTATTATACTACAAAGCTAGGATATATATTTAAAATGTAGTATTTATACTACACAGTTTTGATATATTGTTACACTGCAGTGTATTATACGGCACAGCTAAACACTATAGTGTATACTACATAACTATGATATATAATTACAAGGACATATAATTACATAGCTACAATATGTATTGCTACAATGTCGTACTTTTTATACATTACACATTTAAAATGTGCCATAAGATTGTACTCTATAGAGTTGGGAAATTACATATCTCCATACTCTCTCTCTGCATCTATCCATACATTGTGTACACTCATGATTAGTAGTCTCCCCGGTCTCAGTACCGCAGATTCTCTCTCTCTCTCTCTCTCTCTCTCTCTCTCTCTCTCTCTCTCTCTCTCTCTCTCTCTCTCTCTATCTCTCTCTCTCTCTCTCTCTCTCTTTCTCTCTCTATTTCTCCCTCTCTGTATATATATGTGGGTACCCCCGTTTGAACCCGGGATACATACACACACACACACACACACACACATATATATATATATATATATATATATGTATTGATCGGGTCATCAGCGACTAAACCGGCAACCCCACCAGGCTTGCTTGGTGAGGAGGGTGATATTTGGACACTCTGTGGGATGAAATACAAAACCCGGCAAAGGGCGGAGCAACTCAGCAGAGTCAACGGACATCCAAAATGTACTTTTCTTTTTCACCTGGGTGTGAAAGGCCCCCAGTTTTTGTCACAATACATTTCTAAGAAAGGGAAGCTATGAAAAATTAAAAAAACCTGCAGCTTCGGAAACATCCGATGATGTTGACTAGTTGTCATTTTCGGGTAGTGTTTTCGATGTTCAGGGAGAGGGATTGGTCGAGTGCACGGCCTTTCCCCACTTAAGAATACTTCAAAGCACAGGCATTGCTTGTTCAGGATATGTTACAGGTGCATGGGGCTGGCGGTAGTGACCTAAAAGTGCACCATTTTCTGTAATCTGGCAAGAGATTGCAATAGTCCTAGCAGAGTTTGAAGCCATCATATATATATATATATATATATATATATATATATATATATATATATATATATATATATATATAGAGAGAGAGAGAGAGAGAGAGAGAGAGAGAGAGAGAGAGAGAGAGAAATATTAAAACAATAAAATTAAACAGAAAACTGTTAATTCATAGTAAAACTCATTATTTTACGATCGTTTCTGGGGGGGGGGGGGTAGTTCCCTGCATGTTCATTCAATTATTGATCTATGTAAAACATATTACAAAATATCATAGTAAGATAAAATATAATTAATTCTGAAGACGGCGGGTAGTGAAGACGTATGTATTTTTTTCTCACTATGATATTTTGTAATATGTTTTACATAGATCAATAATTGAATGAACATGCAGGAAACTACCCCCAGAAACGATCGTAAAATAATGAGTTTTACTATGAATTAACAGTTTTGTGTTTGATTTCATTGTTTTAATATTTCTAATTTGACTCTGTATCCAATTGAATTATATCGTTGACATTATTTGTATTTTAAACTTTGCTTCACTTCTTCTACATACGGATTACATTGAGTTCTTCATACGGTTTAGACCCTACAATTGAGTGGTAGATTTATCTGTGTATATATATATATATATATATATATAAATGTGTGTGTGTGTGTGTTTTAGTATATATATAATGGGTCTCAACTCATTTTTTTAACAGGTGTTACATACAAGGCATTAGTGTTCAGACCGAAGATATGGTATATGATACACAATAAAGTTGCCTAGTAGTGCAGCTAGATACGAAAACACCTGATTATGAAGTAATATGCTTAACAGCAGCGCCATCCCGTCACTTGTAGGAAAGATATATCATGATAGTTATTGAAAGGAAAAGAAAAATGAGAATCGAGAAATAAAGATTACAAGAATTATTCTAAGCTCTGACTAAAATTCCGTTTCGGAATTTCAGAGTAATTATAATTCATTATTCTTTGTCAAATTATTGAGTGCTGTAATTACTAATTATTAAATATTGAATTATTAGTGCTGTTAATGATTCCCCATCAATTGATTTTGCTGAGGATATTGGCGTTGTCTCGATGTCAAGTTTATAATCGTATGTAATCGCACATATCTCTATATATGTGTGTGTTCATAAACACACACATATATACACTCATACATAAAGGTGTCTTTATGTCTATATATTTCATATGTATATGTGCATACATATATATATATATATATATATATATATATATATATATATATATATATATATATTCATGTGTGTGCGTATGTGTATGTGTGCGTTTACGTGTGATTGTGCATAATGCAATATAAATGTATTCGACTTCTCCACAGACAAGAAATATATATTTATTGATAATAATTCCTATCAAATCTCTTTATATTGCTAGAGTGAATTACCGAATGAGACATAGTTGATTTGTCTGTGGTAGATAACAATTTATTCTACTTTTAGAGCATAGCCAGTCATCTGAAGGGGAGGGGAAATTGCGTGTGTTACAGGTACTTTCTTTTATCAAGTCCGTATAGATGAAAGGCAAAGCTAAATTTGCTAGGATTTGAACTCAAAAGGTAAATGAACGTAACTCTATTCCATAAAGAACTTTGTCCAATTTTGTCCCGATTCTGCCAATACTAGTAAAATGTTCATAGTCGTTTTAAAAAGTATACGATTGCTCAAAGATTATAGAATACCACGGAATACATATGTTTTGGAACTGTAACATTGTTTGACACTTTCTCTTCTTCTTCTTCTTCTTCTTCTTCTTCTTCTTCTTCTTCTTCTTCTTCTTCTTCTTCTTCTTCTTCTTCTTCTTCTTCTTCTTCTTCTTCTTCTTCTTCTTCTTCTTGCTTAACGAGATCGGAGTCACCCTAAGCCAGTGATGCCAAAGCATCGTTGTGCGTAAAGCCGACCAGGTCCACCAGCACCCTCCATCGCCAGCTTCTCTGAATCCTTACTCTTGGGGCAGTGTAAATACCCATATATATTACAGTAGGTTATGACTCAGGTGAGAATATGTTTGAAATCTACATTGATTAAACAAGAAGAGATAAAATAAAAATGTTAACTCAACGAAATGTTCGAGAGCTAAGGTGTATGAACAATTAAGTCAAACATGGACCCCACAGATCTGGACTAAAAGCAGAAACAGAAAGGCATGTATAATTCCTGGCAAAAAAAGAAATATAAAAACCGGAAAATGAAAACGAATTCTTAAACCAAATGCAGAATATTCACCCAGCATAATTGCACGGTTGAAAACACATTCGGCTGCCACGACGTGAGATGATTTAATATATGCATAGACATGAACGAGTTAGCAGGTTTATCCACAAGATATTATGTTATGATCTTGAAGAGAAAACAAGCAACAATTCCTGTAAACTTGTACAAATAATGGCAATTTGAAACAACATAGCAAAATGAATATAGGATTTATGCGAGTGAGTGTGTTAGATATCACTAACTAAGGTTGCCAGCATGGTATTGAAGATCCTATAATGTCCATTTTTTTTTCTCTAAAACACCAATTGTAGACGTTTTCTGCAGACGTGTGTGTGGTGTATGCCTATATATTTTATGTATATTACCACTACATCTCTATGGCCGTGGTCCTATTGGGTATCTATATATATATATGTACACTAACACACACACACACACACACACACACATATATATATATATATATATATATATATACACGCACACATACACACACACACACACACACACATATATATATATATATATATATATATTGACAGATACATCGAGAGCTAGAGAAAAAGAAGGATAGAGGGGGAGAAAAGGGGAGGGAGAATGAGAAAAGGAAAGATGAATAGATACATAGATGTACATACCTATCAATATGTGTATTTTGAATTCGCAGATATTTATTTATGGTGAAAATTTATTTTTATATAAGGGAATATGTGTACTTCATATTATGTGTGTTTATACAAATAGAAGTAAAAAATATATACCTCATGGGATTTTATTTCGATATTGTTATTATTGACAAAACATTTACATACATTAATGTCTAGTCTCCTAACATATATACGCAACTTGAATATGTGTGCATGTGTGTATGTGCGTGTTTGTATATTTACGTATATCCATATATATGCGTGTGTGTGTGCGTTTGTGTGTATGTATATTTATATGGATATGCATGTGTGTGTGTTTATGTGGATATGTGTGTTTCCCTATATATATATATATACATATATATATAGAGAGAGAGAGAGGGGGGGGGGATGCGAATGGTGTGGAAACGTATAACTCGATAAATAATAATCATATCCACATATATTCACACAATTTCACACCTACATAACCTTGTATAAGCCCCACACACATAGCCACACACATATGTGTACACATTTATAAATATATACACACACACGCACACACACAAACACACAGGTAAACATCCCTTTCTATTCAAATATATATATGTTATATCTTTGTGTGTACATATTTTCATGTATGTATTTTTTCTATAGGTGAGATGATATAACTATAAATATATATATTTACGCGCAATATACGTGCCGATGAATAATGCGTTATACGAAACAAGTAAGGAAATTTTTGAACAAAACACACAAAATTAAACAAAAATAATATAAGAAAATAACAAGAATATTTGAAAGTTTTTACACTTCACAGTTCATTCTTCTCATTGCTAAGGCATCTAATATGAGCGCACAAACATCACACTTTTGTACACATATATTTATATATAGAGGGATTTACCTGTATATATATATATATATATATATATATATATATATATATATATATATATATATATATATATATATATATATATATATATATATGTATGCATGTATATGTACACATATAAATATATCCACACTAACACTCATACACACAGAAATATATATGTCTATATATATATATATATATAACGTAAGATTTTACATCACTGAATAAACTCACCAAAATTTGATCGGATCAAAAATTCTCTCTAAAAAGTAATAACGAATATAAAATAAATACAATTTGGAACATTTCATAAGAATCCACCTTATATATTTATTTATGTATTCATTTATTTATTCATATTTATTAAATTCTATTTATATTTATTTATATTTGCATTTTACTTGCCCCCATTATTTGTTCTATCGAGTTTACGATTTTGTATATATATATATATATATATATATATATATATGTATGTGGGTACTTTGCTTTTTAGTTCATATGTTCGTATGTTTCTGTGAATACCTCTATATGCGTATAGGTTCTTGTGTTTGCGCAAGCCTGAATGTGTCTTCACGTAAGTCTGTGTCTATGTGAGTGAGTGTTAAAGAACAATTTTTCTTGGTCGATTTGCTGCATATAGGAAAAATATCTTTTGAAATATTTCGTTAAAGACGCCTATTTGAAACTGTCTACTAAATAATCTGTTTTGTTTCCGTGTTGTTTAGCATCTCATACATTCTCCCCCTCTCATAATCATCTTCTCTTCCTCTCCCCTATCTCTCTCACTCTCTCTCTCTCTCCCCCTCTCTGTTGTATATATATATATATTTATATATATATATATATATATATTCTCACTGACTATTGGCTAACATATACTTATTTCTCTCCATACATACATGTATATATATACGTATATATAATCAAATTTAATATAGCAATAGCTTCTACAAAACTAGAACTGTTTCATTCAAAAGAGATCATCAGGGAAGCCGACGTTCCTTGTGAAAATGTTGTATTTATATATTTACTGGTGTTTGGGGAAAGCGCTATTGCACCAACTAATCTCCTCACCCCAATTACTACACTGAATATACATACACATACATTAAAACTATATATATTATATATATAAGCAAAAGGGATATTCAATTTGTTGGTAATTCAACAAATATATATGTTTATAACTGATTCAGAGCACTCAACAAATTTTCTGGAGTATAATATTCAATGATATTAAATAAATGGAAACTATATTTATAAAACCATATTTATTCTATTATATATATTTCAAGGGTACCAAAACTTTGGTACGCTCTCATCAGATAAAATACAAGGTTTGTTTTATAAATATTGACATAACCAAGAAAAATACCTTAACGGTTCAAGTTTTTCCTGGATAGTGAAGGAAAAGAGAAGAAAAGTCAGATATTTCAAATTATTAAGATGACGTTGTTTTTATACGCTATGCAGAATTTAAATAATTAGGATATATGTATGTATGAGTAGGAAGAAGAAAAAAAAGAAAGAAGAGCTTGTATTTGCGTTAATTTAAAAGAAATTAACAATTTGCAGGAATGGTGGAATATGATTCCAGAATTTAAAATTTATTTAGCTATATTATGAGTTATAATATTGTATATATAATCAATTAGATTATATGAAGAATTATGGTTGTAAGTAGATTTTATCTTATTACATTAGAACAGGTTGTAAGTATATAAATATCTATATAGATTAATAATTGTGCATGTATAAGTATTATAGAAATAGAAATAAGTTACGATTATTAGTTGTTTAACTGTTCTCATATGAGTTACGAAGGGTGTTGATTCTGCAGTTTACATAAACAAAACACGTAGTTCAAGTTGTTAGAGGAGAATAATTTGTAGATTCTAATATTTTGTTCCAACATTGAAAATGTTTTCAGAATATTGTTAATTTAGCGAAGTTATATAGTTTATTATACATATTATATTATAATATAATGTTTATGTTTGCACGATTGAAAAGGAAAAGATAACTCCAATCTTGTTTGCTAATCGTTAAATTTGATGAATGATTTACTCAGAAAATATATAGAGAAAGGTATATATTAGTTTGTGTGTGATTAATTTCAATTATATATTATTTTAGTTGAAAGATGTGTGAATGTGTGAAGATCAAAGAAGGGGAAAAAAGGAATGTGCATTTCTAAGAACTATCGTAAAGAGGATAACTTTCTGAATGTCAAATAAAGATTATCAATCTACATCTAAAAAATATATATATTCATTTAGAAAATAATGTCAAATGGTAAAAATAGTAAAAATATTAAAAATTAAGAAGGAAGATCATTTAAAAAATTTAAATTTAAATTTTTAAAGAAAATACTCAGTAAATAATAGGATAATTTTAAAGGTGTATAAGATATAGTGAGTGTAATGAATATCATAAATTAAAAATACTTCTGAAAGTGGAATTTTAGTGAGCTCTGCAACTAGAAAATAATTCTGTTTTAAGATTAATAGAGTTTTGACAGTTAATTATATAAAAATATCTCCTCCATACACAAGTTACAGAATATTAAGAAAGCCATATTTCCCTGTGCGGGTGCTTCGAAATCGTTCGCCAAGATATTGAATAGTCTATATTGTTGTCTTTAAATTCCAAATTTTATGTGAAAGTGAAGTGGAAGATTTTTTATCGGATCTAATAAATGTATGTTTATGGTTATACCAGCGTTCTTTGAATTTTGTAGAAGTGGCACCAATATAGTTAAATATTTTGTCTTTAATTCTGCAGTTACATTTTCTGGAGTTGTTGCTATTCGGAACGGTACTATTATTATGAATATTGTTGTTAGAAATATTATTATTGCTATCTTCGTTTGTTTGTTTAGGGTTTAAATTTAAGTTTCTATTATTAATTCTCTCTCTCTCTCTCTCTCTCTCTCTATATATATATATATATATATATATATATATATATATATATATATATATATATATATATATATATATATATATATAGATAGATATATATAGATATATAGATATATATATATTTATATATATATATATATATATATATATATATATATATATATATATATATATATATATATATATGTATATATATATATCTTTAAGGAAGCCTCGACAATGCAGATGGGTAAATCTCCGGGTAACAAGATCCGGTGGTGGAGAGAGAGATGTAAATGGGTGTACGTTGAGATGCGTGGTGTGTATAAGACTGTAACGTGTAGAGGAATGAAGGAAAGATTGTAAAGGATAAAAATAAAAATAACTACACGAGAAAGAGTTACCTTGGGAGAGATTTAATTGTCCCTATATATTTCGGATTCACATCCATTAACTGGGGTTTTTTCCGGGGGGGGGGGGCGGAAATGTTGTCTGTCGGAAAGGTGCGAAACGTGTCCTCCGCTGTTCGTTGTTTTGAATATTCAAAACAACGAACATATCTTTCTAAAATTGAGATGGGTATAACACACACACATTTTATTTTATTATCTTATTTTATTTTGTTCCTTTACCATCTTATTCCTTCTACCACTTTATCATTTTTTTGAGCTGACTCCAACACCAACACCACTACCAACATAAGAGTAGTGGTCAGATGTACTTAACAATAACAAGAACAACCACTACAGATTGTCTTGCCTCAGAACGAATTTCTATAGACTTTTGACTGAGGAATGTTCTCACAACTGACCAATGAGAGGAGATGTCCTTTGACGCTGAAATTCGTTTGTTTGAATTCCTATGATTCCAGTTCCTCAGTGAAATAACAACCCAACCAGGAACTGGGCATATCATGGTATTGACAAAGTTAAACACCTCAACAACGTGTGTACTCGTCTCTACCATACTAATTCGGACTGCCTGAAGAGGTCACAGCCAAAGATGGCTGTCACCGAAATATATATAGCAGTAATAAACGAAGCCAAATTTTAAACATTTGACTTATTTAATTTATTTTATTTTATATATATATATATAAACCTCCATCTCGATTTTACTTTTGCACATCATAAGAACTGTGAAACCGGTAAAGTAAATAAATATATCTTCTTAAAAGACTCCAGTTTCATTTTCAAATTCTTTTCTTTACAGAAATATATGTATATACATTCATACGTAGATAGATACATATAAACATAGATACATACAAATAATTCATTGAGGATTGGGCTGATAACCGTCCGCACGGATCGTCACGCAAGATGGAAGGAAGGAACTGCCATTTCCCTGCATGATTCTTTTACGGCTGACAAAAATAAAATACTATCCAATGGCTACTGTGAATCAGTCACATGATCATTATGATCATGATCATCCTTATCTGCAGCAGCAAAAATACCATTTTATTATATATATTTTCCACAAAATGGAACTTGTCTCTTTTTATCCAAATTCAAAATCGAAGTAAGCATATTCAAAATATCAAGTTCCAGTTTGATATACATGTCTTTTAACATTGGATGCTTCACTACTTAGGAGATAGACCGGTAATGCATTGTGTCCTTAAAGAGGACACTTTATTTCACGTTGCAGTACTCCAGCCTTTCGCGCAAAAAACTTCACAAATCTATTTCTAATCACGTTGTTTTCTACAAGCGATCCAATTGTACTTTCAACAGATAGCTATCTAAGCCACTTTTGGGGTTAAAACGGAAGACATTTCCTAAAATATCTGATACGTAACACATCACACATCACTCATCTCAATTGATGTTTGAAAACGTTCCATTTGTGAAACCGGTAAAGTTACATTTAATAAATCTCCTTCAAGATTTCAATTACATATTCAACGTTTTTTTTCATATATATATGATATTTATATAGATATATAATAAATTGTTGTAGTTTGCTTGAAGCATTGTGTATAATATATAACATTGAAAGAGATACAAGGCTAAACAATGCAAAATGGACTGTAACATTATTTAACGAAAATTAAGTTACCGGGTAATCTTTGTTTTGGGTTTTTTGTTGTTCATTTTTCTGTCCAATATTTCTGTCCAATTTCCTCCCTTTGGGATTAAATTTTGATTTTGATTTAAATTTTTCTAAGTCGTTTTCAAGCATTTTATTTATGGTTATATTCACTCTTCACAAAAATGACGTTTATTGTCAATCTTCTATGAGATCTTTAGTTTGTGTGGCTGTGGGTGTGTCCTTTTATGTTGAATATTGTGTGGTGAGTTCTAATCTTTTAGGTCCCAAAATATTGGACAGAAAATAGAACTACAGCAACAAAAAACAAAACAAGGATTACCAGGTAACTTAATTACCAGGTAACCTCATCTTACAGTCCATTTTGTATTGTTTAGCCTTTATCTCTTTCAAAGTTCTCTCTCTATCTCTCTCTCTCTCTATATATATATATATACTCATATATATATATATATATATATATATATATATATTGTCAAAGTTCTTTCGTCACTCATTCTGTGACTGGGGATTCTTTTCTTTGTTTTGTGCCTCTCCTTTGTTCTGTCCTACGCCATATGTATATATAGTTAGATAGATAGATATATATAGATATATATATAGATATATATATTTACTTATAAAAACATACGTGTTTGAGTACAAACGAAAGAATTCAGCAATCAACACATAATGTGGAAGTTTAGTATTCTTATATTAAGAGTTTGACTTTACTGAAAGTGTTCTATAATCATTTAAGATGCGATTAAAATATAAGTGATATTTGAAATGGACAAGATATTGAAGTGTTGTTTCAAGAAAACATGTTATATCCGTTATAGTAACACAATAAGACAACACCGCAGCTGATTGCAACGTTTCTATGCTGCAATAGAGTTGATAATTAATTGTCTGTAAACATTATTCTGAGGTTAATTTACTTGCATAATATGAGATAGAGCTAAGGTGTTAATTCCGGAATACCTGAGACCATTCCCTTGAATTTAGCTAATAATCTGAAATCTTCCTCTGAAACCAAAGCTTCACGGCAGTTTTCCTGTTTATATATATCAGCAGTTGCTGAAATGTGAGCAACCTCTCATGGAACTTACTTACTTGTACTTGTGTCGATATTCACCCTGGACGGGTTGAGTCGGCTTCTTCCCTTGTCCTGACGGCATCCTGAACCATGGCAGCCCACGCACGACGGTCCCGGGCTAGGTCACTGGAGATAGCGAGCCAGTCACAGTTCCTCTCATGGTGTT
>OZ024742.1:306168311-306180811 GCA_964016885.1 Eledone cirrhosa
TTCCCTTCTTTAAGTATCACTTTAGAAGGAGAATCAGGGTGGAGAGAAAAGCATTGCACCTCAGTAAATTTACTGAAAGGTGGGTGAATGAAGCAAAAATGGCCCGAGTGATTGGGCCTTCTCTGTTTATAAGCCTGTAGGTTGAGGAAGAGAACAAAAGGAAGAAAGGAGCACTTGTACAACACGCTCCTGGAGTTGAGGGTTGTTCTATCGACGGGGTATTAAACAACCTATTTGTGGCGCCTCCCCCCTATTGGGGATTTCGATTGTTGTAATTGTTTGTTTTTATATTTTTTACACGACTGTATGTAAAATCCCCGGCATGTCTTTGTATTGTCCCCTTTTCTTGTGCGTCCTTGTGGCTAATAAAGAAATATATCTATCTATCTGTATGTATATTACATATGTGAGTGACGATTAAAAATGTATGCTTGCTTTCGTTAAGTGTATTTTAAATGTACGGATCAACTCGTGTCGTTGCATCATTCTCAGAGAAATGCACGTGTCTCCTCTTCATATATAAAATCGCCAATCAATATACAAACAGGTCTCATGCCAAACTAGAAATATGAACTCCTTTTTTCTACAGGACAAATTTGAAATCCATTGCCGGATTTCCATTTTCAATTTTTTTTGTTCAGCTGTCACACTACCAAATAATTGATCCATAAAAAATACAATACAAGCGTGTATTTATTTAAACAAAAAGGGACATTCCATATATTTTGTTTTCTATAAAACTTTCCTAGTTTCTAAAACGGTGTTTCGTCATATACCAAAATAGGAAACACTTACATTCAAAAATAATAAAAACAAAATAACAAAAAATATGTTCAACAATTTCCAGTTAAAATTGAAGTTTTCATTCAATATATATACTAGTGTGGTCCAAAATATGCTGTTAGTTCGTACCTAATGCTAAAAGAAACGCAGCAAAAATATCCCCAGATCAACAATTGCATCAATATCCCCAAACATCAAAAAGCTCTAATTAAATGTTTTGCAGTCATAATCACAGCTGTACATATTAGTATTTCAGTAGAAACATTGTAGCGTTTAATAAATTTAACTCATCCAAAATCAATCATATTTGCAGTGAACGGCGAATCCGTAATTATTTGATACTTCCCTCAGTTACACATAATCGTACAATTTTGCACGTAATTATTGTGATACTTGAATGCTGGAAACCCCGTGAGATGAAAAACAAGACCTGTCAAAGGTTTGAATCAACAGCCATCCAGAGGTATATATATATATATATAGAAGGATTTAAATGGATACAGTTTAGTTAAACGGAATTTATTGACACGTGTTTCAATAACAGTTACATAACCTGAAAACAGCTGCTCTCTACAAAGTATTAGTTATGCAGACATTCAATATTTCAATGTTATTATCAAATGTCATTTCATCAGAATCTGATGAATTGACAGTTGATAATAACATTGAAATATTGAATGTCTGCATAACTAATACTTTGTAGATAGCAGCTGTTTTCAGGTTGTGTAACTGTCATTGAAACACGTGTCAATAAATTCCTTTTAACTAAACTGTATCCATTTAAATCCTTCTATTTTTCTCCGGATTACTTTTGGAACTACAACTGAAACCGTCGAGCAAACTCTACGTGAGCTGTCCATCTACTGTGTGTAATATTTATATTACAACACTACGGAAAATACTGTATATATATATATATATATATATATATATATATATATATATATATATATATATATATATATATATATATATATATATATATATATATATATATATATATAAATATATATAAAATCAAGGTCTAGCAAATAGAGAAAAAGTTTTTAAATGAATTTTAAAAAATTCGCTGTACTTACTATAAGTGCCTTTACCGGGGTTTCAAGCTCCAGAATGAGCGGAAAATCCAAGCGGACTTTCCATTGAAAAGAGAGCAATCTTCAGAAGGCTCTTCTCCCTCAGAGAATATAAATTTCCCGAGTTTAAATCACAAACTGACACCATAAAAAACCATTTCCAAATGAGAGCGAATGATGAAAGAAATAATTCTGTCTGGTGCCGTGTGCAAAGACAGAAGGCAGGGTGGACAGGTCAATGTCCTGCCACTAGAAATAGCAGCAGTCCAAACGGCCAAAATGTTATCTCTACCTTAGGGGGAGATCAATAATAATAAAGTATGAATTCCTACGTGTAAAAAATACATATAGGGAAACATATAGGCTTATTAATTAAATTAACCCGCCATAGAACCACGTTGGCATACGGTAGGATAATACTTGTTTCCCTATATGTATTTTTTACACATAGGAATTCATACTTTGTTATTATTGATCTCCCCCTAAGGTAGAGATAACATTTTGACCGTTTGGACTGCTGCTATTTCTAGTGGCAGGACATTGACCTGTCCACCCTGCCTTTTGTCTTTGCACACGGCACCAGACAGAATTATTTCTTTCATCATTCGCTCTCATTTGGAAATGGTTTGTATGGCGTCAGTTTGTGATTTGAACTCGAGAATTTTATATTCTCCGAGGGAGAAGAGCCTTCTGTAGATTGCTTCCTTCTCAATGAAAATCCGCTTGAATTTTCCGTTTATTCTGGAGCTTAAAACCACGGTAAAGGCATTTATAGTAAGTACAACGAACTTTTATTAATTTATTTTAAAACTTTTTCTCTATTTGCTAGACCTTGATTTTACATGTTCTAGCTTGTTAATTTATTAACCCGCCATAGAACCACATTGGCATACGGTAGGATAATACTTGTTTTCCTATATGTATTTTTTACACGTAGGAATTCATACTTTATTATATATATATATATATATATATATATTAATAAGTTAAAGTTTAAGCAAATAATCAATGCTTTCAACCTTAACGGGATCTTCTGAAACTAAGTTCTTATAATAAATATTTGCTCTACGAATTATAATTCGTAGAGCAAATATTTATTATAAGAACGCAAATAATTATTTGAGTTCCGATGAATCACTGATTTTTCGTTTTCCATTCCATAATACTCTGCTCCATAGGAGCATAGAGTACTCAACCGGTATACCGCCTATGGAACCATCTTAGCTACCATTAGACATATATATATATATATATATATATATATATATATATATATGTTTCTTTATTATTTATTAGCCACAGGGGCACATATATATATAGATAGATAGATATATATATGCTTGTATATGCATATTTATATTTACATTTAATTCGCATTGGATGATTATCATGTGATTGAATATTGCTTTGTTAATAGCATTTTGTCAACTTACGTTTTTTGTTTGGTATAGCGGCATGAAGATAACCGTACATATATACTTATATATATATTTAGTTACATATATACTTACAATGCCATCAAACTTGGGAATGCTTACAAATAAATGAAAATATGTAAAGGTTAATCATAAAGATATCTCAAAAGATTTTAGAACATCACTACTTACATCAGCTTATCTTTAAACGAAAGTTCGATTATTACATGAATCAATAATACCCATATTAAATTGATATTATTGCTGATCGATGAAATCGATAAAAAATCACCCGGTACAAATTGAAACTCCCGCCTTTGGACATTGAACGTTTTTCTGTATTGTGGTTTAATTAATATTGGCCAACAGATGGGGGCAATGAAACCGATCGAAATTATTATACACATCCAAATTTGACAAACTCCCTGAGAATGAACATCGACGGAATACGATGTAGAAGTGAAACAATAATTTGATTCAGAGTGAATAATCAAGCTGCGACTATATGAGAGTGTATGTCAAAATTACAAGAAAGCCCGATTTGGGTAAGAAACGTAAACTGAGAGCAGCAAGTAAAAACAAAATATCACAGGAAATTACAAGAATGTAAGATTGTCAAACCTAATAACGCATTACACTCACACACTGAATACCACTGCATGAAAGGCCATACCATAAATATTATATATGTTTCTTCCCCAGATGATCCGGAATCATAATGGTGGACAGGAAGATAGAATGTAAATACGCAGCACAATTCTTGTTCAGTATGGTTAAACGAGCTATGGCATGATTATATGTACAACTGTCTCTTGTAAAGATATGACCTCACTAAAGATATTTTCCTGGCGAGTTTTATAAAACTACTGACTATGTAATAAAATGGGAGAGACCTGATATTTGATTATTGCGATAGGAATTTCACGTTTTAAAGGAAATCTCTCGTCATATTGAGAAAATATTAAATTACGGAATGTATGTGCTATACAAGCTGACAATTACGCAGACAACGTTTGTAGGCAGAAATAGGGAATATATGTGGGACGACAGTACGGTTTATATGTCATTTATGAATTGTTACCAAGCTGCTTGCATGCGTTTCTCTAAGGTCACTGCAAAACATGGTATGTGGTGAAGAAGGAGTTTCATTTGGTTTACCAGGATTATCCTTGTGTGTTGAGAATCTGATATAACCAATACGAGTTAATGACAGAATACAATGATACACACCTCTCAGCCTAACTGAACCAATTATTGTAGTCACAGACAGAAGTATGTTATAGACTGGAGTATTGTAGGATGATAAGCTACATATAATGTTTTCGTAGTAGACTTTTAAACAGGAAATGCAAAAGAGAGGTTTTAGTTTTAACAGAGGATAGAGACATTTTCATATAACCCACACCTATGAATGAAATGCAGTCAGAAAAAGTGTTCATATTTGATAGTTAACCGAGAACTGATTGTCGAACTAACACGAACATGAATACCAGTGACCGTTTTATCTCTCCTTCCCAAATGCTAAATAGGAAGTTTAGATAAGAGAATGTTGTACTCGTCGTTTTTGTGATTAACGCTAGAGTGACACGTTATATTTTAGAGGACTACTAAAAGTATGAGTGACAAAGCTGTGAGTATTCATTAAACCATATTGCATGATATATTTACTGTGCCAGCATTAATACCAACATTTGGGACTAGACGGGTCACGTAAAAAGATTTTCAAATTTAGCATAAAGATCAGTAGTATATTATCCAAAATAACAGTGACGTTCATTAGCCTGTCTCAACAATATGCATGGATAAATACTTCTGTATAAATACTTCTATTTATACATTAAGAAAATGAAACACATAAAAAATGAGCAAAACTATACCTCAAATGATCAGGTAATTTTATTTGGAAACAAAATAAAAACACCCATTATTGTGAAACCAAACTTCCATCTGACTTCAAAGTGGCAATGACTCTACTTACCCTTACGTGTAAAATATCAAAAAGGCTCTATTAGCCATATAACCCTTATTATTCATGCAACAGGATATATAACATCCTGCTTGAATTAAACAAAGAATCCAACCCAACATATCATACGCTACAGAGGGACATGGTATCTGGAGCCAAAATATCTTAAACGTTCAAACATGATAACGAAAAGAATGAGATAGCCTTTTTTCTTTAATAGTTTTTCATTCTATATATGTCGCCAAGCATGGAGTTATTTCAAATTAAACTCAAAATTTCCAATCTGTAGAGTAAACATATGGGTTTACTGGTAAGGAATAAATGCAATTTAGTTATTTTTCTGTAAATTAAAACTCTACAGAGGGGTTAGAAGCTGTTTATGTCTAAATCTATTCAAGATTTGAAGATTAGTTTCTTAATTCAGAAATATATTTACAGGATTAACCTAATAAAACCAAATTTGTAGCTTCATGAAGTTATATATAGCATGTAAAATATCAATCGTGTTGTGGCATTCATTTATACACATGAAATACAAAATGTTGATGCATTGTATGGATAAGGTATTCATGCAGGATAACCGTATATAAAAGGCGAAGGAAAACAATGGTCAGTGTATTGCAAGAGTGTTCATTTAGTATAGTTAAAAGTGTATACGGGCCCACACATCGGGTGCCTGGAGAAAACAGTATTTTGTCGTAGCACCCAATGAAGGGCATTATTGAAACAGCTCCTCCACTATGTGGTTGCGCATACACGTTAAATGTATTATATATATATATATATATATATATATATATATATATATATATCTTTAGGTTTGTTTGGTTCACCACTGGATAGAACTGGTTATTCCGTATAGTCAATCTTGGTGTAATATTGTGGAGAGTACTCAACGTAGTGCAGTTCACCCGTCTTCGTTTGTGTAGTTGGTGGTGCGAATACGTAGTTAAGTATAAATAAAATAAAATAACAGGAGGCCGGACTGGTGTAAATCCTTGAAAGGTTTATTATACTATGATCATTTCAATGACCGGGTTCCATATAAATCCGGTGATATCATCAGGTATTGGAATATAACAAAGGAATATGTAAAAAACCATGGGTCCTGGAAAATCAGCGACAGAGACAAAGAGGACGACTGACCAACTAGCTGCCTTCACCTCGGTCAGTCGACTCAAAGTGATGGCAACTGAATCTACTAATGACCATCTGGAGAGGGAGCGAAGGCTTATAATGCACTACCACCTCTCCGTCAAAGAAAAAGGGAAGAAAGAAAGAAGTCAGCGTAAGGGTTACACTACATTCATGCTAGAAAATGCCGCGAAAAATGCTACTCCAAAGAATCTATATGGTCTAATGTGTGAACCGAAAATTGGAACGATAAACTTATGTTGCTAGTTACAGGATGAAATTAAATTAAATTAAAAATATTAAATTGCAAAATGATAAATTGAAAAATAAAATATTAGAAAATTAAAAAATGATTAGAAAATTAAAGGTTAAGGTAGCGAGATTTATTTAATGAACTTACGGAGAGAGTCTTATATGAAAAAAGTTATCTCGATAAGATATTAGGATGGGATATAGAGTAAAGATTTCGATTGCTAGTCCCAGCCAGCACCCCCCAACCATGAGTCAGCCAGTTTCGAGTGGGATCGTCCAGCGAAAGAAATGGAAATTAATTTTTCCGAGTACTCTAGGAACATAGCTACCTTAGGCCCCGGGAGCGCCGGCGGGAAGTCTACAATTTCGACAGGCCATCGTCTATACCAAATGAATATTATTAAATCACACGTGAGGGGTTTATTTACGTGCCAGTAGAGGGATGATACAGCCAATAGTCATGCCTAAATCTGGAGTTTATAGGTATAAGTATAATATGGCGGCCAAAACAGGCGGCGCGGTGGGATCGGGGCAAAGCAACCCGCTCCGAGTAATTTCGTTTACCGAAAGAGGAGAAATTTATTTTTTCGAGCACTCAAGGAAGGCTGAACTTTCCGAGTGCCCAGCGCGCAGCCGGGAAAAGCCACCACATAAGTCGAAGGTAGCAACCCAATGAAAAGTGCAAATAGACCATAATTATTTTAAAGTCCCAGTTAGTCCGGATTATAAGTAGTGTGGTTCTTTGGTGGGTAGAGGGCTATGAAAGGTGCATAATGACCTGAGTAAGGAAAGTTACAAAAAAATTAATAAAAGCAGGATACAAAGATAAAATACAAATATAAAGATAAAATACATTTATAAAATACATTAATAAATTAATAAAAAATTAATAAAAGTAAATAACTAGGGATGTAGACAGACGGAAGTATATAAGAACGTATCGGAGGAATCACAGAGTAGGGGAAATACAATATAGATGAAGTTGTAGGAAGATAATTGTTTCTACTTTAGGCACAAGGCCATCAATTATCCAGTGCATTACTGGTACTTTATTTTATCGACCCCGTAAGGATGAAAGGTAAAGTTAACCTCAGCGGGATTTGAACTCAGAATGGCAAGGGCCGTAACTCTATGCGTCAAAGCATTGCGTCCGACTCTCTACCGATACTGCCAATCCAGCGCCATTGTAGTAAGATAATACAGGTTGTACATATAGATATAGAGGATGGAATAGATGGAATGGTAACACGTGGTACCTAATGTAAAGTTCGGGTCTCCAAAAATGTTTCTGAGGTATAGAGTAGATAATTCAGTCAATACAATACATGTTTTAGTATAATACGTAGAGTTTTGTCGGAATCGGAATAATGCCGACAAGGAAGTAGTATCAGGTGGCGGTAGATAAAGCACAGAGCAGCCAAATCCAAATGGTAAGTAGATCAGTTAATCCCATGCTGGCAATAGCGGTACACTGAAGTCAGTGCCGCTGTTCAATATTACATTTGGAAGTACTCAACATTATTGGAGCATTATTTCTTTAGGCTTGTTGGTTCACCAGTGGATAGAACTGGTCATTCCGTATAGTCAATCTTGGTGTAATATTGTGGAGAGTACTCAACGTAGTGCAGTTCATCCGTCTTCGTTTGTGTAGTTGGTGGTGCGAATACGGAGTTAATTATAAATAAAATAAAATAACAGGAGGCCGGACTGGTGTAAATCCTTGAAAGTTACTTTAGAACGGAACTGCCTGTTAAACTAATCGCCCCCTCTAAATCTGTTCTGGGGGTTGTTAGTAAATCCATCTTGGATAGAATTATCCCACAGGTTCGTTCTAATTGCTCTATTTCTAACTTAAATTTATGGATGGGTACATCTGATGTAATTCACTGGTTCAATGACCTGAATAATAAAAACAACAAAAATTTATTCAGTTTGACATTGCCAGTTACTATTCTTCTATTTCGCCTTCACTCCTCAACAACGCTCTCTCTTTTATATTTAAATATTCTGACATTACCACAGATGAACTTTACATCATTCTCACCGCAAGAAAAACTATCCTGAAATTCAACAACGAATATTGAACTAGAGTTGATACTTCCAACAATTTCGATATCACAATGGGTTCGCCGGATTCAGCGCAATTGACGGACTTGATTGGAATCTTTATTTTGAATTCTTTAAATCGAAAACTTCCTCAACTTCGCGGTTGAATGTATCGTGACGATGCTCTTTTTACTGTCTTAAACTGTAACTTAGTTAACCTCAATATTATTAAGAATAATATACTTGATCTATTTAAGCACCAGAACATAAAAATTTAATTTGAAAACAACGTGAAACTAGCTAACTTCCTGGATATATCCCTTAATCTTGACACCGGCCTATATTACCCTTACCATAAAGACAATGAGAATCTAAATTATGTTAATTTTAAATCTAATCACCCTATTAACGTTAAAAATGCTATAGTCAGTAATGTTGAAAAAAGAATCTCAAATCTATCTTCTAATAAAGTTATCTTTGACGCTAAAGCCAATTATTACAATAATGCGATTTCCAGAGCCGGTTATCCTGACAAAATTAAATACAGTAAAGAAACCAATCATCGAGGGACTTATGGTAATATAGTTAGTTATAAGCATTCCAATAACGCAAAGAAAAGACCTAGATATAAAAATATGATTTGGTACAACGCTCCTGTTTCTCTATCTATTATTAGTAATATTCCTAAACTATTTTTTAGGGCCTTAGATAAATGCTTCCCTCCCTCGCATATTTATAGTAAGATCTTTAATAAACATACAATTAAATTCTCTTATTCCACCACTTCCAACATCTCTAACATTATCTCTAAACATAATAATAAAATATTATAAAAGTAATAAAGTATATCCATCCAACACTGCGCGTCATAATAATAGCAATAGTAAACCCGACGTCAATCTTAACTCTAGGCTAGATTCCATAAATTTAAATACGGCGTCAAACGTAACTTTGTCGAATGTTCATAATACCAATCTAAATCAGGAAACTTTAGCACCTATCGTAAATAACTTCTCCAATTCAATTCCTTCTATTAATAATACTGGGTCACTCTGGTAATTTCTCTAATCGTAATTGCAATTGCCCTGTTAGAACTAAATGTCCTCTTAGTAACCAATGTCTTGATAAAAATTTAGTGTATGAATGTAAGGTTATAACTGATACTAATTATTTTACCTATTTTGGGTCCACTTCCATTTCCTTTAAAGCAAGATTTTATAATCACAATTCTTCTTTTAAATACCGACTTAAAAGAACTAACACGGCACTCTCAGAACTCATATGGTCCTTAAAGGACAAACATATTAACTACAATATTTCTTGGAGGAAGGTTTGCAGCGCCTCTCCTTACCTGAATTCTTCCCTATCCAGAACATGTAATCTCTGCCTAGCGGAGAAATTTACCATTATCTCTAATTTTAATTCTATAATAAATAGTCGTACGGATTTATATTCGCTCTGCTTGCATAAATCCCATAGAACTTTTCATAAAGTATACAGCTAATATCTTACTACCTAATTAGTTTAAAATCTTCTTTTCTCAAACGCTTTTATATTTTTTACAAATATACCCATCCGTCTACCTTATTTCAGTATATTATAAAATATTACTGATACTATATCGTTAGCGGTCCCCTTAATTTACCATTATCTCTAATTTTAATTCTATAATAAATAGACGTACGGATTTATTTTCGCTCTGCTTGCATAAATCTCATGGAACTTTCCATAAAGTATACAGCTAATATCTTACTACCTAATTAGTTTAAAATCTTCTTTTGTCAAACGCTTTTATATTTTTTACAAATATACCTATCTTTCTACCTTATTTCAGTATATTATACAATATTACTCATACTATGTCGTTAGCGGTCCCCTATTTTTCTTCTTTTTTCTTCTTTTTTTAATTTCTAATCTTTAATCTGCAACTTTTACTTCTCAATTACTTCTTAATTCATATTATAACTCACTATAGCATTTTCCTTATATTCTCGGCCATACTAATATTACCATTAGTGAAATTTTGTAAACATATATTCTTTGGACGTTATATATTTTTTCTTCCTTGAATTTCTTCTTTCTTCTCTCCTTCCGTGCTCGTATTAAACCTATTATTTACTTTTTCCTTTTACAATACATAGAAACAAACTTGGAACCTAATTAATTCCTCTAAGTTCATAATTATTTAACCTTATCTTCATTCACCTTATCTTCTTAATATATTTTATTTTAATAATACATTTTAATAAATTCCTTTTCGCACTTATTATTAAACCCTTCAATATTCTTAATTCCCTTTTTCTTTAATCATAAACCTCATTAACTTTTATTTCTAAATTTTTTTCAAATTATGTATTATCTTACAACGGTTTTTTTTAATTTCTCTCTGTGAGACAATGTTTCTCAGTATTAAAGGTTATCTCTCTCTCTCACTCATTTTCTCCTCCTCTCTCATCCTTCCTTTTCCTCCTCCGTCATCCTTTCTTTATTATTATTTTTTTTTATTATTATATTCTTTCTTCCTCTTCCTTACCTTTTCCTTCCCCCCTTCCTTTCCTTTTTTCCCAATCTCATATATCCATCTTATTTTATTTTTCATATGTTGATTTAACACTTCACTGCTCACAAGTGTTTTTTAAGCTTCATATCATGTCTCCCTATTTTATCTGATGAGAACGCAAATATCATCCCATGATGATATTTGTTTTTGAAATGTGCATAATAAAATACATGGCACTCTTTTAACCATCTTTTGATCTTATATTATTTATACTCCACTCCTATAAACTGTTGAGTGCTACTTATCCGATATTTGAATTGTTTTATTGTGCTACAATAAAACTCACCTCCTACATAAATATATATATATATATATATATATATATATATATATAGGAACAAGTAAGACCCCGACGGCTGAGCTCAACCCGTTTCGACGGCTAATTCTGTACTGAATGAAAATTTATTCTGGTATTTAAATAGCCGAGCTTATCAAGGGGTAATTCCATATATGGTCAAAGAGATAATCACCAGGATTGGTCACATCACAAGTTAGTAGTAAATCTGTGATGGCAAATTGGTGGGGGAAGGGGTAGCTAAACCTGCCGGTAGGAGAAAAAGGGAGAGGGGGTGGAGTAGATCCATTCATGCGTTGGTAGTGCCAGCTATAGCTGGGCGTGAGGTCAAAGAGGATACTGGGGAGGGGGAGGGGGAGGAGGTCGAAACGGTAAGTAGAACAATGAGGGTAAAACTATAAAAGGTACTGAGAGAGAAAAAAAAAAAAAAGCAAAGTCTGGTTACTAAGACTAAAGTCTCTCGCTATTACTAAGCTAAAGAAATACATAAATAAATAAATAAACAAATAAGTGAATAAAAGAATAGTTAAATAAATTTGAAAAAAAAAAAAATATATATATATAATAAAAAAAAAAATATATATATAATGAAGAATAAAAAAATAAATAATAATAATAAAAATAAACTAGGTGGGACGGAAATAAAGGGACCCTTATACGAGGTATAAGTGCGTGTATCGTACGGTGACGGGTCAACAAAGGGGGGGGGGGGGGGCAAAATACTAAAGAGACTACCACGAAATAATAAAGGTTTCTACCCCAATCACAGGGCCAGCAACCACCCAGTGCAAGAAAGTAAACTAGTACGAGAATATCATTCAGGGTCCCGCCAAAAAATACTAGTGCCAACTCTAAGGGTACGGCCACGAAACAAAAAGTCTTATACAAGCTACATGAAAGATCGTACGAAGTAAAAGTAAAGAACGGAAAATAAATACAGGAACTGGTTACTGCATGTAAACACCGATTATGT
>OZ024742.1:306185811-306190811 GCA_964016885.1 Eledone cirrhosa
TGCTCGCACCAACCGGAGGTATATGATCTTTAAAGCGATGAAATACCAATGATGGTTGGAAGATCACTGATGAAGGACTAACTTTATTCATATATATATATATATATATATATATCTAAGGCGGGTAAAATTCCCGAGATCCATGGACGAGTTCTCTCCAGCGGTCTCTGTCCCTCATTATCGCTGCCATGTCCTGCGTCTCCAACAAACCAGTGTCTGTCATTAGGGCATCAACATACGTTAACCTTGGTCTTCCTCTTCTAGTGTGTCCATGTAGCGGCTCCCAAAGGAGCACTGAGTGCAATGTCAACTCTGGATGTCGGTGAGCATGTCCAGCTAACCTCAGTCTCCTCTGTGTCACTTTTGAGCTGACCTTTGGGATGCTCCCATACAGCTCTGAGTTTTTCATCCTCAGTTTATACTGATTAATGTTCAGAGCCATCCTCAGCATTCTTGTGTAGCACCCATCCACCATCTGAGTGAGTTTCTTGGTCAGTGTCCAAGTCTCAGACCCATACAGCAGCACAGACTCCACTACAGCAATGAACAGGCGGACTTTCAGGCCTCTACAAAGGTCCGACTTCCACACCGATCACAAGCTGTGGCACGCTGCCCAGGCCTTGCTCTTCCTCTCAACCACATCATCTTCCGTATTCCCAATCTTTGCTCCCAAATACAGGGAGTCCTCAACCAATTCCAGCGGCTTCCCGCCTACATTAGTGATCCCCTCTGGCTTCTCAACATTCTCTACCAGATATTTTGTTTTAGTCTCATTCATTCTCAGCCCCACACTCATCGACACAGTCCCAACCTCCCGCATCAAATCCTCTGCCTCCTTCACTGTATTTGTCACCAAAACTATGTCGTCGGCAAATTCAGCATCCGATACCTCTTTCGCCCTAACTCTCCTGCTCTGAGCCGGTGCTACAGTAAAGCCAGAGTCCTGGTGTTTCTCCAGTGCAAGGCGCATACAATAGTCCACTACGATGATAAAAAGGTAGGGAGCCAATGTATCTCCCTGGAGCACTCCAGCCAGTATCTCAAAGAACTCTGTCATCCCATCAGGTGTAATGACTTGGGCTTTGGTGTTGGTGTAGAGCAGTGATATCAGGTCCACTATCTTCTTGGGGATTCCATAAGCCTGTAAGATCTTCATCAGGCAGTAACAGTATATATATATATATATATATCTGAGATAACATAACAGAGAATATACGCCGTAAACACAATGGACTGGAAAGCACCTCCAGACGTACAATTAAAACAATTACATACATGTTACCTCGACAGAGTCTTAATATATGGATTATGTCCAAAGAACCTATATGAAGTTTATTGTAATCGTACGTCTTCGGTGGTCTTTAATTTAGTTACGTTTACATATATATATATAATGTTCAAATTACGGAAAGACATAGAGAGAGAGGAAGAGAGAGTGTGAGTGAGAGAGAGGGGATAGGGGTTGGTTATATTATAAAGCGTTACATGTACACGCACAAGCTCACGAAACGCCCACACAAACATACACACAATCAGATGCATTCTATTTATCTCATTCACTCTCTCTCTCTCACACACACACAGGTGTGTGTGTGTGTATGTGTGTGTGTGTGTGTGTGTGTGTGTGTGTGTGTGTGTGTGTGTGTGTGTGCGCGTGTGTGTGTGTGTGTGTGTGTGTATGTGTGTGTGTGTGTGTGTGTGTGTGTATTCGATTCGGATATTTATACACCGAGATGGAAGTTGATGAGGGATTACTATCTGTCATCAAGCATTTCACCAACCTTTTCGCTGCAGCTACCACACAGAGGTAAGGAACCTGTCATTCCTGACCAAAGGAAGGTGGTGGGCCGATCTTCAGGATGGACTCGGCCATTATCCAGATATGTTCTACACAAGTCATAGTGCACGGACACTGGAGGATTGCATTCTAAACGGTTTGGTCGCTTGGCGCACATCTCCGAAAGGTCTGTTTCACCGGACTTCCATGCCTGTAGATTTTATCTCGAGCCGGTAGTTTCCCCGTTAGCAATGCCAAGCGAGGGATTTCTGCAAATTATCCAGAGTCCCCGGCTCAAAATTCCTCCGGAACACACTGGTCAGTTCGATTTTGTCGACGTCGAGAGTCTCTCCGTACGCGTCGCTGCACTTGCCCATCACTAATTCTCTATATAACTCTAGAGTGGAATTTCCACTGAATGCATTGTCCGCCTGGTTGTGGGACTGAGCTTCAATGACATTTTTTAATTTGCAACTCATATCTCAATACAATAATGTTTACTTTCGGCTGAATCTTTTATATATCATCTTATTTTCAGTCACTCCTTCTTAAATCGGAGTTCTGTTGACTGCTCTCAGTTCTTGTTTGTGCGGAATCAACTCTTATTGAACAGTACTGCTTGTACTGTCTCTAAACATCATTTCTATTTAATTTACACACAGTTTTGGTGATGAGTATAGTTTTTATTTCTTATTGTTTACATGTAATAAACATTGTCACACTGCCGATAGTTCTCCGTAGTTTAGTGATAGCTTTTTCTATTTTTGAAATATAGGATGGCATCTTTTGTGTTATTTTGCTTCTGTTAACATTTCTATTATGACGAAGTTAATGCTTCATTGTCATTCCTACGGCATATAGACAGACGTTAACTTTCTAAAATGTAGGCTTTTAATTTGTCATAAATATTCACCTGTAACGTCGTCGATAGGAAGCAGAATTTCATTATGTGTTTACTTGTTTAATATTGACGTTTTATGTCTATGTTTGCGAGAAAGTTTCATACACAAATGAATGTTTGTTTAGAAAATTTCGCTAAGGGTGCATTTTTCCCAGATAATTTTAAACTTATTATCAGTGTCGGCAATTTTATGTTGGTGTTTAATGAGACTGCGTGATATAACAGTCATGGTATAGTCTGTTGTGACAAGTGTTGTCAAGTTATTTACCGGTATAGTTGTTTCAAGTGACTGTATGTATATTACTGTTGCTTTTGATTGATGGTCGTACTAGCTACAAGAAAACCTAGTAACATAGTGTTCTGTCGTGACTCATGTTGATTGCATGTCCGATATTAGAGACTGATCTCTTAGTGTTGTTATTTTTAGAAGTTTCACACTTTCATTGTCGTTTTGAAAAGTGTTCATATTATTTTTACACTCGACTAACGTTGCTTTTTGGCGTAATTGTCTGGCTCTGAAGTGATTTAGTTCTGCATGCATTTCGTCCCGGTGTTGGCTACATAAACACAATGAAGCTTCATTGTGTTAATGTAGCCAACAGAGGGATCTGTTTTGCTATTTTATATCAATTAAATATTGAGTTTATAGCACCAAGAAAAATTCGATATATAGCTTCGCTTTCTTTTGTAACTACTATGAAAATATTCTTTTTTTTCTTCGATTCAGTGTTGTAGATGTTGAGGTGTAGAGTCATGTTGTTTTTAGAAAACACTTGTAAAATCAATCTAGTACTTAGATGGATATCTCTAAATTTTGTTGAAAAAGTATCTACATAGAATATCATAAGAAGAATATCCAATTATTCAACAGTAGTTGGTAGTTGTGGCATTGACGTTGGAGATAGTATTCATATTAAATCTAAGGAATAGTCTCCCACGCCATATGTATGTATGTATGTGTGTATGTGTGTGTACAACGTACTGTTGACGTTAACGTGTGGCTATATAATATTGATCGTGTTAGCGTATTAAACGGCTCCGTCAAAATAAAGTTCATCTCAATCACATTGTTTATTCACATCATCTAATATATCAATAATGTCTATATTTACTGTTTAACTCTTGAGAAATGTAAGTATAAGACGTCTACAGACGTGACAGTAATATATCTGAAGGGAAAAACAATGATTTTTCATATTAATTTATTTATGTATTTATTTGCTTTTATTTTAGTCTAGTGGGAACGTAAATACACTCAACTGTTTGTGTCAGATGTGTGGATGGTGTGTGTAAAGAAATCATCGATTCAGTTGTAATATCCAGCTCGGAGATATCTTATCACTGTTGTATCATTAATGTCTTTGGTAAAAGCCATTAACATCAAATCTTCTTTTATCTTCTAGTTCAAAAATCACAATATAGAGCTAAGTTTTCGGCCAAGTAGACTTCAGGTGTGCAGTAAATGATGCAGTACATCACACTATTGATCTGACTGAAAAATAACAATAAATGAACCTTCGTCGGTTAGGACGATGCGTGTTCCAGTTATTCGGTCAAAGGAATGGCCTAATCATTAAATTCCTATGTATGTGCCTGAGTATTCCACAGATATGTGCACTGGTATATAATGTGATGAAACTGACCTTTATAATTAAAAGAACAAATCATGTGATGGGATTCCAATCGGGTTTCGTTTATCAAATTTCACTCAACAGACGTTGGCCCCTTCCAGGAAAATGAAACCCTCGAAAGACACCATGCATTGCAACCAAAAAATGAAAAATTATGATTGCAGATCAAACTTCATAAACTGCTGCTTTCTCGAAAAGTGGCAATTTCCTTCGCGATTTTGAAAAAACCTGCCCATTCACTTTGGTTCCTGTTCTTAGTGAATTCTTAGAAGTTCATGTCTCCAGGAAAGCCAAGCACAAGGAAGGTATTCAGGAGTGGCGACATTGTGAGCGGGAAAGGCTGGGTGTAGTGGTATGTGTGGATGTTGATGTATGGACATTATGTCAGTTATGATTTTTAAAGAGACAAATGAGTTGTGAGTAAGTATGTGGAAGCAGTACAAGGCCATCAATCTCCGAGGGGCAAAAGTCACCGTAGAAGAACATTCGCCAGGATATTTGTGAGCATGTGGTCAGATTACATTGCTAAACAATTTCATGCCATTCAATATGGTAACATTTTAGATTCCACCCTACAATGTTTGTGTATGTGCAGCAGCAGCAGCATTCTAGCTGTTTGTACTGTATTCCTTTATAAATAGCACTTGTGTTTATAGGGTGTTATTTGTTTGTAGGGAGTGGTGATTTCACA
>OZ024742.1:306193311-306238311 GCA_964016885.1 Eledone cirrhosa
TATGAACAAATGCCGCTGTGCACTGTAGCGCTCCAGCCTCTGAAGACCTCAATACTTAGACATTTGTAAATCTATAAACTTTATAGTACCTGTGTAAATATATAAGATTTATATGGCCAGTGTATTATACATATGGCATGTCTAAATCTGTATAATTCCTATGACTTGTGTGAATCTATATAACTTATAGAAACATATCATGTGTTACATTTGAGATCACTTTGAGTGTGATGGTAAAAATGAGAGGTTTCTGCTATGCAAGGTAATGCGGATTACCTAATTTTCTTTTGTCTGTTCGCACCCAGATGTAGATTGGTGTAAAATATTTATAGACGGAACGATAGATTTTGTATATTTTGGGTTTCCTAATCTTATATTAAATCTCATGAAATTCCGATTGATTAGTGTTAACTACTGTTGCATATCTCATCTAAATGTTGCTATTTCTATGGGTATATTAAAATGAATAATACTTTAATTATTCTTTTTTTTTAGGGGGGGGGGGGGGGGGGGGGGGGGCTTCAGCAAAACCTATTTGCCTCTAAATTTCCAAGTAACAGTTAGCAAAATTAATTTAGAGAGTCTTATACGTGAACGGGGTTAGATCAGTCATGCGGTCATGTTTTAGCGATTAATCCTAATCACTCATAAAAAGTTAATTAATATCTTATCCATTAATTAAGCTTTTGCCAAATTATGATTTTACCCAAGTACTCACATAGTATATAAAATTAAGTCGATGAATTTCACTTGAAAATTTACACATGATCTGTAACCAGAGTCTAAGTTATTGGATATCTAAAGCAAATATATCATTTAAAGTTAATACAATATAGTTTAACCATATTAATTTAAATATTTTCGTACAATCTTTTGAATTAAATTATTTCATTAAAGACACTCCTAATTATAAGCAATACGCCTATGCCTTCGATGGTTTCAAGAAAGTAAGGTTTAATACTAGGTGTAATGCACTGGCGTTTACAAAAACGATATACTATCAAATTCAAATAAAAGATCTATTTTCAAGCAATGAGTAATACTTACTTTCGTTTCATTTATTATAATATTGAAAGAAATATATATACGTCGCATTCCAATTATAGATTTATTATTCTACGCACACATTTTTTTAAATAGCATTGTCGTTAAACAGGGGTTACTCCTCATACAAAGAGATTATATCATGAAGGAAATATTTCTAGAAATGTCAAACAAATGCTAAAATGATGATAGTCATTTCTCTTATTATTAGCAACAAATTATCATTGAATATTCATTACAAGCTGTTTAACAAAATGTGATCTTATCAGCTTAATATCTGATACGGCCCTTATATAAGACCATCGATATTAAACGGATTTTTAGAACGATGTGAAGAGATAGGGACTTGCTCTGTCCTTGCCATGGGTTGGCCTGGTAATGCAGTACTTCTAGGATTCAGCCCATCCCCCACCCGTTAGATAAAATTAATTTAAAAAAAAGCATACACAATATTTAACTATATTTGCAGCATATAGCAATGTCACCGAAGTTTCGTTCATATAAAGTGTCCTTAATATTGGAATTTCTTAAAACCGATATATGACCCTCAATGTGTATATATATTTTATGCTCGTATATATATATATATATATATATATATATATATATATATATATATATATATATATATATATACATATATATATATATAATGTATAATAAACAATACAATATAATTACCTCATTACCAGAGGTTTCCCGAATAAGACGAATACGAAAAACGTCCTCATTCGTTCGTCGCACAGGGCAATTTAAAACATAGTGAAATATTTGGAAAGTCTCCTAAAAAAATGCAAGAGTTTAACGGGCAAAAAATATATAAATAAATGTAATGCAAGAGATATATAAAAAAGAAAATAAGGAAATATAGTTAGGGTATGTGTATATGTATGTATATACACTCACAAATGTACATATGTGTGTATGTACAAATGCATGTGTATGGTGAAAATGTGTGCGTAAGTACATATATGAGGGCAAGTATATTTGTGTATATGTGACCACAAATACGTATATAATATGAGTTGAAAAAGAAATTGTAAGATAATATAGTTAACACGCATCCAGATACAGGTATTAAATACACATACGAGTATGAAAGCACGCATATAAACACACACACATGAGCGATCATTTATATGCGGAAGATAAAGAGGGAAGGGAGTGTAATAGTAAAAAGAAGTGTCATTCTCGATATATGTATAAAAATGAAACAATATATGAGAATGAAAAAAAATTTTAAATCAAAGAGAAAGTAATCAATTAACACTAGAGAAAAGAAAACAAACATATATATATAAACAAATATTTATACAGACAAATACGTACAGACAAAAGCGCATGCATGCGTACATACGTACACATGAGACACGTATATATATATATATATATATCGCCACATGTATATCTATTCACACGTACGTACGCGACTATATATATATATACATATATACATACACACCCATACATACATATACATATACACACATATACATACACATACATTCACCCGCATACACACACACGTATAAATAAGTATGTAAAAAACATAGATATAAAAACACACATACACACTCATATATATACGTACGCACGCACACATATCGAGGCGTTCGTATACATATACAGAACGTATATACACATAAGCAGACTCACACACATAGATACAGATTATAAACCAGCCGTATGAATTAATGACTACAAATATAAAATCGGCTCCGAAACAACAGAATATATCTGGAGTGGAAAACGCAAGTGACTCTGATATCAGGTAGTGAAAGAAAATGGGGGAGTGAAATGTGGAATGTGAAGATATTATATATATATATATATATATTATATATATTATATATATATATATATATATATATATATATATATATATATATATATATATATATATATATATATATATATATATATATATATATTTATATATTGTTATACTTGGGGAGGGTCATATTTGTGTAATATTGCCAGAATTAATAACGGAACACACTCACTGTTTGGTTGGTTTTCGCTTTTCGCTTCTGTGTCTTTTATATCGGTTAATTTAATTTATTCGGTCCTCAATGTTGCCATTGACTGACCAACGGTCAAAAATACAGATAGACACAAACACATATATATAGTTTATCAAAGTTCTTTCGTTGCACATCTGCAACATCGTCAGTAGTTCTATTGTTTCCTCCCGTTGCATTGTATTTTCTACGCCATCTTTATTTAGTCTGTTTATATATTTATTTATTTGTTGTTGTTTTTGGTCTTCTTTGCGCATGCGTTTGCGTGTGTGTATAGTGTTTTGTTTGATGTGTGTTCGTGATTGGGTGACTGTGTATTGGTTAATGTATTCTATCTTTACTAGTGTGTGTTTATATATGCTTGTTGTTATTGTGCTTGTGTATGTATTTATTTATCTATTTATTCATTTATTTATACTTCTCTTAGGTCAGTGTTGTTTGTTTGGGTGTTGTTGTTATTCCATTCATTTTTTCTGTTTAGTCTTGGCCTTCTAAGTTCTATTTCACTGGCCTCTCTGATTTTGTATATCTGCTGGGTCATTTCTATGTTTAGATATTATTCTAATTTCTATGTTGTCTATGTTACCGTCGTATTGTTGTCTGGCATGTTCGTATAGTACTGAACTGTTTTTTCGTCCTTTTAGTTCCCCCCAGTATTGGTCTATCATTTCACCTATGCTACGAGCTGTCTCACCTATGTATGTTGTTGTCATGTTTCTGCAAGTACCCTCTGTACATATTATGCTATAGACTACGTTTCTAGTTTTACAGTTTATCCGGGGGTTCACCTTACATATGATACATTTCCTATTAGTACAGTGGGTTTTCTTAAAAGGGTAGGTTTTGCTGATCAGGGATTTTATGGTGGTTCCTGGCTTTTCTACCACCTTAATCTTTAAGTGGGTCTTTCTCAGGGCCTTTCTAGACTGGTTAGCTAATTTCCCTCCAGCGGTCGCGTCCACAAACATGACACTCTGGTATCTCTGGTTGTCGTACCATGAGGTGGCTTTCCCTATCTTATGTCTAGCCCTGTCTAAGCTATTCCATGATTTGCTCCTGTATAATGGGCAAATTCCTTTCATGCCCAGTTCTATGAGGGTCTTATACTTCTCCCTGGCTCCTTCGTATACTGTGTTTCTGTCAGTTTGGTTGTAGCCAGAGAACTGCATGCGGTTGATGAAGTGTTGGATATGTGTCTTTCCATTCTGTTGGGTCGCACATGCGGGACACGTTCTTCATCACTCGTACCAAGTCTGCGATCAGAATATTAATCTTAGCACTACTGGACATTGCTGACTTTTTTAGTATCAGGTATTTGGAGGCCATGGGTTTAGCATAGTGTGAGTGGAGAATTTGGGCTCTCTCGTCTATAGTGTTAATCCAGAGTTCCGTGTCTAATACAGGTAGTCTATTGTTAGGGTGTTTGGAAGGGTAGTCGATAGTTACAGTTACTCTGGTGTATGGAATTAGCTATCTGCTGGATGCTTTCCATTGTGCTACGTTCTAAATCAAACTTGTTTGTACTCTCTAGTGGGGGTGTTCTTATAACTATATTGATATCGTCTACATAACGAGAGTACATGATGAGGTCTATGGAGCTCTCATTAAGAAGATCTTTAAGTCTCCTTTCCCACCATACCATGAAAAGGTTGGCAACGTCACCAGCTATGCTTACGCCAATGGCTGCTCCCTCATTTTGGGTGTATATCTTCTCGTTGAACTTGAATATGTGGCCCTTTAGGGTAGTTTTGATACTAACCTCTATTGCATGTGCGACCATTTTTCTTACCTGATCATTGTTTTGGGTGGTCCGTATAGGGGTCCGTATATATATATATATATATATATATATATATATATATATGTATGTATGTATGTATGTATGTTAAACATAAAAACAATAATGCTCTGTACCCTTTCCTAGCGGGTTGATATATATATATATATATATATATATATATATATATATATATATATATATATATATATATATATATATATATATATATATATATACATATATATATATATACATACATACATACATACATACATACATACATATATATATATATATATATATATATATATATATATATATATATATATATATATATATATATATATATATATATATATATACAGGGTGCGGACGGTATTTGAGGACACGTATTTTTAGTCATTTTATTTGACTTATTTTTATTGAACTTCCATTTCAGAAAAAAACAATGAAAATAACTATGCTTACTAATGAAATGAAAAGGTATGTTGTGATTGTGGCTTTGAAGGCTTAGCATGGTGATTTAGAAATTTCTCGTTTTCTGAAAGTTGCAAGATCTTTTGTCCACAAGCTTAGGTGTGAGTTAGAGAAAGAAGATACCTGTATCAAAAGGTAAAATAACATTCCACACGTTCTGATTCTCTCAGGACACCTGAATTTATTCAGGAAGTTAAGCAAAACATTGATGTCAATCCTGGAAAATCAATGAGGTCAATTGCAAAAGATGTGGTGTGTCAGAAAAAACAATCAGAAATGTTGTGCATGAATACATCAGATACAAATCTTACGTGATGAGAAGAGGTCAATTCAAGTAAAAAAAAAGAAAAGAAAAGCGTTTAATCAGATCCAAAAGACTTTTAAACAAACTTAAAAATTCATCAGAAGATGGTGTGATTTGGTTTTTCTCAGATGAGAAAAAAATTGACCAGGACCACAAAACTAACAGAAGAAATGACAGGTGGGTATGTGCAGACCCTTCTGAGGTTCCAAGAGTAATGCACACAACATTTCCTACAAGTGTCATGGTTTTGGGTGTTGTTAGACAAAAATTTTAAATACTCGATCTTTTGGACGAAGCTTAGATACCAACTCATTATATATCAATTAACTGCAACCTCTGCACAAAGGACACCCTATTAATAATTACTAATTATGAAAACTTAATTAACCAAAAAAGTGAATTATTCTCAAACTGCCTTCATAAAGCTTTGTCTACATTCCAAGACCCGCAAAAAGTCAGGAAAAAACAGTAAACAATCAGGCCTGATATTTGACGTCTCTTATCAACTGTTGGTCATAAAAAGTCATAACGGTTTATAAAACTTCAATAATGCTTTATCTTCTAATAATTTATGATAGAATTAATGTTAGAATGAAGGACACTTGTTTGATAACTTGTTTACTTGATAAATATACATACAGATCTTTATTTATCTGTCTCTGTTTTAAATATATAGTTTGGATATTTAACTTGTAAATTTACTGATTATAATTGAACTGTAGATGATTCATGCGTTTGCATAGTTTATATATTTTACCCATTTTGAGTATGTTTTGGGGGACTCAGAAAGTTAGATTTGCATTTATGTTTTATGTATATATAGGTATAAATATAACAAACTATAATAGCCGACAAATATTGGTCTATCTCTCCACTGAACTGATAATGATTATAATTATTTTTTTTTTTATTAAATGTATACCGTTTCATTAATACCTATAATAATATCTCTATACAGTTGTACAAATATCTTTATCTAGTGTAATAACATAATCGTAGTTACATTTATAAATAATTTAGACATTCAAATGACTATATATTGTTATAAGTGTTTGATATTCCCTGGATGATCGAACTTATAAAATGATTTACGTAATAAAATATAATTTAATTTAACTTATTTTATTTTATTTTATTTTATTTTAATTAAATTCTTATTACCTTCGGCTTTTTCAAATATTTAGTTCCTCTTTATATCACATTCGCTAAAATATTTTAGATGTATCTTTTGTATACTATATTAAAACCCTATTGCATTTATAATATATTTTTAATATTGGCCACTTTAAGTTTCGCAAACAATTCATTTTCTTTTATTTGTAAATGTATTTTGTATCTAGCCCCTATCATTAGGACTCATATAGTTTTGACTTATATCTTTATAGTATATATCAACTAAATGAAAAGAATTGATATAAAACATTAATTCTTTAACAATATTTTAAACAACATTTTTTAACTATATATATTTTTGAACAATATTTTCAGTAACTTATTTACTGTATTGCATTATTGCATTATTGTATTATATTATATATATTTGAAAGGTATCACCTCAATTATAAACAAAAAATAAACTATAATCTTTGTATTTTTTTATCAACACATATATAATTAAAAATTCGGACTTCTTTAAGTTTCGTTATAAGGCCGGTTGATACTTTAGGCACTCAAAATATTTAACAATAAATTCTTTAATAATTATAACTATAATTATTTTATGAATTATATTATATAAACTGTTGTCTATATTATAAATAATTTTGGTAAAGATTACCTTCGTGAAGATATAAAACCATTATATATATATTTTCTTTCTCGTGTTTCGTAAATCCTTTAAATTTGTTTTCATAAAATTTGAATTTTAGAAATTAAACATAATTATAATATTAATACAAATACCTATTAACTTTTAAAACCTAAAATATTATTCATTACTCTGAAATAATTTAAATTAAATATTTTGAAAATTAACCGCCAAATATATTAATTTGGACATGTGTTGCATATATGGAAATCTGTGTATATAAACTTGAACATAATTTACTCCCCTTTGTCTCTCTCACTCTTTAATCATCTTTCATCTGTTTTTTGAAGCCACCTACTAAATATATTATCACATCAGCTGTTTCTTCCTCTATGCTTTCCTTTCCCTCCTCTTTCTCCAGCAGTTTTTGAAAATAAAAAATGTTATAATTGTTATATTGATGCCATGTATTTCTTAAGCTCTATTACACGCACCCTCTCTATTGTTTGTATTATGTTATCTCATGTTCTCAATATTAGGGTATAAATATTGAGTGTTGTCATAAGTTAATCACTACCATGACTGAATCTTAACCATCTACAATGTCAGGGTATATCATGCATCATCTTATCTTATCTGATGAGGACGTACTGTTGAACTTAACTCAGTACCTCTAAAATATGTATAATAAAATATAATTGATCACAAGAATATCTATTTTGCTAATATTTTGAATTATCAGTTGTTTGTACCAGTAGCCGACAATCATGTCTCTTCTTGGTGTTTTCTTATCTTGGAGTTTTCCTATCACAGTCTCAAGGGTACCCTCACTTATTTCGTATGTTTTTGTTGTAGTGTAGGGGAAATAGTTGTTTTGGATTTCTTTTAGCCTCACTGCATCTTGGTTGAAGTTCTTCTTTTCACCCCATATTTTTTCCAAAAGGAATCTATAAATTCTGCAATGGGGCCTCAGTGACACTATTATTTTGCCCTTTATAACTCTATAGACTGATGTTTGGCCTCATCTGAATCTTTTATTAATCACTTTTCGTTCATCTACCTTCTTCAGATATCGGCGTTTTTCGTTAACAGCTCTCAATTCTTGTTTGAGGGTGATCAGCTTATATTGAAGAGTTCTGGTTCTACTGTTACCAAACATGGTCTCTATTTTATTTTTCACTCTTTGTTGGTGAGGAGTGAAGTTGTTTTCTGTTTGTTTGCATGTAAGGAGCATTGTCACATATCCTATGGTTTTTCGTAAGTCAGAATCTTTTTTCTATTTTAGTTATATATGATGGTATTTTTGGTGGGGTTTTGTTCATGTTGATATCTCTGCTATCACCAATTATTATTATTATCCATAATGTTTCCCCCAGCATTCGAGGTAGACTTAGATGGTACACGTGGTGTCAAATTTCTTACAGACATTGTTGTTTCAAGGCACTGTTCGACCTGGCTGCTAGGAAGTCAAGTAGCATGGCGACCTGTAGCACGTTTTGTTGATTCCATGTTTGTTGTGGGGGACTTACAATTAATAATATTTTTCTTATTTTTACATTCAACAAACGTCGCTTGTTGGCGTAATTGTTTCGCTGTGAAGTGATTTAGCTCTGGGCGTATTTCGTCCCAGTGTAACTTCATTCTTTTCATATAGCCAACGGAGGGATTGATTTTTGCCATTTTATAACAATTAAATAAATCATCATTAAGTTCGCAACTCCAAGAGAAATGCGATTTATGATTTCGGTTTCTTCTGTAGCTACAACTGAATACATTTTGTTTACCTTTCTCGTTTTTCTTCGGTACTCCACTGATGTTGTTGATGTTGATGTTGTATTCAACCATGCTGTTTGTAGCAAATCCTTGTAAAATGAATCATGTATTTAGTCGGATATCTCTACGAATTCGAATAAAAGGTGTCTTCAGTAGATATAGTTAGAAGAATACCAGTTATTCAACCTGATTGGTAGTTGTGGCATTACTGTAGGAGATAATATTCATCTTAAATTTAATGAATAGTCTCCCACACCAAAATATGCGACTGATCGCGTTGACTGACTATGTATGTATGTATGTATGTATGTATGTATGTATGTATGTATGTATGTATGTATGTTTGTATGTATGTAGTTATCTATGTATATAAACAATTGCTTTACGACGCCTTTCGTGAAGTTGATTTCTACAGGTAAAAGGTCAATGTTTTCGTCTCTAGGAGTTTATATGCCAAAATTATTCGGCTATTCAAACATTAAGGTAACATTCCTTCAACACAACACACATATGTATACACAGACACACACATCATACATAATACACACGCACACACATATATATACATGCATATATATATATATATATGAATATAGAGAAATTAATGTTAGCAAAAAGCCAACAATAATTCCGACATATAAGTGACTATAACATCGAGATGAAAAATGTTTAACGTAAGATGTGGGATTAGTAATACGATCTTAACTCAAAACAAGTCAAGAAGAAAAACTTTATCCTCAGACTTTGTGTAAGTTGGGGAAAAAAGCA
Source organism: Eledone cirrhosa (assembly GCA_964016885.1). Lineage (NCBI taxonomy): Eukaryota > Metazoa > Mollusca > Cephalopoda > Octopoda > Eledonidae > Eledone > Eledone cirrhosa. The sequence continues at coordinate 306,203,226 of OZ024742.1, forward strand.
ATACAATCTTAACTCAAAATAAAATCAAGAAACAATACTTAACAGTCAATTTGGGGAAAACTGCAAATGCACTATATAGTCTTAAAATACTATTTCACGAAAGCTTTCAGTGGGGTTAGTCACGGTTGGGAGTCGATCTTCAGTAGTGCTCAAAACATTAACTAAACAATACTGGTAAAATGCCGGAGGGGAATTAAAAGCAGGCAAGCGAACAGCGTGTAGAATTGAAATAACAAAACAGACGTGAACACAAGCTAGTGATGCCGGGATGAGATAAAAATCTGTTGACAAGAAATCCCAGTCAAAACATTCCGAAAAAAACTCAACAAAAATATGGAGTTCAGCATAAGCAATATTATCGCAGTTTCTTTTAAAAAAACTGGGATATATATATATATGTATATAAGCAACGAGTTATTTAATTTGTTGGTTATTCAACAAATTTATTTATAACATATTCGAAGCACTCTACGGTATTCTTCTGGAGTATAATATCAATAATATTAATAAATTGAAACTATCTTTATAAACCCATATTTATTTTATTATATATATTTCAAGGGTACCAACATTTTGGTACCCTCTTATAAAATAAAATACAAAAGTTGTTTTATAAAGAGTGACATATCCAAAAAACAAGAACTTATCTTTTTAAGATCTTAAAAAGATAAGTTCATGTTTTTTGGATATGTCACTATTTATAAAACAACTTTTGTATTTTATTTTATGAGAAGGTACCAAAATGTTGGTACCCTTGAAATATATATAATAAAATAAATATGGTCTTATAAAGATAGTTTCCATTTATTAATATTATTGATATATATATATATATATGTATGCATATAAGTATATACAGGTTGTCCCGAAATATGTATACACAATTTCATTACCTGTACAGGCAATATTTATTAAAATGCTGTGGAAGTAAGTGTACATTTTGGAGGGACACTGTATATGATTGTCTGTATGTATAGGATTTTATAGATGTGTGTGTGTGTAGTAAACATACGTATATATATGTATAATTATATAAATATGTATGTATATATGTTTGATCATACATATATATGTATGAGGGTTACCAAATGTTTATATAAGAGTATAATTATTTACTGCCTGTGAAGTTTATACCTTACTTAAACGCCGCACCTTACGAGAAGAAAAAAATTCTTGAGAGTTAATAGCAAGGGAACTTTGCAAATAAAAATAAATTTATACATCAGGTCTACTTTATTTTCCCCCAGAAATAAGATGATGCAGATTTATTTAATACGCATTTACATGCACACACTGGAGTAATATATATATATATACATATATACAGATATACATATATACATTTAATAAGAAAGACGGTTTTATTCCTACATCCTCATTTTATTACCTAGTATGTATATAAGTATATATGTTTGTATATATATGGACATACATAGTCATACACACGTGCATTTATATACATGAACACACACCCACACCCACATATGTATATATATATATATATATATATATATATATATATATATATATATATATATATATATATATATATATATATACATATATATATATATATACAAATATATATATATATACATATGTGGGTGTGTGTTCATGTGTGTTCACGCGTGTGTATGACTATGTATGTCCATATATATCTGTCGTTGTGTCAATGTCAGCTCTGGTGGCAATTAGTCTAGCAGTACATGTTTAAAAACCATATCCTATAAAACGGAACACATTTCTTAAATAGTCAAAAGTTATGTATGTACATAAACACACTTTCTCATTCACACAAACAAAAGAACAAATATATATATAAATATACACACATTCAATCACACAGACACACACACACACACACACACACACATATATATATATATATATATATACATATATATATATATATATACATTTATATAAATATACACACATACAAACATATATATATATATATATACATTTATATATACATACATATATAAATATATATATACTTATATATATATATACGCATATATATATATATATATATATATGTGTGTGTGTGTGTGTGTGTACGCATATATATATATGCATATATATATATATATAGATAGATAGATACATATATATATATAAATATAAATATATATACATATATATATGCACACACACACACAAACACACACATATATATATATATATATATATACGCATATATATATATGTATGCATCTATATATATATGTATATATGTATGTATGGTATGAACATCTTGATAAATCGCAAATAGTCTGGCAGTTCCCTACAACCCTTATCCCGAGATACGCATTAAGAGCAGTCATCAGTAGAACGGCTAAACATAGCTTTAAGGTAAAATTTCAGTTTTACCGTTGATCACTGATGACAGCACTCAACAGGAGGTGTAGAGTAGGGAACTACTCGAGTAATTGTTTCACATCTATACTATTAAATCATGCAATGTTTGTATTACATATATTCATGTAAATGTGTATTGATGAAGCTAAAATGTAGATTGCAAGAACATATAAATATATCGTAGTTTTCCACATATGCATGGCCACATTCACATACACACATTCATGTACATGTAAATAGATTATATTATGTATGCGACATTTACAGAGTGCAAGCGTGTATAAATGCTTCTCTATATGTGTATATTTCATACACTACCTACAATAAATCATCATTCGTTTATCTACGCATGCACCTATGCGTATTTACATAAACATACGAACTTACCTATCTGTAGTTCTTCACACTCTCTCTCTTTATATATACATGCATAAATAAATATATAAATGTACATGTATGTGTGTTTAATATATGTTTATGTATATGTATATATATATATATATACATATATATATATATAACGAAGGAAGTGTGGTAAGGAACCAGATGGACCATAACGCACCAGAGTACTCAATACTTAGGGTAGTAGAGTGGGTATTAGGAACATGTTTAACCCAGTCCAGAAATAGCCGTCTAAACGGGTTGAGCTCTGCCGACGTGGTTAAATATTTTCCTATATATATATATATATATATTAATATACATACAGGGTGCCCCCTAAAAGTGTATACACCCCTTAGCAGCATTGTAACAAATATATGTATACACTTTTGGGGATGGCCATGCTGCCAATAAAACACACTCACCATTGAATTTCAGTTCAAGTTATTATTATTCGTTCAGTAACTAATGTTTCTGTTTTACACCATCTTGTCTTTATGAGCAGTTTACCTATCTGTGTGTACGTGAATGAAAGAGTCGCGCACACACACACACACACACACACACACACACACACACACACACACACACACACACACACACACACACACACATGTTCATACATATACATATATATATATACTTAGTAAATGTATAAAGTCTTGAACGCTGAATGTAATTGTGAACATAGATGATTGCACTAATGTGTGACATAATCAGAGCTCATATAAAAAAGCTATAGCGAGACTCTAGTAAGTTTATCTATAATAAACATGTCGTAACTGCTTTCATATACACATATCTGACGGAAGACGCTACGTCAGTGCCATCTTATCTATCTATCAACAAACATACACACACTCTCTCACACACACACATACACACACACGCACACACGCATCAATTAACAAAAAAATATATTTCCTTTCCAGCCAACTCCAGTACATGGTAATTTCGTGCATCAAAGGTATATATATATATATATATATATATTTATATATATATATATATATATATATATATATGAGTGTGTGTGTATCTGTTTCATCACTGTTTCTCTTTCCCCCTCATTTTCTCCCTGTATGTATGTAGCCATGTATATATATATATATATATATATATATATATTCTGATGCAGAGGATGGAGAGGTGGCGATAATTGTTAGTTTAAAACGTCAAAATTGTTGATTTTTTTCCCCAAATCATATTTGGGGAGCTGGATGGTGAAAAAAACGATGTTTCATGCATTATAATGATGCATAATGGAATACATATTTCTGATAGCTGCTGTTTTGCAGTTGTTGTTTTTGTCGTTGTTGTTGTTGGTGGTGGTGGTGGGTGTTTTTGTTATTGTTGGTGGTAGTCGTGTTGGTGATAGTAATAGTTGTGCTGTTGTTGTTGGTGGTTGTTGTGATGGTTGTGGAAGTGGTTTTGGTGATGTTCATATTGGAGTTGGTTGTAGTGATGGTAGTGGTTGGGTTCTCGTTTTTTTTTTTTTTGTTAGTACCGGTGATAATGTTGGTGTTGTGTTTGTTGATATTGTTGTTGCTGGTGTTTGTGATGGTGGTTATGTTAGTAGTGTTGTTCGTATTATTATCGCTGGTGGATTGGAAGTATCGGTAGAGACTCGGACACCATGCTTTGCAAAAAAAAATTATGCTCCTTTCCGGTCTGAGTTCAAAACCCGCCGAGTTTAACTTTGCTTTTCATCCTGACGGGGTCGAAAAAATAAAGCACCAGTAATGTACTGGGGTCGATTTTTCGACTTTGCCCACCCCCAAAGCCTTGTGTCTATAGTAGAAATCATTATTATCGCTGGTGGTTGTGGTTGTGTTGTTGTTAATGGTAATGGTTCTGCTGTTATCATTTTCTATTTGTTGTTGTTGTTAGTGATGATCATTGCGATGCTTTTGGGGTTGTTCATGCTGGTGTTGCTTTTGATGGAGATTGTTGTGAGGGTGGCGGTGTTTTGTTGTTGGCAGAAGTGTTTATATCCTTATGGTATTGGTATTTGCTCTGAGAGAGGGTAGAGTCTTAAGAGATGTAATAGTCTCAGCGAGGGTGACTGCTGACATACTTCTTTTAGTTTTTTAGTTTTTGTTTACATTGACAGACGCTCTGAGGAGCGTTATAGCAATGATTTTGTGAAAGCTGAGTATGGTTATAATGATGATGGCGATGATAATTATGATAATAATGACACAAGATAATAATAATAATAATAATGATAATAAAATAATAATAATAATGACAACAACAATTATTATTATTATTATAATGGTTTTAGCTGATCATGAAGTTTATGATGTTAATGATGATACTGATGACGGTAATAATGAAAGGGAAGTGGCGTGAGGGTGAAAATGAGCGGTAGGATGTTGATGAGTGGGATGAAAATGATAAGCGTGGAAGAAAAAAATTCTCATAATTTTCCTATTGAATACTTTAAAAAATAAAAGCAAAAAACATACAAATATTAAGAGCATCCACCCCCAGCCTCACAAAAAAATAATGTAGCACAAATAAAAGTAAAAAAAGAATCTCACCAAGAAAAAATAAGAGTTTTTGCAGTACGTCTAGAAATTAGATCTGACCCGTTCCTGATGAATTTGCTGGTTATTTCGCTACTGGGAAATGATGGTTGAAGGGGAAGGTCTGATCGTGTTCATGGAATATGTGAGATATTTTAGGGAAAGAAAATTTGGAACGATATTTTCCAAATGACACAACCACAAATACTCATGCACGCATAAAAACATATAAATATGTATAGATACATATACACCTGTAAATACACACACACACACACACACACACACACACACACACAAACACACACACACACACACACACACACACACACACACACACACACACACACACACACACACACACACACGCATACACACACACACACACACACACACACACACACACACACACACACACACACACACACACACACACATATATATATATATATACTGAAATATATATATATATATATATATATATATATATTGATATATATATTTATATTTATCTATTTATTTTTACATATATAATATATATGCACACAAACACACGTACTCATGTCTGTATATATATATATATATATACATACCCTTAACGAAAATTGGGAAGGTGAACCATGTATGTTGGAAACAAGTCACTTACTAATAACGGCAGATGTGTAATTGAAGGGGAGAGAGTGAGAAGTAGCGAATGTACCATCTGCACCTGCCGATCAAACGCCTTACCTGAGGTTAGCGATGACACTTTTAGCTGAGCAGTTAGTAATTAGGAAACGTTGATAGGAATGCTTCTTCTTAAACAGACGCGAGAAAGTGAGAGGAAGTGAGAAGACTGTACTGTGAAACAGAAAAAAAAATGGAATTGGAATAAATATAACGTACAAATCTAGAAATGCTGCTGACGTGACATCGGAAATAACAGAACGGTAAAGAAGAAGAAGAAGAAGAAGAAGAAGAAGAAGAAGAAGAAGAAGAAGAAGAAGAAGAAGAAGAAGAAGAAGAAGAAGAAGAAGAAGAAGAAGAAGAAGAAGAAGAAGAAGAAGAAGAAGAAGAAGAAGAAGACATGCAATAACAACACTAACGTCATCATCACCGACAACAGTATTTGTAATACATCTACTACTACCAATATTAATCTTTATTGGCCACAAGGGCCGAAAACTAAAGGACAATACAAAGGAAAAAATACAATGGGGATTTATATCGAATTACTCGTGTAAATAAAACATATAATAAGTAACCAAATAACAATAAATTGAAATTAAGAGTATTCCCCAATATAGGGGAGCATCGCACAGGGTTACTTTAGGAACACCACAGATACGAAAGCATTCTAATCACAAAGAACACCCTCGGAATATGCCCTCTCCTCTCTCAACAATTCAGGTTACAGGCGCATGTTCCGTGTAGGCCCAGGTTATTTTCGCTATATTCACCCATCATCTAACATCGCATGAATAGCACCAAACTGGTAGCTCAAATCATCTACAGAGAATTCATCCCAAGCATGAGATCATGCAACCGCCTCAAGCAATGGTACAAAGTGATGAACATTTGCTAGCTTCAACGAAGACCTCTGACAACCACCAGCTTTACTTGTGCGGGCAATTTTTCTTTGCAAAAATCGGGCTTGCCAACCACCAGAAGCATCGTTATCGATGAAAATATTAAAAGAAAGAAATCTATACTAGGAAAAAAGGAAGATCCGCGGCGATATACACATTAATCCTGCCTTAATATTAATATACACATTAATATTAAGGCAGGATTTATATAATATTAGAAATTGATGTAGCGTTGCTGAGACTGTCCCATCGAAGCAAAGCGAATACTTTTTTCTTTTTGTGGAGAAGTTGCATCTAATTACATGTCATAAGTATTCACAAACTAAAGAGTCACATATATAATGTTGAACAAAGAATCAAATAACGTTTAGTACTTAATCAACCCTTTTATGATCGTTTCAGAGAGTAAAATAAAAAAAATAAAAAATAAAAAAATGTATCGATTTGTTGACTAATCGATAGCAGTTATTTGCCTTGGCCAGGTGGTGTCTAAAGAGGAAGTTATATGCTTTTGTTGCTTCGTCCAACGTATTTTTTTCTGCTTGTCTGTAAAGGTAAGTTGAATGAAACAGGATGTCAGGTCACGGATATAAACTGTAAATCACTTTTTATTATTCTATGGTGGGGTAGGGCGGTGGATTATCAGTATCGGTAAAGCCTCGGGCGCCATGCTTTGCAGCATAGATTTATGGCCCTTTACGTTCTGAGTTCAAATCACGCCGAGGTTAGCTTTGCCTTTCATCCTTACGGGGGTCGATAAAATAAAGCACCAGTAATACACTGGGGTTCGATTTAATCGACTTTTTCCTCCTCCACATTCCTGGCCTTTTGCCTATACTAGAAATTATTATTTTATAGTGGGTTGACTCTGGTGGGTGAGGGGTTAATATGATTTTAATGAGACTGTGTGTGTTGCTAAAGGTTGGGAAGATCTGTTTAGAGCTGATGTAAGTATTGTGAAATCGAAAGATAGAGTACCCTTGAATAGTCGACCCCCCTCTCTCTCTCCACCACCCCCTCTCTCTCTCCCCACCTTCTCTCTCTCTCTTTCTCTCTCTTTCTTTCTCTTTACTACGCTCTCTCTATTACGCTCTCGCTCCCTCCTTCTCTCTCTCTCCTTCTCCCTCTCGCTCTGTCTTTGTAGCTATACTATTGAAAGGTTATAATTACCTTGACAAAACTAAAACAAATCAAATTGTGAGTTTCTCTGTGCATATGTGTAGGTGTGTGAATGCGTTTATGCCTGTGTGCATTTGTGGTGGCAAAGTTATATATTTAGCTGCATAGTAATATAGTGACAATCCTGAGTTCGATCCTTCAAATAGCCGTTTTGTTTATCAATATTTGTGCTGGTGTGTGTATATGAAATAATGTGTATGTGTGCTTGTGTATGTGTGTATTTCTTAGTGTATATGTATTGATATATATATATAATTAAAGAGAGAGAGATAGAGAGCACGAGAAAGAGTGATATAAAAAAGAAAGAAAAAAGAAAGAAAGATAGATAAATAGATAGAGAGATAGATAGATCAATCTATGAACTGAATGCTATCTCAATTAATCAAATATAATAATAAACAAACAGAACAGAATTAATCTATTAAAATAGAAATAGGCAAGAGAAAGTAGAAAATTAAAAAGAGATGAAAGTCAATGTTATATGTTTGACTATAATGAATGGAGGAATAGAAGATAAACATAAAGTAAAGACTGAGGATAAAGATACTCAAATGGAAACAACAAATATATTAATGAAGAAGTAATGTCAAATTTGGTGACAACAATATGATTTCTGAAACAAAAGATATATATCAAACTGACATGTCAGATTTATTGCAATTAGGCGAGAAAAATATAGAAATCAAAAGGAGAGGGTAACACCCTCGGTATTTTGGAACGAAAATTAAATCATTGATAGAAATAGAAAGAGGTAAAATAAATATGTACATACACACACACACACACACACACACACACACACACACACACACACACACACACACACACCCACACACACCCACAAACTCATGCTTACGCATGTGCTCAAGTATAGCGCTTTTTACAAAACGGTTTTTTTTCCATTTCAGGTAGACGCCTGCCATCATCCACTTTTCTTAAAAACAAATCATACACAAAACGTCAGCACCAACAGTTTTGCAATATATGTCAACATGAATGGACCTGTTATTTTTATCTAAAGACATTTTTTCCAATTCCATCCCGCCTGTCCCCTCAATCTATTTTATTTCTCATTCTTTCCTCTGATGAAAGACTAGCATCCAAAACGCTAAGACCCTCTTCCTGCTATATCAAGCGTTAACCTAATATATACCTTCCATATAGTGTACCGATTTTGTTGTTATTTCTGTTTACCTTTTACATACATATATATATATATATATATATATATATATATATATATATATATATAGATAAATCTACCAAAAGTTTACGGTAGTGTCCAATCCGTATGAAGAACTCAATGTAATCCGGATATCATGAAAGGAGAAGATGCATTCAAAAACTACTTTCGGTGAAAAATAAACGGAAAACAGAGTCAAGATAAATTATTAAAAAAATAATGAATAAACAAAGAAACAGTTCCTTAAATTAAACAAAAAAAGTTCATTATTTTACGATCGTTTCTAGGATATATATGTGTTAGAATTGGTATGCATATTCTATAGATCTATGTACAATATTTATACAAACTATCAGAGAGAATATACATACCTTCACATATATATGCTGTCTTCAGAAATAATGATACTTGTTTATTGATAAGAACAAAGATTCAATACAATAGGTCTGTTTGGGAACAGGTTTTGAATTGACCAATCAGGAGATAGTGAGGGTCAAGATAGATACCATTATGAGAACCTTAAATTATGGGTAGGGGAAGTAGATTTCAGTTTTGGAAGGAAAAGAGTATTATGAATGAAGGATTACTTTAGGGAAGAAGTAGGTCATATGTTGACCTCAGAAATAATTTTAATTGTTCAATGAATAAAACCAACAAAGATCCAATATAATAATGGATTACTTTAGGGAAGAAGAAGGTCATATGTTGACCTCAGATATAAATTTATTTGTTCATTGACTAAAACCAACAAAGACCAAATATATTATGTCTGTTAATATTTGGCCAAATGGTAAAATAGTAGTAATTGAAACTTATTTTAGGGGTGAAATTAGGTCAGGTGGTCAGTAGAAGGTATACAAGCAGTTGCTGTTATAAAATAGTGATGCCAATACAAATATCTAAGGTGACCAGAGTTTTAAGATAAGGATGTTAGTGAAAAAAATACATCTATGAAAAGGATACAAAATTAATTTAATTGATGGGTACATATATATATATATATATATTTTTTGATACAATTATACTAATACATATAGATGTGATAAATAAGAGTTAGATGCAGTTTAAAGGTGCTGTTAAGGATGAGGGGAGATTAAAAGAATATAAAAATATAAAAATGATATATATATATATATATATATATATATACATACATATATATACCTACATATATATACACATACATACACACACTCATACACACACATATATATATATATATATATATATATATATACACATACATACACATACACACACAAACATATACCCATACATATATATATACATACATATATACACACATACACATGTACATATACATACACACACACACACATACAGACATACATATATATACATACACACATATACACTCACACACATATACACATATATATATATATATATATATATATCTACACATACATATATATGTATTTTTTACACTCTCATACATACACACATACATACATACACACTTATATATACACACACATCCACGCTTACATATACATATAATTATTGGGGGGGGGGGGAATAAATTAATTTCTAAAGTGTATATTAATTAGGTTTATATTTTAATGTTTTTCTCAGTTTATGATTACACGATATTTTGTATTTCATCTGTAGTAGAATTTTAATTATAGGTTAACTAAATTTAAATTATTGGTTAACTAAATTAAAATTAATCTATATATTAATTTCTAAAGTGTATATTAATTAGGTTTATAATATTTAAATGTTTTTCTCCGTTTACATTACATTGAGTTCTTCATACGGATTGGACACTACCGTAAACTTTTGGTAGATTTATCTACATACTTTGCTCCTATTTGCACGGAGATATTCTTATTTTTGTATTGTATGTGTATGTAAATTTATATATATATATATATACATATATATGTATGGCTTTATAACTCCATATACAAATAGTTGAGCTCTTTTTCTTGTCCATTATCCATATCACAATGGAAAAACAATACTTGGGAACTTCTCTAAAGAATATACCATTACCTTCTAAGGATGATTTCTTACTTCTTATGATACAAAAAACCAACCAATTTATCAGAAGAGTCAGATGGAGAGCCTACCACTTCGATAAAAAATCAAAATGTACAGATAGGAAATATCTGTATGATTTCACTACATATAAAAATCCACCACACAACTCTCTACTTGAAAACTTTGAGAAAGACCTTTTTAATTTAATCAAACACCTCAAATTTAAGAGGTATAAATCTAACTTTCAAAAGGACCTTGATTCTACCCTATTGGACCTAAAAAAATCTAAAAAAATCCATGTCCACTCGGACAAAACTGGAAACCTATATCACATGGATATTGAAAATTACAATGAGTTCATATATAAAGAACTCAGGAAAAATTATAGAAAAACAAATAATGCGTCACTTACCAACATCAACAACAAAACACACAGCATAGTGAATAGACTTAATATTGAAGATAGAACTGAACCTTTGGCATTAAAAAGACCACACTTCAACCTGAAAGATCATAAATCAAACTTTAACTCTAATCCTTCTATAAGACTTATATGCCCTTCCAAATTTGATATTGGAATAATTAGTAAAAAATTTTTAGATAGAGTCATCCCACAAATAAGAAAACATGTTAATTTACCACTCTGGGAAAACATATCCCAGGTAATTAACTGGTTTAATAATATTAGATATAAATCCTCTGCTTCATTTCTACAATTTGATATAGATAATTACTATTCTTCTATATCACCTATACTCCTGAACAAAGCCTTGATATTTGCTAAAAATAGATCTAACTTAACTTTGGATGACATTAATATTACTACACATGCTAGACTAACACTACTGGAATTTCAGAATGAATACTGGACCAGAAACACATATAGTAATCTATTTGATATTACTATGGGCTCAAGCGATTCTGCCCAAATTACTGATCTTGTGGGCCTCTTCCTTCTTTTTAACATAAATGCTTCCTTTCCCCACCTTAAAGGTGGTTTATATCGTGACGACTGTCTTCTTCTTTCCAATAACCTTAGCCTCTCAGAGATAGAAAAAAACAAAAAGCTTATTAGAACTTTCCTTAAAGACTATTATAGTCTAGATATTACATTTGAAAACACAAGTAAAGTCGTTAATTTCCTAGATATAACATTAGACTTATCTACGGGTATCTACCAACCTTACCATAAACCCAACCAAAATTTACACTACATACACTCACAATCTAATCACCCTAAATCTATCCTTAAAAACCTTGCATATAATATATCACTTAGAATTTCTAACCTTTCGTCTAACCAAGATGTATTTGATAAAAATTCGACCTTTTATAACGAAGCTCTAGCTAGAAGTGGCCACAAAAATAGATTAGAATATATACCTTCTACCAATAACACTACAAACATACAACCTAATATTACCAACAAACACCAAATGAAACGTACACACCTAAATGCCACTCACACTATACCCCAAAATACCAACATAAAACCAAATTTCTCTAACTCCTCTAATATACAGTATAGTAACTCTCAAAAAACTACTAATCCTACAACTCTAATAAATGTTAATAATAAAACTCCTAATAAACAAGCTAAAACACCTAAATCAATAAATCTAACTAAAAATGTGTGTGGAGAGGTCATTAACAATAATTCTCCTAGTAAACATCAGGATGCATCCTATAAAAAAAATAAACAACATAGAAACCGTAATAGACGAGTTACTTGGTATAATGCTCCATTTAATTTACAAGTTAAGGATAATATACCTAAAAAATTCTTTAATATCCTAGAGAAAAACTTCCCGCCAAACCACAAATACCATCAAATCTTAAGTAGATCAACAGTTAAATTCTCCTACTCAACAACCAAAAACATAAAACAAAATATAAGTGCCTATAATGCATATAAATGTAAAAAAAACCATAAGTATACCACCAGTACATCAAACTAGCCATAATATCTCCTCAAATACAGGATTCACGAAAAGTTGTAACTGTAGAAACAGGCAAACTGTCCATTAAAAGGAAATTGCCTTGTTAATAACATAATATATAAATGTAAAGTTAACACTAAGGACTCTAGTTGTTCATATATAGGAGCTACCAGCAACAATTTTAAGGTAAGATTTAATACCCACAAACATAGTTTTAAAAATGCCGCACTAGCTAATACAACATCTCTAGCTGAAAAAATTAATAGTTATAGAAAGAGGAATATAGAATATGACATGACCTGGAGTGTGCTCAAAAGAGCCACCCCTTATCAAAATAGTAGAAATGAATGTAGATTGTGTTCCCAAGAACTTTTCGAAATAATGAAATCTAAGGATATCCTATTAAATAAGCGACAGGAATTAATAATATCGTGTAATCATAAACTGAGAAAAACATTTAAATATTATAAACCTAATTAATTTACATTTTAGAAATTAATATATAGATTAATTTTAATTTAGTTAACCTATAATTTTAATTTAGTTAACCTATAATTAAAATTCTACTACAGATGAAATACAAAATATCGTGTAATCATAAACTGAGAAAAACATTTAAATATTATAAACCTAATTAATATACACTTTAGAAATTAATATATAGATTAATTTTAATTTAGTTAACCTATAATTAAAATTCTACTACAGATGAAATACAACAAAATATCGTTTAATCATAAACGGAGAAAAATATTTAAATATTATAAACCTACTTAATATACACTTTAGAAATTAATATATAGATTAATTTTAATTTAGTTAACCTATAATTAAAATTCTACTACAGATGAAATACAAAATATCGTGTAATCATAAACTGAGAAAAACATTTAAATATAAACCTAATTAATATACACTTTAGAAATTAATATATAGATTAATTTTAATTTAGTTAACCTATAATTAAAATTCTACTACAGATGAAATACAAAATTCTGCTTTAAATATTATAAACCTATTTAATATACACTATAGAAATTAATATATAAACTATTTTTAATTTAGTTAACCTATAATTAGTATTCTACTACCGATGAACTACATAATTTGGCTTTCCTTCTTACAAATATCATTTCCTAAAACTGATACCATTAAGTAAACATATGTAATTATTTTTAATTTAGTTAAGCTATAATTAATATTCTACTACTGTTTAACTACATAATTCCGCTTTAAATATTATAAACCTAATTATTATACACCTTAGAAATTGATATATAAACTATTTTTATTTTAGTTAACCTATAATTAATATTCTACTAATGATGAACTACATAATTTGGCTTTCCTTCTTACAAATATCATTTCCTAAAACTGATACCATTAAGTAAACATATATGAAGCTTTAACTTCAGGTTATGACTATGTTCCTTGAAACCTATATATATTTACTATTTCCCACTAATAAATGTATTCCCCCCCCCCCAATAATTATATGTATATGTAAGCGTTGATGTGTGTGTATATATAAGTGTGTATGTATGTATGTGTGTATGTATGAGAGTGTAAAAATACATATATATGTATGTGTAGATATATATATATATATATATATGTGTATATGTGTGTGAGTGTATATGTGTGTATGTATATATATATGTATGTCTGTATGTGTGTGTGTGTGTATGTATATGTACATGTGTATGTGTGTATATATGTATGTATATATATATATGTATGGGTATATGTTTGTGTGTGTATGTGTATGTATGTGTATATATATATATATATATATATACATATATATATATATATATATATATATATATATATATATATATATATACGTGTGTGTGTATGTGTGTGTGTATGTATGTGTATATATATGTAGGTATATATATGTATGTATGTATATATATATATATATATATATCATTTTTATATTTTTATATTCTTTTAATGTCCCCTCATCCTTAACAGCCCTTTTAAACTGCATCTAACTCTTATTTATCACATCTATATGTATTAGTATAATTTTATCAAAAAAAAAATATATATATATATGTACCCATCAATTAAATTAATTTTGTATCCTTTTCATAGATGTATTTTTTTCACTAACATCCTTATCTTAAAACTCTGGTCACCCTAGATATTTGTATTGGCATCACTATTTTATAACAGCAACTGCTTGTATACCTTCTACTGACCACCTGACCTAATTTCACCCCTAAAATAAGTTTCAATTACTACTATTTTACCATTTGGCCAAATATTAACAGACAGAATATATTTGGTCTTTGTTGGTTTTAGTCAATGAACAAATAAATTTATATCTGAGGTCAACATATGACCTACTTCTTCCCTAAAGTAATCCATTATTATATTGGATCTTTGTTGGTTTTATTCATTGAACAATTAAAATTATTTCTGAGGTCAACATATGACCTACTTCTTCCCTAAAGTAATCCTTCATTCATAATACTCTTTTCCTTCCAAAACTGAAATCTACTTCCCCTACCTATAATTTAAGGTTCTCATAATGGTATCTATCTTGACCCTCACTATCTCCTGATTGGTCAATTCAAAACCTGTTCCCAAACCGACCTATTGTATTGAATCTTTGTTCTTATCAATAAACAAGTATCATTATTTCTGAAGACAGCATATATATGTGAAGGTATGTATATTCTCTCTGATAGTTTGTATAAATATTGTACATAGATCTATAGAATATGCATACCAATTCTAACACATATATATCCTAGAAACGATCGTAAAATAATGAACTTTTTTGTTTAATATAAGGAACTGCTTCTTTGTTTATTCATTATTTTTTTAATATTTTAAATATATATATATATATATAGTAATAATAATAAATTTGAAGACTAAAATCCAAAGAGGGCTCGATAAGGATAAATATATATCAAATATATAAGAACCGTAGAGCAAATATTTATTAGAATAACATATTAAAGCAAAGGATCGCTGCTTTCACCCTTAACGGGATCTTCTGAAACTAACAAAGTCAATTGGTGAACGCAGAAGTGAATATTTCAAAAAACGTTGCAACCGGAGGAAGACAGGAAGACGATATTTGGTTCGTGGAAACGTTCCCTGGCAAAGAACGGGAAAAAGCGAATATAAGACGTCATTATTTGGAGCGGTGAAAAACAATTACACGCAAAAACAAAACCACGTTTATGGTATAAAAGAAGTTGTAGACTAATATTCCTATTAGGTGGTTCATAGAGACGTTCTCTGGCAACGAACGGAAAAAACGAAGATAATACGTCATATGTGCAGCGGGAAGAACAAATGCACGCAAAGACAAAACCAAGTTCATCTACCCTACCTTCCACAAAATGCCATGATAGAATCATGTGTTTCAACAACAAACTTTTGACCAATCGTTGTGATAATCACTTTTACCATATATGGAATTACTCCGTGAGAAGTTCGGCTATTCATTTACCAGAATAAAAATGTTCATTTACTCCAGAATTAGCCATCGAAACGGCTTGAGCTCAGCCGTCGGGGTCCTACTCGTTCCTATTACCCACTCTACTACCCTAAGTATTGAGTACTTTGGTGCGTTATGGTCCATCTGGTTCCTTACCACATTTCCTTCGTTATATATATATATATATATATATATATATATAGGAACAAGTAAGACGCCGACGGCTGAGCTCAAGCCGTTTCGACGGCTAATGTCGAAACGGCTTGAGCTCAGCCGTCGGGGTCTTACTTGTTCCTATTACCCACTCTACTACCCTAAGTATTGAGTACTTTGGTGCGTTATGGTCCACCTGGTTCCTTACCACATTTCCTTCGCTATATATATATATATATATATAAATATATATATATATATATATTAGATATAGAATAGCTTTCACCGTATTTTTCAATACTCATCTTTTGCCATGTATCTGAGGGTTCTAAACCCCATTATCAGACTAAAATTTATTTAGTCAAATAATACGGTGAAAGCTATTCTATTTTCTAATTTCAAACCTGCTCACTGTTTCAAAACATATTTATTCATATATGTATATATATATATATATATATATATATATTTCGTTGACAAATATATCAATATGCCCAGACATGCAGATATATTGCCGTTGGTATGACAGTGTGGTTTTAGCTCAATGTAGGATAACTAGTATACTACAGAGCCGTTATAGTTATAGGAATAACCATAGAGTGCTTAGAAATACATTGTTTTATTAGCTAACAGTGTTTCATCCATACACCATGGCAGGAATCATCAGAGCCTATAAACATGAGTATATCAGCAGTTGCATGCTCCATCGAGCTGCGTCACCAGAACAAGGTTAAAGGACCAATAGGGGGGTCCCGAGGCCAGCGCTATATGGAAAAAGACAGAATACATGATGCACATAATGTCATAAAATGTCTTAAAAATTTAAAGATTTAAAATTACACCAAAGTTTTATCACTTAAATGGTGCAATAGATGATAAAGAGGTTGGGAGAGGGTAGCAAGGGATGAGTGAGGATATTACTCAGCATGATCAGAAACAATAGGGAAATAATAAAAAAATAATAATAAAAAGTACAAAAATACAGGGATAAGAAAAGAGATAAATATAAAAATACAAAACAATAAAGGAACAAAAAACCCGGAACCCCCCTCCCACTACCCCCAAATTATGAGACAGAGGAAAGCATAGATGCATCAAAGCACAAGCAGTGCAAACACAGGGTGCACAGGCAGATTATGAGAGATTGCAAGCATGAGTCTGTGAAAAGAATAGTTGGTTAGCAGTGGTGCAGCCTTACATGTATGATAGTCCATATGAGGGATGGTGTACTCCAATTATATCGCCTTGTAACAGGTCGATTCTCCTTATCATATCCGCACCCTACGAACCACATCGATATGTTCCAGTTCCGAACGTTAAGTGAGATAGCACTATTTTTCCAAAAGCTATACCCAGGGGATTTATCACCATAGGCGGTCAGGGAAATACACCTAAATCTAAAATAAAAAATAAAAGAATGTACTAAGAGTTAAAGAGATGTATGGCACATATACAGCCGGTACAGATGTGAGAAAATTGAAAACACGCCAGGCCCGCAGAAACTGGCATTCACCAAATCCTCACGTTCGGTCGCTCAATCCAATGTGCCAGGTGAAATTCACTGTATGTCCAAGTTGGCGTTCAACCAATGTATCGCACCGCATACAACTGTGCCACTATTCTTTTGACAGACTCATGCTTGCAAACTCTCTTAATCTGCCTGTGCACTCTATGTTTACACTGGTTCTGCTTCGATGCATCTATTCTTTGCTCTGTCTTATATTCTGGGGGGGATTTCCGGGCTTTTTGTTCCTTTATTGTTTTGTATTTTTATATTTATCTCTTTTCTTACCCCTGTATTTTTGTACGTTTTTATTATTTTTTTTAAAATTATTTTCTTATTGTCTCTGATCATGCTGAGTAATACCCTTATACATCCCTTGCTATCCTCTCCCAAACTCTTCATCATCTATTGCACCATTTAAGTGATACATTTTTGGTGTAATTTTTAGTTTTTAAATTTTTAAGATATTTTATGACATTATGTGCATTATGTGCATAATGTACTCTGTCTTTTTCCATATAGCGCTGGCCTCGGGACCCCCCCCCCCCCCCCTGCTGATCCTTTAACCTTGTTCTGGTGACGCAGCTCGATGAAGCATGAAACTACGGATATACTCATGTTTATAGGATCTGATGATTCCTGCCATGGTGTATGGATGAAACAATGTTAGCTAATAAATCAATGTATTTCTAAGCGCTCTTTGGTTTTTCCTATAACTATATATATATATATATATATATATATATATATATATATATATATATATAATGACGAAATAATATCTGAGTTCATTTTGTTCCAATTTTAATATACGCAGTGAACAGCCAGAGTCGATAGACCCGAGAATAGAATACACTGTTAAAATTATTCTGGCTCCTTGTGTTCTGAGTTATCAGGCATATATTGTTGGTGTAGTTAATCAGTCAACAAGGGGAGCAACGCGTTAATAGAGTGAATCGTTGTGCAAGAAATCGGGCTGGATTATCGCTGCGAAAATATCTCCTTAATTCCACCACTCCTCCTTTCCACCCCCACCAACCTCACACACATACACATGTATATTCATTATCAGAACAGGTCTTTATATATATATATATATATATATATATATATGTATTATATATAATTATATATATATATATATATATATATATATATATATATATATATATATATATATATATATATATATATATATAAGTATGTATGTTGTGTATATAATCCGTATGGAGCCCTCTTCGGATTTGAGTCTTCATATTTATTATTACTATATATATATATAAAATAAAATAAAATAAAATAAAATAAATAAGTCAAATGATTAAAATTTAGCTTCGTTTATTACTGCTATATATATTTCGGTGACAGCCATCTTTGGCTGTGACCTCTTCAGACAGTCCTAATTAGTGTGGTATAGACAAGTACATATGCTGTTGAGGTGTATAACTTTGTCAATACTCTGATATGCCCAGTTCCTGGTTGGGTTGTTATTTCACTGAGGAACTGGAATCATATGAATTCAAACAAACGAATTTCGGTGTCAAAGGGCCTCTTCTCCTCTCATTGGTCAGTTGTTAGAACATTCCTCCTTCAAAAGTCTATAGAAATTCGTTCTGAGGCAAGCCAATCTGTAGTTGTTGTTCTTGTTATTGTTAGGTACATCTGACCTCTATTCTTGTGTTCGTAGTTTTGTTATTGTTGGAGTTAGCTTAAAAAAAATTGATAAAGTGGCAGAAGGAATAAGATAATAAACGAACAAAATAAAATAAATGTCAAACTTCCCATTGGTCAGTTTTGAGAGCATTCCTCAGTCCAAAGTCTATAGAAATTCTTTCTGGGGTTGGGCTCCCTGTAGAGTTTGTGTTTAATATTGTTAAGTACATCTGACCTCTACCCTTATTTTGGTAGTGTTGTGGTGTTGTGGTGAGCTTATGTCTTGCTGCTGCTGACAATTTAGAAGTATCTGTGTGTGTGTTTCTTCATACCACTTGCCACCATCACCCGTGGTGGTGGTGGTGGTGCGGGGGTTTTCTTCCATGTATATGAAGAAATATAAGGTAATAAAATGAAGAAAACAGAAAATAAATAATAAATAGAGAATAAAGAATAAATGAAAAATTAATGAAAAAGTAATGAAAAAGTAATGAAAATGAATATGGAGAAGTGAAAAATAAAATGAAGATTCAAATAAAGTAAGATAAAGTGTGTGTGTGCTATAACCAATCTCAAGGTCAGAAATATGTTGGATAGATTGGTATGAGGAACAAGATGATAAAAGAATAAGATAATCAAATAAAATGTGTTTGTGTTATAACCAATCTCAACTTAAAAATAAATATAAGGTAATAAAGTGGAGAGAACAGAAAACAAATAACAAATTAATAATGAGAAATCAAACTTGAGATCAATGCGACAGCTTACAGGGTTATATCTAGACTCGGCATAGAGGACAGGACGGCCCCATACCAACCAAGGTAGCCGCGGATTATCCTTAAAGATCACAAGCCAAACTTTGAGTCCGACCTCCCTGTCAGACTAATAGCCCCCTCCAGATCTGATCTAGGGATCGTCAGTAAAAGAATACTAGATAGGATTCTGCCCAAGCTTCGGAAGAAAACTAAATTACAGCAATGGTCATGCACGGGAGAAGTAATAAAATGGTTTAAGATACTACATGAGAAAAGTAAGACTAGCTTTATACAACTGGATATCGCAAGCTACTACTCCTCAATTTCACCCATAGTACTCAATAAGGCCCTATTTTTTTCGCGATGTCCAATACGGACCTAACCCGAGAGGATCTGAGCATCATCCACGCCAAACGAAAGAGCTTAATCCGTTTCGATGGAGACCTTTGGACCAGGAGTGATTGGCCAAATAACTTTGACATCACGATGGGCTCCAGCGACTCAGCACAGGTAACGGACCTGGTTGGGCTCTTCGTGCTGAAGCAGATAAAAGATAAAATCCCCTGCCTGGGCGGCGCATTATATCGGGACGATGCTCTATTCATAGTATATGACCACAGCACCAATATGTTGGAGGGAATGAGGAGGCGTATGCGCCATTTCTTTATAAACCAGGGCCTCAGTATAGAACTAGACCCAAATAGGAAGGTAGTTAACTTCCTAGACACCACCCTAAAACTGAACACCGAACAACATATAGTCCGAAACGCCGGGATGGGGATGGCCCAACGGACACCCACACCCGCGTTACCCGGGGGGGGGGGGCGAACCCTATCAACACAGGCAGAACAGAAACAAATAGGCACCATGAGCCCGACACCACAACACAGGCGTTGGTGACTAGTACGCTTAACCAGCAGATGAAACCCAATATGAGTAGCAGTCTCAGGGGTGACGCTAACCACCTCAGGACCGACGACCCCAACCGCAGGACACGTGGGGGGGGGGACCACCCCACAATAGATCTCCCAGTGCGGGCAACTACCACCCCACAGATTCGGGCCGTGAAGATAGCAATACGCATAGCGCCCTAAGGGGAAGCAACAGTGCAGGAACCACCAGCAACCCAACAAATCTCCAACAACTCACAACGCCCCCGTCCCTAAAGAACAGCTTGGCCCGATCATTCTTTGGAGCACTTGATAAATGCTTCCCGAGGGACCATAGATACCACAGGATCTTCAACAGACACACTGTGAAGCTCTCGTATTCCACCACGAGAAATATGGCCCAACACATAGCATCAACAGGAGTAGGCTTAAAAACCAGACACAACCAGAAGATGGCAATACAAGCACTCAGCAGAACCATGTGAAAGGAGGGAAGGGCGGACGCAGTGCCCACCCAAGAAACCCAAACAGACCCCCCCCCCTCCCACCGTGCCTGGGGGAAGACCACCATGTAACACCTAACGGGAACCCCAATCTAGGCACGCAGAGGTCGACCACCCTCTGCAACTGCAGAAACCCCGAATCATGCCCCCCTCCTTGGTAATGAATACCTTAAGAAGAACCTAGTATACGGTTGTAGGGTTAAAACACCCAACTCCGAACACCTGTACATTGGAGCCACATCAACGAGCTTTAAAGTCCGCTGTAACAGCCATTGCCATTCCTTCAATAAGGAGGCCAAAAGGAAAAGCACGGCTCTCTCCGACCTGATCTGGAAGCTTAAGCTGGACAGGACCCCGTACTCTCTGGCCTGGTACATAATCAGGAAAGTACCACCCGATAAAGGGGGATCTGGCATATGCAAACTATGCCGGAACGAGACGCTCGAGATACTAAGAGGTGGAAGCGGCCTGATAAACCTCAGAACCGACTTCTTCGGGACATGCAGACACCTCAGGGCCGGGACCTTCCTCAAGATATATGGACAGTAGCAATACAAGAAGATGTGAACTCCCCTCAAGCTATAGGGACTTCTCCAGAACATGTAGACACCTCTCGGCCAGACATCCCTCAAGCTATATTGGCAATAACAACACCCTAGGTTGAGAACTCCCCTCAAGCCATATGGACCAACCCAGGCTGAGCAGACACGATGATAGCCTAGAGATTGATTCTGACACAGCCATTATAATTTGGCCAACTTCTTTATAACACACACATTTTAACTTACTTGATTTTTGATTATTCAATTTTTCAATTTTTGAAGTTTGATTTCTCATTATTAATTTGTTATTTGTTTTCTGTTCTCTTCACTTTATCACCTTATATTTATTTTTAAGTTGAGATTGGTTATAACACAAACACATTTTATTTGATTATCTATTTTTTTACCATCTTTTTCCTCATACCAATCTATCCAACACATTTCTGACCTTGAGATTGGTTATAGCACACACACACTTTATATTACTTTATTTTAATCTTTATTTCATTTTTCACTTCTCCATATTTATTTTCATTACTTTTTCATTACATTTTCATTAATTTTTCATTTATTCTTTATTCTCTATTTATTATTTATTTTCTGTTTTCTTCATTTTATTGCCTTATATTTCTTCATATACATGGAAGAACCCTCATCCCCCGCACCACCACCACGGGTGATGGTGGCAAGAGGTATGAAGAAACACACACACAGATACTTCTAAATTGTCAGCAGCAGCAAGATATAAGCTCACCACAACACCAACAACACTACCAAAATAAGGGTAGAGGTCAGATGTACTTAATAATAGCAAACACAAACACTACAGGGAGCCTCACCCCAGAAAGAATTTCTATAGACTTTGGACTGAGGAATGCTCTCAAAACTGACCAATGGGAAGTTTGACATTTTTTTTATTTTGTTCCTTTACCATCTTATTCCTTCTACCATTTTATCAATTTTTTTGAGCTAACTCCAACAATAACAAAACTACGAACACAAGAATAGAGGTCAGATGTACCTAACAATAACAAGAACAACAACTACAGATTGGCTTGCCTCAGAACGAATTTCTATAGACTTTTGAAGGAGGAATGTTCTAACAACTGACCAATGAGAGGAGAAGAGGCCCTTTGACACTGAAATTCGTTTGTTTGAATTCATATGATTCCAGTTCCTCAGTGAAATTACAACCCAACCAGGAACTGGGCATATCAGAGTATTGAAAAAGTTATACACCTCAACAACATATGTACTTGTCTATACCACACTAATTTGGACTGCCTGAAGAGGTCACAGCCAAAGATGGCTGTCACCGAAATATATATAGCAGTAATAAACGAAGCTAAATTTTAAACATTTGACTTATTTATTTTATTTTATTTTACATTACTCCGTAGTAACCAAACCAACCTGCACACTTCGCCGAGTGCTCCAATCTGCATACTGATGTGTTGGTATACAACCAACATATACTAAAAAAATATATATATATATATATATAGTAATAATAATAAATTTGAAGACTAAAATCCAAAGAGGGCTCAATAAGGATAAATATATATCAAATATATAAAAACCGTAGAGCAAATATTTATTAAAATAACAGATGAAAGTTTAAGCAAAGAATCGCTGCTTTCACCCTTAACGGGATCTTCTGCAACTAACAAAGTCAATCTGTAAACGCAGAAGTGGATATTTCAAAAAACGTTGCAACCGGAGGAAGACAGGAAGACGATACTTTGGTTCGTGGTAACGTTCGCTGGCAAAGAACGGGAAAAAACGAATATAATACGTCATAAATAGGAGCGGTGAAAAACAATTACGCGCAAAGACAGAACCACATTTATGGTATAAAAGAGGTCGTAGACTAATGTTCTCTTAGGTGGTTCATAGAGACGTTCTCTGGCAATGAACGAAAAAAACGAAGATAATACGTCATATGTGGAGCGTGGAGAACAATAGCACGCAAAGACAAAACCACGTAAATGGTATAGCAGAAGTCGTAGACTAAAATTCTAACTAGGAGACCGAATGAATCTCCGCTACAGAGTTAAGAACAAAGTAAATAAATACAATACAGAAGAAATAGAAATAAATAAATACATACACGCAAACAAATACGGACATACACAAGCACGTTTCCACGAACCAAAGTATCGTCTTCCTGTCTTCCTCCGGTTGCAACGTTTTTTGAAATATCCACTTCTGCGTTTACAGATTGACTTTGTTAGTTTCAGAAGATCCCGTTAAGGGTGAAAGCACCGATTCTTTGCTTAAACTTTAATCTGTTATTTTAATATATATATATATATATATATATATATATATATATATGTGTGTGTGTGTGTGTGTGTGTGTGTGTGTATGAATTTACGTATCGTATATTTGGCAATATACCGTATGTTTAATTAAAAACATTTAGAAGACCATACGCTATCAGTTTTAAAGTGACTATGTCACTTACTTCTTTTCGTCGAAAGAAGGGAGAGAAGCTGACAGTCTGTTTCACTGGTTAGCGGTCATCAGAGCCACGTACTCCCCTGCTTTCACTGAATATTATAGAAGCTGGATTCTTATGGAATTCCAATTATAATCAGGAGCTGATTATACAGAGCGATTGTCGGTCGAGCAAAAATTAGGTATCAGGATTGGTGCTCTGAAATAGCGATGTATACATGAATTTCTGTATAGTATATTTGGCAATATACTGTATATTTAATTTAAAACATTTAGAAGACCATACGCTATCAGTTTTATAATCAGCTCCTGATTATTACTGGAATTCTATAAGAATCCAGCTTCTATAATTTTCGGCGAAAGCAGGGAAGTACGTGGGTTTGATGAACGCCAACAAGCATATAATAGACTGCCAGCGTCTCTCGTTCTTTCGCCGAATAGTGTATGGTCTTCTAAATGCTTCTAATGAAATTACGGCATATTGCCAAATATAGTATACATACATTCAAGTATACATCGCTATTTATATATATATATGTGTGTGTGTGTGGGTGTGTGTGCGTGTGTGTGTGTGTGTGTGCGCGCAGAATGGTTATTATATAACTAAATTTGCATTTTTTAAATACGTATAATGAATTTAGCAGAGTCCAGTAAGCGGCAAGCATTTACAGGGGAAAGTAGATTAAATCGACCCTAGTGTATAACTGGTGCTTTATTTTACTTTATTTTATCGAACCCCGTAAGGTTGAAAGGCTGAGCTAACCTCGGCGGGATTTTAAATCAGAATGTAAAGGCCATAATTCTATGCTTAGAAGCATGTTGTCCGACGCTCTACCGATACAGCTAATTCACCACCCTAGGGAAATTGCATAATTAAAAGTAAGAAGATAAGATAAAAACAGAAATAATAGAAAAAAGGACAAAATAAAAGGAAAAAGAAAGTAATGGAGGAAAGCTCAGGGAAAACGATGATAAAATTAGGAGTGAAACAATATATAAAAAACAGCGATTGTTGACAATTGGGGTGAATTGATAAACCCGTTAGATTGTCAGACTGAATATCATTCGATATATGTTTTGGCCTAGATTACACTGAGTTCAAATTCCAGGAAAGCGAATGTAATTTTATATCTTTACAGAATTGATAAGTAAAGCACCAATTAAGTACTTGGCTGGTTCTTCTATGTCTTTCTTTCTTGGAATTAGGTACGTTGTGCAATGGAAAATGTCTGGAGAGACTACTCACAGCGGTCTTTGTTCCGTTAATAGTGGATTATTGAGTGATGGCCGAGCATCAACATTTCATAAGAAACCTTATATGTCACTGAAAATGTCCAACGATGGAAAGATGTGCAGTATAACACTGATAGGAAATACGTAAAAACAAAAATGCCTGTGTTGAGATGTAGTGAAATCAGTTAGTTCGACTACAACACTTCAATACATTTATTTTGTCGTCTCCTGTAATATGGAAAACCAATATGGGCCTCATCCCGATTTGAACTAATGAAACGTAATAGGACGATATTTTCTACCGCTTTATCAGTTCTACTAATCCGGAAGACGTTCTGAGAATTGTAAAACATAAAAATAGAAAATAAACAGAATTGAGATTGGGAAAATAATCAAACAAACAAATACCAGCGTAAACGAAAGCAACAAGGACGGAAGTCTTCATATAATGGACAAATGACAATACAAAATTAGAGAAAGTAATTTTAAAAAAAAAATTAAATGAAAAAAAGAGGTTGAAACAAAAGAGAGGAAAGAATTGTAAATGAAAAACTGGAGTCACAAAATGAATTAAAAATAAGTAAAATTAAAAACAAATTAAGTGAAGAAAGTAATTTGAAAAAATTAAAAAGTAAAAATTAAGAAGAAAAGAAATGAAAAGAAGAAAAACGAATATAAACAAAAAAAAGTCGAGACAAAAATGTAATTACAAAAAAATTGAATTTAAGAAGGGGGTAAAAATCAAATTATATAAAGAAAGAAAGAAAAATTCGTACATGGAATTAAAAGTGGTCTGTGGTTTAGAAATGTGCTTGGCAACAACGTCATTTTGATTTCGATCTGTATTCCCGGTACCTTTGTCTGATATTTTGTATGGATTCATCAGTGCTTCTTGAACGAGATTTGACAAACGGAAATTGTGAGAATGTCTGTCTTAAGAAAATATATGAACTAATATGAACTAATGTGAATCCAAAATATATATATTTCATCTGGTATGAAAATGCTAAAAGATTAACTGTAGGACAGAGGAACGTTATAATAATTGTTTTTACTTTTGGCATAAGGCCAGGAATTACCCCAGTGCATTATTATTGCTTTATTTTATCGATCCCGTAAGCATGAAAGGCAAAGTAAACCTCGGCAGGATTTGAACTAAGATCGTAAAGGGCTATTACTCTATGTGCCAAAGCATGGTGTCTCACGCTTTACCGATACTGCCAATCCACCGTTATAATAATGATTTCTAATTTAGGCACAAGGCCAGCAATTTTTGGGGAGGGGAGGAAATGTATAGACCCCAGTATTTGAATGGTACATACGTAAAAGAGAAAAGCAAAGTTGACTTCGGCTGTATTTGAACAGAAAACATAAACACCTGTACATAAATGACACAAAACATTTTTTCTTGTATATAAATAAATATATATATAACAATATGTATATAAATAAATATATATATATAACAATAAATAAATATATATATATATATATATATATATATATTTAAAGGTTAAACAAGGTTCAATGAATAAATCAAAGAATGAGTTTTAAAATAGATTGGAAGCACTCAACTGTGTGGTTTTCCGGAGTTATTAATATTAATTAAAAATATTAACAAAAATAGACATTCGTGTGATCAAGTATATTTTATTATACATATTTCAGAGGTACTGAGCTAACTTCAACAGTACGTCCTCGTCAGATAAAATAAGATGATGCATGACATACACTGACATAGTAGATGGTTAAGATCCAGTCATGTTAGTGAATAAGATATGACAAAACTCAATATTTATATACCTTAAGATTGAGACTTGAAAAATTTTACATAGGGTGCGTGTGAGAAAGTTTAAAAATACATAATAGCAATTTACATAACTGTTAGAGATTCAAATAATTTAAATTATTGAAGAAAGAAGAAAGAAGAAAGACAGAGGGAAACCGATGAGGAGAAAATATAGTTACTAGAAGTATAGAAAGCAAAAGACTATCACATACAACTATATTGGTGCAACTTCATCGACATTTAAATCAAGATTTTCGAATCACAAATGCTCTTTTTCGAATCCTAATAGGGTAATCTTTGACTTCTTTATCACAACTTAAAAGACAAAAATTGTAAATACTCGATTTCTTGGTGGAAGCTGTGTAATAGTCGAATCTACTTGAATTCTTCAATATAATCTAACTGCAATCTCTGTACCATGGAGACCCTATTAATAATTACTAATTATGAAAATTTAATTGACAAAAAAAGTGAATTACTCTCAAATTGCCTTCATAAAGCTTCCTCAACATACCAAGCCTCGCAAAAAGTCAGGGAAAAACAGTAAATAAATAGGTTCTAATTTTTTGACGTTTCTTATCAACTGAGTGCGTAAAACATTATAACACATTATAAAACCTTATAATAATTTTTTAATTTTTTATTCTTTTAAGATAAGATTAATGTTAGATTAATGGGTTCTATATAGGTATACAAACATATAAATTCTTAACATGATCTCTTGATGAATATGCATATCATTTGATTGTGTAGATACATTTAATTTGATTGAGATTCTTGTATATTTTTTTTAATATATAGCTTATATGGTAAACAGTTCTAATGAACCGTAAATCATTCATGCATTTATGTATTTGTGTATTTATTCTGTTGGAGTATGATAGTTTTACGATTCAGGATGTTTGATTTATATATTTATATTTATTTATATTTATTTATGTATATGCGTCGCACACGATCCTAGTCGAGAAACTTTTTTCACTTAACTTGATGTAAAACTTCAATTATAACTTTACTAACAATGATTGTATTTATTATTTATTATATGTATATGGATCACTAATATCGTCTTGCGTTCCGAACAGAGTACTCTATATATATTTGGACAAATGTGTATATCTAGTATAATAACATGCTTCTGGCTACATTTATAAGTACTTTAGATACTTAAGGACATTCTAGTGTTAAAATTGTTAAATATTTTCTAAATTATATAAGGATTATTATTTTTTTATTTAATTAAATTCGGATTACCTTCGGGTCAATGAAAATCTTAAGTTTTCTCTTTCTCGTGTTTGTAGACACTTTAAATATGATATTATACTAAAATATAGATCCTTTAAAAAATGTTCTTGTATTTTTAAATTATATAGCTTAGATATTTGGCACTTTTATGATCGCAAACAATTTACTTTTTTACTTTGAATCTCGTTCTTATCCTTATGATTCACGAAGTTTGATTTGTATATGTATAGTATATATGTATTACATGATCCTAACATAATAACCTTAATTTTTAACAATATTAACAGTAACTTATTTATTATATTATATTATATTATGTTATGTATAACTGACTAATATCTTCTTGAACTTTAGACAATATGCTCTTTGTGTATATATTTAGACAAATGCATATATCTAATTTAATAATACCATTTTTTAAGTTTAATTATAAGGCCTTTAGATACTTTAAGGCATTCTAATTGTTAATTTTTAATTTTTAAGGTTATAACTGTAATTATTTTCTAAATTATATAATGTGAATTATTTCAATATAAATTTTTTTTTTCATATAATATAAGATAATATACTTTAATATGGATTACCTTCGAGAGGATGAACATATTAAGTATTCCTTCTAATGTTTGCAAATACTTTAAATATGATTTTATAAATTAAATATGATAGTATACTTTAATATTAATATAGATATTTATAATCTTTTATAGCCTGAAATATATATACATTTTGATTAATTCATTATTCTAAACTAACATAAATGATTTGAAATTTAACGGTCAGCCGGATACGTTTGGATATATATCGTGTATATAATTAATTGTTAGTATATTTCTAATTAACTAAGGACTCGAAATTAAACCTTCATATAATTACACCCATATATATTTAATATTTAGATAGATGGATACTTCTAGATAATTCAATAATTCAAAGATTCGAGTTTAATCTTTCACAAAGCTATGCCTAAATGTTTATTCATGTGTTTGTATAGATATATATAATTTTTGCATTATCCAATCACACCCTATTCACCCACGACAATACAACCCTCCTCTCTATGCTTTATACTATAAAAATGATTACTCCTTGTCTCTCTATCCTTGATCAATTCTCTTTTGCTTTCTACACTTCTAGTAACTATATTTTCTCCTCATCTGTTTCTCTCTGTCTTTCTTCTTTCTTCAATAATTTAAATTATTTGAATCTCTAACAGTTATGTAAATTGCTATTATGTATTTTTAAGCTTTCTCACACGCACCCTCTGTATTATATGTAAATTTTTTCATGTCTCAATCTTAAGGTATATAAATATTGAGCTTTGTCATATCTTATTCACTACCACGACTGAATCTTAACCATCTACTATGTCAGGATATGTCATGCATCATCTTATTTTATCTGATGAGGACGTACTGTTGAAGTTAGCTCAGTTCCTCTGAAATATGTATAATAAAATATACTTGATCACACGAATGTATATTTTTGTTAATATTTTGAATTAATATATATATATATATATATATATATATATATATATATATATATATATATATATATATATTAAAATAACAGATTAAGGTTTAAGCAAAGCATCGGTGCTTTCACGCTTAACGAGATCTTCTTATGCCTATATATATATATATATATATATATATATATATATAACGAAGGAAATGTGGTAAGGAACCAGGTGGACCATAACGCACCAAAGTACTCAATACTTGAGGTAGTAGAGTGGGTAATAGGAACCAGTAAGACCCCGACAGCTGAGCTCAAGCCGTTTCGACGGCTAATTCTGGACTAAATGAAAATTTATCCTGGTATTTAAATAGCCGATCTTCTCAAGGGGTAATTCCATATATGGTCAAAGTGATTGTCAAAAATCAGTAGTAATTCTGTGGTTGCAAATTAGTAGGGGAGATGGTGGCTAAACCTGCCAGTAGGAGAAAGAGGGGAGGGGGTGGAGTAGACCCAATCAAGCGTTGGTAGTGCCAGCTACAGCTGGGCATGAGGTCAAAGAAGATACAGGGGAGGGGGGGGGAGGAAGTCGGAACGGTAGGTAGAACAATGGGGGGTAGAAATAGGAAAAAAAAAAAAAAAAAAAAAATACTGAGAGTGAAGAAAGGCAAATAAGTGTAAAGAAAAGTAAAGTAAATTAAATTTTACTTTACTTTTCTTTACACTTATTTGCCTTTCTTCACTCTCAGTTTTTTTTTTTTTTTTTTTTTTTTTGCCTATTTCTACCCCCCATTGTTCTACCTACCGTTCCGACTTCCTCCCCCTCCCCCTCCCCTGTATCTTCTTTGACCTCATGCCCAGCTGTAGCTGGCACTACCAACGCTTGATTGGGTCTACTCCACCCCCTCCCCTCTTTCTCCTACTGGCAGGTTTAGCCACCATCTCCCCTACTAATTTGCAACCACAGAATTACTACTGATTTTTGACAATCACTTTGACCATATATGGAATTACCCCTTGAGAAGATCGGCTATTTAAATACCAGGATAAATTTTCATTTAGTCCAGAATTAGCCGTCGAAACGGCTTGAGCTCAGCTGTCGGGGTCTTACTGGTTCCTATATATATATATATATATATATATAGCAAACAAGGGAAAGTATCCTGACGGCACCGCCAGTTTTTGTTCTGTATACAAATATACGTTAGCCGATATTCATAAGCGTAAAAATTAAAAGCTTTTAGGTTATTTCGTCTTAGTATGTAAGAGGAATGAGCTCCTGTGACGACGATTAATGGACGAGAAACGGTGCCGCTCTTATTTGGCTGCCAAGAATAAACCGTAAAAATTCGTATTGAAGCTATAACATATTTATTTACGTGGACATCTCGTTATGATCCAAAATTGAACCCCGGTCACGTACCAATCACATTATTTCAGTTCATCACTACCCCTCATATATAACGTTCCTTCATATTTTCCCATTTCTTATTCATTCGTTTTCTTACTCTTCATTGATAGGGAGTCGAAATATCAGATCCCTTTTTCTATTCGGCAAAAATATTTCCAATCTACACAGACATTTTTGTGTTTATATTTTTTCAACTACTTGTCTTTTTTTTTTTTTACTTTTTACCTACTGATTTAAACCCTCACGTTTTAAAAGTTTATCTCTCTTTTCTGAATGTATCTATGTATATCTTTCATCGAGGTATATTGGCAATGAATGGAACCACCGTAAACCGAAACAAAAAAAAAACACCTTTTCGAACGAATATT
This sequence comes from Eledone cirrhosa, assembly GCA_964016885.1. Classification (NCBI taxonomy): domain Eukaryota; kingdom Metazoa; phylum Mollusca; class Cephalopoda; order Octopoda; family Eledonidae; genus Eledone; species Eledone cirrhosa. The sequence goes on from OZ024742.1 coordinate 306,235,809, forward strand.
TTTTTCGAAATTTGTGTTTCACTGAGTTACAGACAGTTTTGTCTGGCACCGTCAGAAATGCAATGAACCAGTGATTTGTCCATTGAAAGTAAATAACCAAGTATGCTATTGTTTACAATCTGCGATGTCAAATATGATAAACATATATAAAATATAAAAGAAAAAATACACAAATAATGATAATATAACAAAGCGCAAGAAAACAACACAATAACAAGTAAAAGTAAATAAATAACAAAATTGAAAAACCTAGTAAGAATGGCAGAAATAATAAACACATGAATATATTGGTGAAAGTGAAGAAAAAATGTGAGGGGAAAGAAAAGGAAAAAATACAAAATAATAATAAATAAGAGAAAATAATATATAGAAAGAAAAATATAAAAGAAAGGAATGAAAGATAGAATGGATAAATAAATGAATGAATGAGAGAAAAAGTTATGTGTACATTTATATATAGAAAAAAAGGAAAGGTAACAGCTAACAAAATGTAAATAAATAATCGAAGGAAATAAATAAATAAACATGTAATCCAATAGAAAACTGTCAAAGACATTATAGTGAATCAAATCGAGATGTGATGGGATTTTAACAATGAACGATATTTTGGGTTATGAACGAAAATAATTTTCGGCAATGGTGATGTAGCTAACTTAGATGTAGTGGGATTTATATTAGTATTGTCAGGAGAAGTAGGGTGTGAGGGGGTTGATTGATTTTGTGAGAGTTTTCTTTTTTGTCCTACTGACTCTGATTTGGAATCGATCCAATGTGTTACAAAAAAATTAGCGAACGTTTAAACATGGGAGGAGCGTATGTGTGTTGGTTTCTAGGGTATATGTGCATGTGTATGAGAGAGAGAGTGAGAGAGAGAGAAAGAGGAAGAGAAGGAGAGAGAGAGAGACAAAGAAGGAAAAACAGAGAGAGAAAAAAAAGAGCGATAGAGGTGAGAAGTAACTGTGAGAGATTGGGTGGAGTTTTAATTTGTGTGATTGACACTGAAAAAATGTGTGATGTATTACAGATTATAGTGGTGTTTATGTTGTTACAGTTTTGTTTTTGTGTGTGTATGCCTGTACATGAATGTGTATGTGTACAACTGTGTCAATAACTGTATGTGTGTTTGCCTTATAAACTTATTTGTTTGTTGGGACATCAACGGTCATTAAGTTATATCGACATTTTCAAGGCATAACCTGTCTCTTTGTAACCGAGGATTAATATGCTCTGGGAACTCTTATGGTTCTTGGAAACAATTTTTATCTCATCACTGTCCAGTTTCTTTAAATGCAAACACTTTACTTGTGGCTACAGCGGAGATGCCCAATGTGGCCACGATCACAGCGAAACCAGTGTACTCCCTCTGCACATATTAATGGAGAGACGTGCTTCTACAACATTATTTGGAGTCAGAGAATGTATTGATATTCCGGCTATATTCATGTGTATATATCACTTACACTTTTCTGGCATATGTACGAAGACTAGTGTTTCTAGATTGACGGTGCATTAAAGTTGTAAGGTAACGTATACATGTGTGAATGTTTGGAAGAAATTGGGCGTTTCTTGTTTTGACAGAAATTGTAGATTTTAAAACTTATTGTGGCAAAATATTTTGCCCCGTGCTTTTCCAAATGGTTTCTCGTGTTTACTATTTTTGTCTCGTAGTGTTGTTAACGCGTAATATACAGAACTTGCTATGATACGCAATGCCTTATTTTGTGTTCTCTGTCATTTCTGGTGGAAGGATTGGTGGGTCATCATAATCTATGAAGGATCCAGTATATTGTTTGCACACCATCGTTGTTTTCCCTTTTTCTAATTATGTTTGCTCACTGCTTTGCTTTCGTTATACTGTCTTCTATAAATGCTCTGAATGTTCTCGAAGAGTAGAATCTAATGCTTCTATCTTTTACATGTGTAATATGTTAGTAGTTAGATTTGTTATTAAATGCAATGACTGGCTGCATGTGATATATTCTGGTATTTGTGAAAAGGTGGGTGAAAATGGATGTAGTACGTGCTACTTAAATCCCGTTCGTATGGAACCAGGCCTCTAGATTTAACTGCAGTATTTTCTGGATAATGGAAGGATTATGTAAGTGTAATGTCCTCCGTATATAAATCTGTTTCTTTTTACTTTCTATAGTAAATATGTGGAAGGTGGTGAAAGTATTGATTCTTGTGTTACTCCATTCGGGCAAGCTCTGCTTTTGTACATGCTTCTCTTGTACGACACATAAGCTTAACAGCTTGAGAATTAATTCGGTATCCAGCATTACTTGCTGTTTCTTATATCGAGTTGATATATCGAGTTTATATATCAGAGCGTAGTGCCGAATGAAGTCAAACACTTTGCAGGGGCCGATTACAGTTAATATATTGTACGTATCAGAGTTTGATTTTCTTTATGTTTAAATCATGATTCAGTTTATAAGTATTTTGATGAATGAGTGTATTAAGCTGAACGTAATGTTTCTATTTAGGACGGTGGGATGCAAAA
>OZ024742.1:306243311-306245811 GCA_964016885.1 Eledone cirrhosa
ACTTCTCCAGAACATGTAGACACCTCTTGGCCGGACCTCCCTCAATCTATATGGGCAGTAACAACACCATATGTTGGGAACTCCCCTCAAGCCATAGAGGCCCACCCAGGCTGAGCAGACACCATGATAGCATAGAGATTGATTCTGACACAGCCTTTCTAATTTGGCCAACATCTGTATAACACACACACATTTTATTTTATTTGAATCTTCATTATTTTTATATTTCATTTGTTTTCTGTTTTCTTCACTTTATTGCCTTCTATTTGTTCATAGGCATGCCCTCCCCACCACCACAACGAGAAATGGTGGCAGGATGGATGAAAAAACACACACAGATACTTCTTAATGTCAGCAGCAGCAAGACATAGGCTGACCCCAGCACCAATACAACTACCAAAATAAGTGTAGATGTCAGATGTACTTAACAATAGCAAAAACAAACACTACAGGTAGCCTCATCCCAGAAAGAATTTCTGTAGACTTTTGACTGAGAAATGCTCTCACAACTGACTAATAGAAGGAGTGACCTTGCCAATCTTTCTAACATTGAGATTGGGTATAACACACACACATTTTATTTGATTATCTTATTATATTTTGTTCTTTTACCATCTTATTCCTTCCACCACTTTATCATTTTTTTGGCTGACCCCAACACCACCACCACTACCAACATAAGAGTAGAGGTCACATGTACTTAACAATAACAAGAACAACCACTATAAATTGCTTCGCCTCAGAACGAATTTCTATAGACCTTTCACTGAGCAATGTTCTCACAACTGACCAATGGAAGGAGATGTCCTTCGACGCTGAAATTCGTTTGTTTAAATTCATATGATTCCAGTTCCTCAGTGAAATAATAACCCAACCAAGAACTGGGCATATCAGAGTATTGACAAAGTTAAACACCTCAACAACATGTGTACTCGTCTCTACCACACTAATTCGGGCTGCCTGAAGAGGTCACAGCCAAAGATGGCTGTCACCGAAATATATATAGCAGTAATAAACGAAGCCAAATTTTAAATATTTGACTTATTTATCTTATTTTATTTTATAAATATATATATATATAGATAGATAGATAGATAGATAGATAGATAGATAGATAGATAGATAGATAGATAGATAGATAGATAGATAGATAGATAGATAGATAGATATGTTTCTTTTATTTGCCACCAGGGCATCAAAAGTGGCACAAGTACAATGGGGGAGTTTACAAAACAAGGCGTCCTCAATAAGGAGGAGGCAATAACAATATATAAAAATAAAATAAAATATAACAAAAAATAAAATTTATAACAAAGTCCTCAATAGAGAGGAGGCGCCTTGGGGGGTCGCACACACCCCCGAAAAAAGTGTGCAACCCTTCTCCTCAGGAGCACAGAGAAGGGGTGCTCCCTTGGTCTTTCATCTTCCTCACCTATAGTCTGATGTAGAGTGAAGGCCCATTCACACGGGCCATTCTCGCCACTTTCACCCATCTTTCATAGAAACGGCTGGGGTGCAGCACCTCTCTCTCCATCCTGATCCTTCTTCCGAAATGATATCGGAAGAAACGGACCAGTTGTTGGCCAGAGAGAAAGGTGTCTGACCTCAGTCCTTTCAGACGCGTCCACCATACAACCTCTTTCGCCATGGCTATTACGCACAGAAACACCGCCTCTCCTTCGTTTTTGAAGAGGGGAGGCGGCTTGATCGTTACAATAGACTCGGTGGTCAAGCGGATTGGTCCCACCCTTGACAGCAGTTGTTCGACATAACCCCACAGATCGGCAATGCCCGAGCAGTGTACCAATGCGTGTGCAACGGTTTCCTCGTCGCACACGCATCTGGGACAGATCTTTTTCGATGGGTCCCTACCCGGGCGCCCGTGTCTGTAGAGCCTTTCTCGAACGGGCAGAGCCCTTCTGTAGCATTGCCAGGCCAGGGACCTCTGGAAGTTGTCCATGGGTCCCGGGCTGAATGTCCTACCGAACAGGTTGGCCAGTTCGTCTTCCTCCATGCCTAGGGCTTCTCCGAGGGCGTCGTCGCACCTGCTAACCACCAGCCCTCTATAGAATGACGAGGTGGATTCTCCACTGACAGCCGGGTCCGCCTGCCAGAGAGCCGCGAGTGCCTGGGCACACTCGGTGTGCCAGGCGCCCAGTTTTCTCGGTCTTTGCTTGACCCAGGATTGCAGCTCGGTGAGTGAGACGAGTCTGGGAAAGGCTCGCCTCACAAACGGGGCCCACACCGGTTGACCGGAGAGGAATACCTGAAGGTGCCGTAGCCTTAATGCGTGTTTACGTATCATTAGCCACGGCATACCCAGCCCTCCTTTCGAAGGGTGTTGACAGCAGATGGATCTCCTCACCATAGGAGCCCGCTTCTTCCAAAGGAATTGGAAGAGTGCGCGCTCCATTTTGGCGAGCGTTTCCCTTGGGCAAGGCACAACGGTCAGGCGGTAGTAGATGACGGACGCTATATAAGTGTTCGCCACCTCCGCCCG
>OZ024742.1:306250811-306253311 GCA_964016885.1 Eledone cirrhosa
AAATTACTATTGCGTCACGCCTCATGCTGTGGCACATTCTCTGGTTCTAATCTTTTAGACTCGGACACAAACACGGGTATTGACGCTAGTAATGTAATGGAGCGGAGATATCTGAACAGCGGAACTTGACTGACCTCTCCTTATTCGCGCTGGTCAGCATCGTGACCTCCGATGTCTTCGATTCCCGGAGTGCGGTTTACCCCGGCCTGAGATCGGTTGTCTCATGCAACGGGAGTCACTGGCTGCTCTCCACGGTAATGCTTTCAGCATCTTGACCGCCCATCACAGCTGAGATATACCGCCTAGCATAAGATGTAGAATTGTCGCCATACCATCTCCATTGCACTTTCTTCAATGATTAATTTTTACTCACGTCTCTTTTTCTTCACTCTTTCTTGATATTATTTGAATTCTTATTATTTTCTTTAATACATTCAATATTACATAATTCAGTTTAACTACACTGTTGTTTGTTAATTATTATTCTGAAACGATATGTTGTAATCATAGAAGGGACTCGTTCAATTCCATTGTCGAAAATATTAATATATCTTCGATTACCAGTCAATCCTTCAGATCATTAGGAAGAGAAATCTATTGTCTCAGTTCGACTTTTTTCTATTTACTTCTGAAAGAATGGTATAACAAATAGCATCCGTTGGTTCCAGTTGTTTGATGTACGGAATAGTCTGCTCATGTAATTAACATGTAGTTAGCTGAGCATTCCACATATAGGAATAGCTTAACGTAATCCACAGGATGATTCAGCCGGAGAGAGTTAGTGACAAGTCTGGCGCTTTGGATAATCGGTAAAGTCATACCGACGAGCTACGAAACAGTTGCCGTCTACTCAAATCCGCCTTAGAAGATGTGACTCGACCCAAGGCTATGGTAAATACCAGCGGTCCAATATACCAAACAGTGTGATCGAACCCGGGACATAATGATTGTTAACTATTATTTTACCCATTCGGTCATGCTGCGTCTGACATATGCCAGAAGTGGAAATTGATCACCACTAATAGTATAAATCGTAAACTCGTTGTTTACGCAGTATTTTAACGTCACCATAATATAATATGAAATCCGTTATTTGGAAGTTTAAAGTTATCAGTAATGTTTTTTTTCTTCTCAAGCTGGCGCCATGATATTGAATAAGTCAATTCTGAATATTGCAGCAACAATTGTTGATTTGTTTTACTTCTGTTGGTAATTCAACTATTCTTGAAATACGGTGTATTCAAACGTATATTCATAGATGAACACTTTTAGTGTGATATTCGGTTCTAATGATTATAATGTTATAACCATGGAATTAGATATGACTCCGAAAATTCCCATTATATATACACTGGTACACACGGCTACTTTGATTAACTTACCGCGTCAATATTGTTCCACAATATGTTCCTCAATGTTGGTCTAATATAATTTACTGAAACGTAATGATTTGGACATTATGTATTTTAGTATTTACTTCACTATACACTAATTTTGTCCGATACGATGAATTATTCCTCCCAGCAGTCTATAACATTTTAAACTTCATCAGTTTTTATCATGAAAACAGACACCATGTTAAAGCCGGTTCCATACAGTGAATAAATTTGTTCACTAATGATATTGTTACCTATGGTAAAAAATCGTTGATAATAACTGAAAAAATCGTGAATGCAAGCGGTCGAAATGGGTTCTTCCATAGGGTCTTTGGCATGTTAGATGGATTGCATAGCTCGCAGATCTGGTAGTTGCTCCAGGTCAAGCTGCAACACATCCGAATCGAGAGAACACCTGCTCTGATGGTTAGAATGTCTAAGGAAGGAATCGTTGTACAGAATGTACTAGCAAATTCAACCGGCAGGATTCTGAGAGGTAGATTGCGAGAGCGATTGGTCCCATTCGGGGGACCAGTCGGCGCAATAGGAGACGGTTGCTTCCGATAGAACGCTCTGGAAATATATATATATATATATATATATATATATATATATATATATATATATATATATATATTTGCATGTTTATGTATTTTGTTTGTATGTGATTTGGATCTTCTTAGGTAATGAAAATAAAATAAGGAAGACAAAGTTTAAATACGTACTGTAAATATATATAAGTATATTCATAAATATGATACATTTTGAAATGCCTGAACATATACATATTCACAGACTAACGCTTATATAGGCACACAATTAAAACATCCACGTATTCAAGTGTTTATATTTTCGTTTAAATTTAAATTTTTTTTAAATGAATAGTTTTCCTTCTTCAGCCATTCAACTACTCTACAAATTTTGCATTACACATCTTTTACTTCTGACAAATTTCCCGGACCCCGTACAACCGAGCTCCTCCGAAAGATCGGAGTGTCAGCGGCCTGTCTGAGGAGGGAGCCCTGCGAGGTTGGGTGGCTGTTGCAGCGGGTGTCACTGGCCATCGACCGCGGGAATGCTTTTGCCGTCTTGTCAACGGGGCGCACCACTTATGCCCTCTTGCC
>OZ024742.1:306258311-306260811 GCA_964016885.1 Eledone cirrhosa
CCCGACGGCTGAGCTCAAGCCGTTTCGACGGCTAATTGTACTGAATGAAAATTTATTCTGGTATTTAAATAGCCGAACTTATCAAGGGGTAATTCCATATATGGTCAAAGAGATAATCACCAGGATTGGTCACATCACAAGTTAGTAGTAAATCTGTGATGGCAAGTTAGTGGGGGAAGGGGTAGCTAAACCTGTCGGTAGGAGAAAGAGGGAGAGGGGGTGGAGTAGACCCATTCATGCGTTGGTAGTGCCAGCTACAGCTGGCTGTGAGGTCAAAGAGGATACTGGAGAGGGGGAGGGGGAGGAGGTCGAAACGGTAAGTAGAACAATGAAAGGTAAAACTATAAAAGGTACTGAGAGAGAAAAAAAAAAAAAAAAGCAAAATCTGGTTACTAAGACATAAGTCTCTCGCTATAGCTAGGCTAAAGAAATACATAAATAAATAAATAAACAAATAAGTGAATAAAAGAATAGATAAATAAAAAAAAAATATATATATATATATATAATGTAGAATAAAAAAATAAATAATAAAAATAGAAATAAACTAGGTGGGACGGAAATAAAGGGACCCTTATACGAGGTATAAGTGCGTGTATCGTACGGTGACGGGTCAACAAAGGGGGAGCCAGAATACTAAAGAGACTACCACGAAAATAATAAAGGTTTCTACACCAATCACAGGGCCAGCAACCACTGAAGGACCACAAATCCGATTTCGACCGTAACCCATCTATCAGGCTTATAAACCCAACGAAGTCCGACATAGGGAGAATCAGCAAAAAAATCCTAGACCGCGTGATACCAAAAGTCAAGCAACACGCCCGGCTTAGCCTATGGATCAACACCCAGGAAGTTATCTCATGGTTCAGCAATTTGGAGGATAAACGAGACACTAAATTTTTCAGTTCGACATAGAGAGCTACTATGCTTCAATCACCTTACCGCTACTTACTGCCGCCTTGGACTTCGCCGAAGCACTTGTACCCATCACCGACCAGGAAAGAAAAATCATCCTCCACGCCAGGAAGACATTCTTACTCTTTGACAACTCCAAATGGATAAAAAGAGCTCCTGACTCACCCTTCGACGTCAGCATGGGCGCTACGGATTCGGCGGAGGTCACAGATCTTATAGGATTATTCCTTATAGCCAAACTCACCGATATGTCTCCTGCTTTTGGTGGTGGATTGTACCGTGATGATGGGCTACTTACTCTTAAAGGGTACAACCCCAGTAGTACAGATCGGGTCCGTAAACAATTAATCAGCTTCTTCCGCGACTGGGGATTTAAAATAACCCTACAAACGTCCCTGACCCGAGTTAATTTCCTGGACGTTACCCTCGATCTCAATAATGACATGTACTACCCATACAGGAAACCCAATGACAACCTGCACTACATCCACCGCCGATCTAACCATCCAAGGAACATCACCAACAACCTGGTCAAAAACATCTCCCTCCGTATATCCCGTTTGTCAGCTAATGAGAAGATATTCGATGAACATGCGTCTTACTACAACCAGGCCCTTAAGCGGAGTGGTTTCCGGGAGGAAATATCCTACTGTCCAGCTCCCATTAGACGAACCAGCAGGCGACATCGCCGCTCACGCAATGTAACATGGTTCAATCCTCCCCACAACGCCGAGGTGACAACTCCCATCGGGAAAATTTTCTTTAGGCTCATCGAAAAACACTTCCCACCACAACACCGCTACCACAACATAATTAACAAAAATACCATCAAACTCTCTTACAGCACTACACCTAACTTCGCACAAAACATCGTCTCCTCTAACAACAAAAAACTCAACCCCGATGGAAGAAACAACCTAAATAGCAGTGGAGAGCCGACCAGGAGGTGCAACTGTCCTGATAGATCCAGTTGCCCCCTCGACAACAGATGCAGAGACCGTAATGTGATCTACCAGTGCAACGTGAGCACGGACACCTCCAACAAAGCTTATATAGGATTAACCGCATGCGAATTCAAGACCCGGCTATACCAACACAGACATACCTTCCGAAACCCGGCCCGGCGTCACGCCACTACACTTTCGGGCCACATATGGGACCTCAAGGACAACAACATCAACTATGATCTCACTTGGAAATTACTGTCCAGAGCCAACTCTTACACGGGAGGACGCCGTCCGTGCAATTTATTGCTCGGAGGAAACATTACAAATGCTGTTTTCGACGGACCAACTCCTAAACACGAAAGATGAACTGGTTACTGCATGTAAACACCGATTACGTAGGACTTACCTCGCCCTCAAACCCCATAATGACCCGGGGTGGTAGACTAGGGCTATAACACCCTACTTGCCTATTTTGTAATGGGTAACCCCTGCTTGCCAATGGAGACGTAAGATCTTCTTTTACATTCTTTTATCGCTTCCTCTATATTTCCTCCTTCTCCCCATCCCTCCCTAGTCATTCTACCCCAGTTCCCTTTCTTTGTCGTCGTCTTTTTCTCGCCCACCCGAGGTAGCCC
>OZ024742.1:306265811-306273311 GCA_964016885.1 Eledone cirrhosa
TTGACATTAGGCACACCTTCAAGAAGCAATGTCTATAGTAGGGTCTCGTTTTGTATTAGTCAAACATAGGGAAACAGCTTGGCAATAGCTAGATTAAATATAATCAGTAGAATTCGAAGTTGCTGTTCGTTAAATACCTTCGAAGTCGGTGTCTACAATCCATTCGATAGGAAACAAATATGTAGTATAGTAGTAAAATGGATCACGTGCATTCGTCACGTGTATATTCCATCTCTAAATTCTATGAAAAATTGTGACGATATTTATTTTGATATTTATATTAAAATTATGCCAAAGTGTAAATTATTTCACACATTCTCCCATCATGTTGTGCCATTGGCAAACACAACGTCTTTCTGATCTAGAGTCCGAGAGTTTGAATTCCTAGATTTCTAAAACACGAGTAATGGAATGTGACTTTTGAGAACTGCAATATCTCTGAACTCGAGGGGAAAAAAAACATATTTCTTATCTCTGACATTTTGCGCTAGATATTTCTCATCTCCGTGGTATACAACAACCCCACGGAAAACATTGTATGATGTTTCACAATCTACTCCAACACCACATTTCAGGCACATTTTATATATTCATCTGGTCCTTGTAATTTCGAGGATAAACTTGGGATTTAATTTTTCTAATAGTTCTCGCATGTAGATAAGTCATAAAGATATTCTGACAGTTATACCCTTCTCAACATGGTATTCGTTTCTTCAGTGAAATCGAATCACGTGTTTATAAGTGCATTACTGACTTTTTACTCTGCTAAAGATATTTGTTACATTGTTGTTATCGTTATGTAATCAGCCTGATCAAACAAGCATCTGGTAGCCCTCAGTGAGACTAGGATTTCTGACACTCACATACTAGCCCTTATTTTGGACAACTTTTAGAAATACGCTACAGGATACAAATTAGGGACCTACATGGTCGACCTTGATTGAACTCATAGACAGAGAATCGTTTACTGGAACTTAACTCGTTGTTCACGGTGAGTAAATATTACAAGGACCGGGTATGCACATTAGTTAAGCGCAGTTGTCAAGGGCAATCGTCTAGAGCAGTTAGTGGAGAGATCTCAAGAGAGCCATTAGAGTAGAAGTAATAGCTTTTCTTATATTAGTAGCAATAGAACAATAAGCAAAATATAGAGGAGAGAGGGAGTTATTATCTAAATTAGTAGAGGCAAGTAAGAGTGACATTGCATCCGACGTGTTAGCTACAATATTGGTTCTAGATCATTTCTTCAATGCAAAGCACGAATGTTTCATTGTTAGAACTAAGTCCAGTTCTCTAACACTCGATGGAACAAAAGCTGTCCGATTGGCCCATGTTCAGCGTGGCAATAAAACCACAATTCATTCTTTACGAAACAAATGTGTTCGACCTGTACGACTCAAAGCAGATATGTGCTTTTTTCCAGCAGCACTTTCCAAGACTGTGCGAAGCAAGCGGGGGTAGTGAAATGGTGATGGGGCATAGTTCCTACCATAATGGCCTGTTGTTGGTCTCGGCGGAAGTTACGAGGGCTGCAAAGAGCCAATAACAGCAGCCGAGAAAGAGGAAGCCCTAAGCGGCTGCACGAGACGCAAATCATCTGGTTTGGATGGTCTAACACAGGCATGACAAACGTGCGGCCCTTTGAAAAGCACACCTGCGACCCGCACAAAGGCTTTTACAGCGCGAGCATGTTTAATCTTCGTAATATAAAATGTTTTAAATGTGTTGTAATGTGCACAATTAGTTGTGGTATGTGACCCAGGTGGCCCTCGGGGAAGCCTAAGCTTGAAATGCCTGGTCTAACATACGTATTTTACGTATACCTGCCAGATATATTATCCGATGTCCATGAAGGTGTCTACTGCAAATTAAAGCAGAACAGGAGAATTTCCAGCTCTGAAATTTCCAGCTCGGGGTGGAGCAATTCTGATATGAGATAAGACCAGAACAAGGAAGACTGATAACCTCAAGATTCGTAAAAACGCAAACATTCACAATATATATTTATATACACCCACACACACATATATGTATATATATATATAAATATATATATATATATATATATATATATATATATATATATATATATATATATATATATATATATATATATATATATATATATATATATATATATATATATATATATAAATAAATACAATATCGGAGAAAGCTTTTTAGAAGTGCTCAAACTGATTAAAAAAAATGAGGAAGTAAATTACCGCCAAAAAAACAATACATGCGCATGACAATGAATTCTGAAAGGAATTCAGGCCACGTGCTAAGAACTCAATTGGAAATTGAAAAAATATCTATGTGTGAACAACATTTGATGACACACACAGATATTTTCTCGGGCAAAATAACAGAATGAGATATAAGAAACAATCAATATTCATATATAAAAAATAAACAAAGAAATGCTAACCTTATACCGGGAATTTTTTCAAATCTGTTACTCCAAGAGTAAATAAATAAATACAATATCGGAGAAAGCTTTTTAGCGATACTCCGGCCAAATTCCAACTCACTCAACAAACATTAAGAAATAAGTGATTATATTCCCAATTATGCGTTCCGGGTGCTAACTAAAAGTATATATATGTATATATGTGCGTGTGTATGTGTTTGAGTGCGTGTAAATGTGTGTGTGTATATGTATATAATTTTATTTCGTTTCACTTTATTCCTCCAAAGTATCTGAAAGTGAATACTTTTTCCTAATTTTGATGGACGTATTGATACATTTCGTTTCTTTTTCCAGTGTCATTTCTTTTTCATCCCGTGACAATGGTTGATATATTGGGTCTTATCTCTTCACTGATTGACTTGACTTGGTGTCTTATATAGTTTGGACTTTATTAGATTTCATTTTGCTATTCTGTTGGATTCTACACTATAGGTTTTGGTGGTGATTATTTGTAATCTTACATATATGCATATTTCCTGATGCTCATCAGTAGGTGTTTGATACAATCTGTTCATATAACTGACCGCCAGAATAATGACCAGTCAACAAATTTGATGTCCTTTCTCAAATAAATTATTCATCAGCTAAAAACGAATATGTTTATCGTGTTTGGATTTCATGTAAAACAAGGGATTCTCTTTCAAAGGGCTCATTTCTTTACTGGTTTTACTCATAGACTGAGCCTATACTGATGGAAGACTTTGATTTAATAGATCTTATCGGAACCCGGACTTATTTTTGAAAGCCTAACATACATTTTATCAAGCTAATTTAAATTACATCATTCACAGAAAAGGAACACATGCAAACACCCACACACACACATATATATATATATATATATATATATATATATATATATATATATATATATATATATATATATATATATATATATATTTATATATATATATATATATATATATATTTATATATATATATATATATATATATATATATATATATATATATATATATATATATATATATATATATATATATATATATATATATGTGTCTGTGTATGTATGTATATATATATATATATATATATATATATATACATATATATATATATTAAAATAACAGATTAAAGTTTAAGCAAATAATCGCTGCTTTCACCTATAACGGGAATTTCTGAGTTTCAGAAGATCCCGTTAAGGGTGAAAACAGCTTCTTTGCTTTAATTTTAATCTGATATTTTAATAAATATTTGCTCACTGGTTTTTATATATTTGATGTATATTCAACCTTATCGAGGCCTCTTTGGATTTTAGTCTTCACATTTATTATTATTACTATATATAAATGTGTGTGTGTTTGTGTGCGTGGGAGGTAACCTAGGGGTAAGGGTGTTGGACTTACGACCATAATGTCGTGGGTTCGACTCCTGGGTTTTGTGTTGTGTTCTTGAGCAAAATATTTCATTTCAGGTTGCCCCAGTACATTCAGCTGAAAATGAGTACCAGTAATAGTTGGCAGTGTAATCCTGCAATGGACTGGCGTCCTGTCCAGCAGGTGTGTCTTATTCTCTCAGTCGCTTCACGCCATGAAACTGGTATAAGCACCGGCCAAATGAGCCTTCTGGCTTAAGATAGACTTTTGACTTTATATATATATATATATATATATATATATATATATATGTATATATATATATATATATATATATATATATATATATATATATAAATGTCGAATAATATACACCATTTCACCAGTACCACAAAAATAATTACTGGTCCAACCCACCCCGCCGCACACACAAACGTGTATGCGCACACACGCACATATATACACACACGCGTACATTAACATACAAAGAGACATATACACACACACACACACACACACACACACACACACACACACACACACACACACACACACACACACACACACACACACTCCTCCGTACACACTCCTCCGTATAAGACAGGAGCTGAAAAATATCTTTTAACATGTTAAAATATCCCCCACACAGTTACAGACACATTTCTACTGACCATCCCTCTACCACGAATTACTCTGTTACACACACACACTTGTCTTAATAGGCATTTGAACTGTCAACAGGCTGCAGTTCGCACACACATCCCTGCTGACCATTATCACAACAACGAACCTCTTTACTACTACTACACACACACACATATTTGTTTTGAAAGACTTATTTTTCAGTGACTTCTCAATCAGCCGACAAAAATCTACATTTGGCGCAAAATCAATTTTTAACATTCACATGACCTCTACCGACCAATCAAAATTGTTTTGACCACAAGAATTTTTGCAACACGAATTGGCGCAAAACTTATTTTAATACCGCTGGAGCCACTTTTTTAACATAAAAACAGGTAGAATTTTCGAAACTAATCAGATTAGAGCAGACATCATGGACGCTCTATCTCAAAATTATTTTTGAAAAGCATTAGAAATGCGCAACCGGTAAAACTTAAAACCAAAACTGAATACTAACCAATACTATTACTAATTCTTACTTATTCCTAATTAAACTATTTTTCACTGTGAACAATTTGTCAGAAATTTCTTTTCCGTTTACCAATACAGCTTAACTTGTGTGTTACACCTCGATTCTTTTAAATATGAATATATATATATATATATATATATATGAAATGGCTGTTATATATATATAGTTATAGAGGTATTATTTACGCTTTAATTTATATTTTTAATTATCGTGTGTATACTCTGCCTTGAATAGGTTATAGATTCCATACACTGGTGATTTTTCCCTGTTTTATTGATAGCGTACTCTAGTGTGTTACCTTTTCAACATATTGTATTTTAAAGAGCTCAGGATTGCCTCTCCTTTGAGCACATTATTTACAGGGAATGACGAGTGTCTATGGCTCCGTTAATGTATCGTGATATTTCGCTCCTTATAACAGTCTTTCCTCTCTCTCTGTTTGGTTGAGCACACTTCTCTGAGTGGTTTTGGGCTGCCCTTTCTAGCAGCTCGTCCCTCAGAGGCCAATGGTTCACTGCCCTTAAACACGCTGAGACTTCTCCCTCCAACGTGTAGCTGGAAGGTCGCTTTAAAAACTCTCTTAGTGTTGTCTGAAATGTATAGCCTTACAAACGCTGATGAACCGGGGTTATTTCATTTCTTTCAACAAGTTACTGGCGAAACAGATCACTTTGGATTTGTACGTGTTTTATATAGTTATAGAGGTATTTATTTACGCTTTAATTTATATGTTTAATTATCGTGTGTATACTCTGCCTTTTTTAGCTTATAGATTCCATACACTGGTGATTTTTCCCTGTTTTATTGATAGCGCACTGTATTTCTCTCTAGTGTGTTACCTTTTCAACATATTGTATTTTAAAGAGCTCAGGATTACCTCTCCTTTGAGCACATGATTTACAGGGAATGACGAGAGTCTATGTATCGTGATATTTCGCTCCCTATAACAGTCTTTTCTCTCTCTCTGTTTGGTTGAGCACATATCTCTAAGTGGTTTTGGGCTGCCCTTTCTAGCAGCTCGTTCCTCAGAGACCAATGGTTCAATGCCCTTAAACACGCTGTGACTTTTCTCTCCCACGTGTAGCTGGACGGTCGCTTTAAAATTCTCTTAGTGTTGTCTGAAATGTATAGCCTTGCACACGCTGATGAACCGGGTTATTTCATTTCTGTCAACAACTTACTGGCGAAACAGATCACTTTGGATTTGTACGTGTGTTATATAGTTATATAGCTATTTATTTACGCTTTAATTTATATTTTTAATTATCGTGTGTATACTCTGCCTTTCATAGGTCATAGATTCCATACACTCGTCGTTTGTCCCTGTTTTATAGATAGCGCAATGTATTTCTCTCTAGTGTGTTACCTTTTCAACATATTGTATTTTAAAGAGCTCAGGTTTTCCCCTCCTTTGAACACATGATTTACAGGGAATGACGAGAGTCTATGGCTCCGTTAATGTATCGTGATATATATATATATATGCTGTTGATGTATTTTTTATTAATTGAGGGCTTGTTTAAGAGTTACCACAAGCTGGGAATATATATATATATAATGGTTGTTATGGAAGACTTTTCAATGCAGATGGGTATATCTTCGGGTAACAAAATTAACTACCAGTAGGAAGAAAGAGGATAGAGAGGAAGAGAAATGTAAAATTTATCATCCACTTCATTCCCTGTTTCCTACTGTCAGTTGAATTTGTTACACGGAGTCTTATCCATCTGCATTATAGAGGCTTACAAAAGATATTTTTCATATCCACAATCCTTCAAGCAAAATTAAACTCTCTCATTCTTCTTGTGACGCTAAACTCCACTAATTGCAGACTGCGCATTAACGTGTGATATCTCTCTCCCCAAAGTTCGGTCACTAGCAGCAAAGTTCAAAGAGCAAAGATCAAGTCCAGTCCTTAAATTGACATTGTCAAGCCATCGTGTTGGCTGCCGGCCTCTGCTTCTCTTAACACCCGACCTTCCCTCCAGGCATAACATACTCATACTACGAGTTGATCTTTTTATAGGGCCGTATAGTTTGAGTACTCTAGACTTGACAATTGATGTAATCGTCTAAATTTGGTAATGTTGAGCAGCTCACTGATCGCTGAGCCACTTACCAGTCATAAGCCTCATAACGTGGTTCTGAAATGTAGAGAGCTTCTGAAGTGACCTTGTCGTCCTAATAACACAGTCAAGACCATATAAAACAACTGGAAGGATGTAACTATCAAATATCTTAGTCTCCAAATGACAGGAAACTCGTTTTGATGCTAGTTGAAAACTGCCCAAACCTAAAGCGAGTCGATATTGCGCAGCAACCATTACATTGTTGTTTGATGATAGTTTGTGACCGAGATATACAAACTCCGTAACTTGAGCAATTTACTGGTTGTAGATTGTGTTGGAAATTGACATTGTTTTTTTCAGTTGTCATACATTTTGTTTTGGAGATATTGATGTGTAAGCCAGCCTGCAGCAAATGTTTGGCCAGTACATTCAGAAAGTCGTGCAGATCAGTTCTAGAGTGACTCAAG
>OZ024742.1:306275811-306278311 GCA_964016885.1 Eledone cirrhosa
TCATACCCTAGGGAAAAACATGAAACGATACTAAGAACTATAGAACGTGAAGTCTAATTAGGAAAATATAACTTTCTGTTAGAGGTTACTTATAGCTTTTTAAATCAATGGTTTCTGCGGATTAATATAGAAAAATAACGAAGTCTGAAGAAAGAGGAAGCTAACTTACCACTTCTCCTGCATTTCTACATTTATCTGTTTCACACCTATCTATTTCTGTTGCTCTTCCTAGGCGACAGATCCTGCCACAAATAGTCATGCCTATTTCCGTGTAAGCGCTATCAAGAGAGAACGAAGTGATTCTATGTATCTCCCTAAGCATTTATGCATTATATATATATATATATACGTGTGTGTGTGTGTATATATATATGTGTGTGTGTGTGTCTGTGTGTCTTACATATATATATATATATATATATATATATATATATATATATGATTTCATGTATGAATAGAAACATCTATTAATGTAAGCGTAAATTGTTACATTTGTTTTGTTTATATACATATATATTTGCCCTTTTGTTGTTATGAATTTAATTAAATGGAAAACATTCCTGTGGTGATATTTTGAATAACAATTAAACACGTAAAATCAAATGTCAAATTGCTGGAATGTTTTACATATTTTAAGCCCTCTCTTAATAGAATTTTCTGGAATGTTAATCAACCGGTGTTGTATTTTTATTTTTGAAGACGCAATTTTCAGAGTTACATCATACGGATTATATGGCATGTGGAATTATTTCCTAAAGTCATTGCGAAATTTTGTTAAAAGATGCTGTGGATTTGTCTATGCAAACTCCCCCAGTAATAGTGACACATATACTAAATATGGCCATACCAAATTGCGGAAAAAAAAAATGTCGTAAGGGTATCTGATTTCATATATAATATGCGGATCAAAAACCGTAGAAAACAATTTAGAATACCTAGACTTGGACATCATTGCGATATATCTGGGATATCGGTTCCGGTGAGTAATCCAGTTTAAATTTAATCCTTCTGAGTACGAGAAATTCAATTACCAATTATCACCCCAAAAAGGATGAATGGCGAAGTTGACCATATTTGAACCAGAACGTAGGGATTCGTAACAAATTCTCCAAAGTATTTTGTCTAACGCTATAACGATTTTGTCATAATAATTGTTTCTACTTTTGGTACATGGCTAGCAATTATACCAGTATTACTGGTGCTTTATTTATCAACTCCATAAGGATGAAAGTCAAAGTTAACCTCGGCGGGATTTCAACTCAGACCGTAAGCTGCAAAGCATAGCGTTCTCTCATAATAATAATGGTTTATTTTAGTTGGCCCAAAACCGTAAGACAGGAAATCAATAAACAAGAGAGAGTAGGGAATTTAGTATGGATTGAATCCCTGAAATGATCACTAACAATATTGACTCGTTAATAATAAAAATAATAATAAATAATACTAACAGTACAGAACAATAAAACAAGTATACGGAAAAAGTCCCATAAATGGTAGCACGCCACACCCAAACTTACATTAACTTGACTTGACACATCAAGTTACAGGAGATCCCTCGCATGTCTCGCCGTCAGAAATGCAGTGAATATGCAATTAGGCCATCCAATATAAAACCAGCGGCACTGTTGTTCACGTATTGCGAAGACTGCAGACTCATATGTTATCTCTAACACCATACTATTGGAACAGATTGTATTCTTGCTATTAGAATGAGTTATTTAAACATATGCTTGAATATCAAAATTTTAATTTTCCTATTGTTCGTCAGCACAGTTTTGCTATAGCTTTGTTATAAATATTTGAACAAAGAACAATGTTCTGAAGCACTGAGCCGAATCAAATTCTCATCACAAACTCGATGCTCGTTCCAGTGACAGACTGTATGTATTTGACTCTTTGGTTCTAAATTTGTAACAGCAGATTCCTCCTGTTTTATTTAATAAGTGAAAGGAAAGGCAATATGGCGTAGTTCAGCATCGATGAAGAGTTGAGAATGTGGCAATGGAGAACCCTAGGTGAATGGAATTTATTTTTATTAAAGCAAATAGTGGATTCTAGGACATAAATTCGTTTGTTTATTAAACAAAAAAGACGTAATCGAATTAAATTCAAAAAACAAAAAAAAAAGACAAAATTACAGATTAAACTATTTCAAGTCATGTATAAAAGAATGTGTTAACGGTGATTAAGTTGTAACCTAAATTTCAAAAAAACCTATTTGTAGAAATGACAAAACAAACGCGTAGAAAAAAATGTTATAAGGATGGGTGTGATAAAAGACTTGTGTATGTCAGATAGAAAAGAGAGAAACAGTTAATTAACTGCAGATCTGCTGTGAAATCCTGCAAATGTTTGTTTTAAAAGGCTTAATGTATTTGGAATGTTATTAGTTAATAGCCTGGTCAATCTGGGACAGATTCATTTTATACTGTTCAATAAGGTATACAAACATATAAGATGGAGAGCTCACTCCAAAATAACGATATATATACAGTGATGA
>OZ024742.1:306288311-306295811 GCA_964016885.1 Eledone cirrhosa
ACGGGAATCTGATCACATTTCTCTCAAATCAATATGTTCTCCAGTAAACAAAAGAGTTTTTGGTTAAATGAATATCGCATTCTTTGGTTTTTGTATGCAACATCACAGAATAAAACCCAACCCTAGAAGTACCCTCCTTTAAAATGCTTTAAAGTTCCTACATCTTAAAGGAAAATGAAACTAACATTGCATTGCTCATTTGTTAAAAACATTTACTGAAATGTATGACCGTTCAAATTCCCAGAAGAATTGTGATCTCGTTTGGAAAACTGAAAATGAACACAGAGTGCATTTGGCCCCACGTGTTTATTTATCTAATCGATTGACGTTTGAGATTGACGCCTCAGACTCCAGACACTGTTTCAAAGACAGTGACCTGCTGTGTTTTATCCATTGTCACCATTCTAAAAATAAATTGTTTCATCCTTCTAATAAGAATGAAGTTGCCGCTGTTCTAAAGTAAACAGCAACAATAACTGTTAAGGAGAAATGTTAGTCCCTGTATAACGCGAGAAAACATTTGATTTACATTTGATTTACATTTGATAAATATCGCAATTGTGAAATGGAGAATATTAAGGATTGAACTCAGGATTGAACAAGATTGAAGATTTTCTTGAAGTATTCGCCTTGAAATGTCTTCATTTTGTTGTAATAGGCAAACGATCTTCCTTCTTGTCGAAAGAATTCGGCAATCCTCTGGGTCAAGACATGGTAAAGGCTACTCAGATTATGAAAAATCTTTGTTAGATCTAGTTATTTTATATTTTGAAACAAATATATTTTAGTAGCAAGATAGT
Organism: Eledone cirrhosa; assembly: GCA_964016885.1. Classification (NCBI taxonomy): domain Eukaryota; kingdom Metazoa; phylum Mollusca; class Cephalopoda; order Octopoda; family Eledonidae; genus Eledone; species Eledone cirrhosa. The sequence goes on from OZ024742.1 coordinate 306,289,112, forward strand.
AGGTATGTATTCACGTTGCCGTTTTTGTTCTCTTCGTTTTAATATCACTTTCCAAATTGATGTTCAATATCTGAAACAGCTGCTCTCACGATGTAAAAACCCTGTGTCTATCCATTGTGATAACTAACTATTCTTCTAAACTTGTGCAACGCACAACCACCTTTAACCAATCAGGGCGAAGCAGGCAATGGTTGATAAACAATTAGTCAATTAGCCATATCAGAACCTCGTTGACAATATGTTCATTTTATAAACCTTCGTTTATTTCGATGCTTTTTCTCAACCGCTACCAGTAAGTACACTCACAGTTTTTCTCTCCTTTTAGACGCCAGTTCTGTTGTTGGCATTTCTCTACCTTCTTCGATATATTTGTTTTCTGTCCTTTTTAGTAAAAAAATATTAGCTCATGAATTGGTGACACTTTAGAAGCAGAAATATTAAAACTAAATGTAAAATGTGCCTATGTTTAGAAAGATAATGGAATTTAGACACGGCCTTTAGTTAAGATGCCCAGTGTTTCCCAGTGAAATACTTTATATTAGAATAATATTGCTGCTTGCTGACTTAACGTGATAAGCCATCCGGTTCTCGTTTCTTGTTCATCCAAAAATACTATTTCTTGAGAGGGTGAACGTTTTTGTAGCAAATATAGTGAGATTATGTTCATAGAAACCTGCCAGGATTGTCTATTGATGAATTCGTCTTTCACGAGAAATTTTAAATCAACTGTAATATTTTAATCTGACTTTATTATTGTGTTAAGTTTTACAAACATAAAATCCTATTGTAATAATCTTTTATCAATAATACAAACTCATTGTTCATTGTTTTCCGAAAGGAGGGGGAATGTAGAGCTTTTGTGTTCCTTCAATTAATACATCTTACATAACCATTCCCATTCTTAAAAGTCCCAGTTGAATTTTATTATATTTCGTTGGTACACATATCTATTAGCAGGACTTGTTGGGGTGGTATACATGATAAATTGTAGAAATGCAGTTATCATATAAAAGACTTAGTTCAAGATATATTCGTTTTTCAAGTTTGGCGTATTCCATACTTGGAATCGAATATGTTTTCTAGAAAAGCCAACAAAGAAAAACCATCATAATGATATATATTAGTTAAACGCTTGATAAATTAGGAAAAGAGGCTTAACGTTTAGGACGTTAATCATTCATCGGAAGATAGAATAAGAGAGGGTAGAATAAAGTAGAAGATAAATGAGGATAAAAATACAAAGAAAACATCAAAAACATACACCGAAAAGACCGCGTGTTTGTGTTTAGTCATTTAATTTGAAATGTTATTTTATTCCCCTGGCGACTATAAAAAAAAAGAAAGAAAATGAAGGGCAAATATCAGTTTATAACTCAACGTTGAACTTGGCAAAATATTTTAATAAATTAAATTTAACACTAAATAATCTCAGCATTCTGTATCATTTTTATATTTTCCACGACCAAACAGATATATCTCCGATCGTTATAGCACATCGTTCTACAAAGTCCGTACTATATCTCAATTTCCCGTCATGATGAATTTATATATCATGGTTTTACTATATTGTGGTTTTCTATTAATGTAGATCGTAACAGGATAACTAAATTTAAAACACAATCTAAAGCACTGCAACACTTAGCATCAAGTTTGTCTGTCGAATATTGCCTAACTCGAATTACATATTCCTTTATTTATAAGATTATAGGACGTGCTTTACGGGAGAGTTTTCAGAAAATTCTACCAGTTTAAACAACCACATACAGGATTCTTCATTGGACTGATATTATAAAGGTTTTCCTCAAAGGCTTCTTGACACCTTATTCATTTATATGTGAAATTAAGCATGCAGAATTAAGTGTACTTTCTAAAGACAATGAAATGTCTGAAAAATAATTTGAACTCAACTCAACTTTCCTGCTATCAATTTCCAGTTAGATTGCGTCAGATGCAGTTGAGCGCCTTGCCAAAGGACACAGCCAATCTTCAGTAGTTATGTGTGTTATGTGAACTTGTGACCTGTGAGTCAAATGCTTGACACTTTATGCTATCGGCTTTTGTATTTCTACAAAAACCAATTTAAATCATCTAAAACGTACCTAAATATTTATCATTTCTTGCACATCTAGGAAATTGTTTCGGTCATTAGTGAGTGTCGTGTTTATACTTTGGTATCAATTTTAGCATCATTTAAAGTGTTTCACGGCAGACAACCTAAATTAATTGATTGTCAGACGCAAATCTGCATCGGGCGATATGCAGAGAAAACACGGATCTCGATAAAATGATCGAGTTAGTACAGATTGTAACTCTAACCGGATTTACATTTATAAGACCATATATATATTAACACGGGCAGCAATACATATGGACGTGCTCACAAAGTGTGCATGAATGTAGGGTTTTATACACTCATACATATGTGTGTATATGTATATATATATATATTGAGAGAGAGAGAGAAAGAGAGATTTCTTTATTTGTCACAAGGGCATTACAGGATGTACGGCGGGGTTTTACATTTAAACGTGTAAACAGTTTTAGCAATTATAAAATAAATAATAAACAATCGAAATCCCCAATAGAGTGGAATGTTACAAGTGGGTTGTTTTACACCCCTTAGATACAACAGTTCTCAACACCAGGAGCAAGTTTTGCAAGAGCTCCTGTCCTCTCTTTATTGTCCTCCTCAACCTACAGGTTTATGTACAGATTAGGCCCATTCACTCGTGCCATTTTCGCAACATTCACCCATCTTTCAGCAACAGGACTGCTGGCCTAGGATAATTCCCTTGTCCGGAATATGTTGGTTATGGATTTATTATTAATCTATGACCAACTAATTCTCCACGGATTTGAGACAGCACTGCACTTGCTTAGAAATGGATTTTGGTGGTGTGCTAAACTAGGAGGTTACAGGCTGTTTCAATTGTAGAAATTGCGAGTATTTTAACGTTTTCATATCTTAAAGAGTCGATACAATAATTACACCACTTTCATAGCTTTTGCTTCTAGCTGGAACGTTGCATAAAATTAATACTATGCGAGTGATCCAAAGGAATTTGTTGAGCATATTGATAAGAACGAGATCGAAATCCCTGGGTATCGATCTAAACCATTATTATTATTATTATTATTATTATTATTATTATTATTATTATTATTATTATTATTATTATTATTATTGTTTTTGTTGTTGTTGTTGTTGTTATATATATATATATGAGGATTAATAATAATAATGGTGATGTTTTTATTGGCCGCTAGGGTCTACATATGACAATGACACACAACATATTAATAAGAAGATGAGGATGATGATGATGATGATGATTATGATGATGATGATGATGAGGAGGAGGGTTATTTTAAAGGCGATGATGATTATGATGATGATGATGATGAAGATGATGATGATTACTGTAACTGGTTTTGTGGCATATGATATCAATATCCTTACATTATATTTCCAAAGTTTTCCCTGTTACCCACCATTACACTTTGGAAACCATATACATTATCCCTGCTATCAATACTTCATGTTGATCAGTTTTATAATCCTTTACAATAATGATCAGCAGTCACATTCGGACACACCCATACACCAAAATACACAAATTCTCACACACGCACACACACAGACACACAAATACATAGACACAGAAACAAACAAAAATACAAATACACATACATATGTACACGCATTCTCACAGACATGTACACACGTACACGTACGCACGTACGCGCATACACCCACATACACTCCAAGCAAGCAGTGAAAAAATATATAATTATCCCCATCAAAACAAAATATTCATGAAACATCAAATGGTGATTCAAAACAACTGCGTTTTACCAAACACACTGTCATATAATCGTTATTTACGTATTCGTAGAATGGCTGCATGTATGTCTACTGTATTAGTTTAATATTATTTCATTTGTCTTACAAATAATAAAACCTTATACTATTCGTTGTTCGGAATTACAATCATAGTAGGGTAAACTCTCCAAATATTCGACGATCTCCGATAGATTTGCGGCTGAGCCAATAGCAGGAGAGACTTCTTCTGTACTTGGTCCTAGGGCCAAACCCCTACTCATCACAATTGGCCCCCTTCAACAACAATGCACACACCAGCTGTAATATATGAAGCTGTGTTCACTTCCAACCGACCAAACTAACCACAGGAGGTCAAATCCTATGTGGGCATGGCGGAGGGCCGATTCAAGGAGCGTTTCCTGAACCACCAGTCTACCTTCAGATACCCGGACAGACGTTCATCCACGAAACTCGCGAGGCACGTATGTTCCCTCAAGGACTCAAGTATAGGGTACTCCATTCAATGGAAAGCCATCACTAAGTCCAAGCCATACGCAAGGGGAAATCCGACGTGTGGCTTATGTATTGACGAACGAATAACTATCCTAAAGAGATTACGCAATAGTGATTGCCTAAACACGAGAAGTGAATTTTTCACACGTTGTCCACATGTCACCGAACATCTATTGCATAACTACAAGGCTCCGGACTGATTCTTTGTAATTTTATTTTTTAATTTTTTTTTATTTTATTTTCAACCAAAAACCTTTCCGGACTTTCGCAGTTATACCCTTACACCGCCCGCACGCAGTCTAGTATTGCTTGTGTGAAGTGACCGAGTTTCTGCGCATGCGCGTTCATGAGGTTTGTCCTTCCTGTTCCTATAACCATACACATCTCGAGCTGAAGATCCGCGAAGGTGAAACAATTGTTCTCGGTATGGTGAACTAACTGTTGTGAAACCACTTATATATATATATATATATATATATATATATATATATATATATATATAGAGAGAGAGAGAGAGAGAGAGAGAGAGATTACAATAATCAAAGTTCAGTTTAAGTCATTTATTTGCTTACAATTGTTTCCTCCAAACCGAGGTTTGGTTTCTTCGGAGCAACTATTTACTGATCCATAACATACTCGACCTCCTTTTCAACCCAAGAGACACATAAACTCCTTTATCAATAGAGTGAGATGGAGGACATTCCATTATGATAGAAACAAATCTGGCAAGGATAATAACACCAACAAATTTGACTCCTTCGGCTTTAAAACATTTAGAAGCCCCCCTCATAACACACTACTAAACCACTTCGAAAACGACCTAATTAAACTAGTTAAAAACATTAAATACAAAAAACACCATAATAAAAACAACACCTTCTTAAACAAACTTAGCACCTCTATTAATGACTTCAAAACTAGTAGTAACATTTTTGTACATGCCGACAAAACTAATAACATATACAGCCTAGATTATAATACGTATAGAAAGTTTATATATGATGAACTACATAAAAGCTACAAGAAAACCACTATGAAAAACTTAGAAGATATTAATATGGAAGGCTATAATATAGTATCCAAACTAGGGCTCCAGAGACATACACAACCTTACACCCCCAAACCCCCTAGATTCTCTCTGAAGGACCATAAGGTAGACTTCATTAGCAACCCCTCGATTAGACTAATCTGCCCCTCCAGGTCTGACATTGGCATTATCAGTAAAAAAAATCCTAGACAAAATCATCCCACAGATTAAACACAAGATTTACCTTAAACAATGGGGAAATACGGGTGAGGTGATTGAATGGTTCAAAAATATCATAGATAGCAAGGATAAAAAATGTATTCAATTTGATATCAACTCTTACTACACCTCTATTTCCCCTATCCTACTAAATAAGGCACTTATAATGGCCATGGACAATAGTGACTTGACTAGACCCCAGATTGATGTCATACTTGCGGCCCGTATAACATTAATCACCTTTGAAGACCAATTATGGACCCGCAAGGATACGCAAAACAACTTCGACATTAATATGGGGTCTAGTGACTCGGCGCAGGTCACTGATTTAGTTGGCCTATACTTACTTAACCTAATCCACAGGGAACTTCCGTACCTCAGCGGTGGTTTGTATCGTGACGACGCACTTCTACTTATAGACTATAAAAAATTCAATATAGAAAGGACTAGAAAACTATTGCGCAAAACATTCAAAAACTTTAACCTTAGTATTACCATGGACAAAAACACCAAAAACGTCAACTTCCTAGACGCCACACTCTACTTAGACTCAATGATATATGCACCTTTCCACAAACCTAATGAAAAACTCATCTACGTAGATACCAAGTCTAACCACCCTAAATCTATATTGAACTCTATCTCTAAGGGAGTATCTAATAGAATCTCTAATCTATCCTATGACATAAACACATTTAACAATAACTCGCAGTATTATAATCAGGCATTAGCTAGATCAGGCCATAATACAGGGATAGAGTTCCTACCTACAAAAACACATAGCTACAACATCATTTCACACAACATGTCCATGGGAAAATTTAATAATAGGAATAGCAATTGCACACACACTAATAGGGATTGTAACAACAAAAGTAACCCGCACCACAGAAATGACCATAGGGACATTAAAGGAAACAAATCACCAGACATAAAAAACAGAAATAGAAGAAGAAATAATACATTTTTCAACCCTCGTTTCAATTTAAACGTCTCTACCAACCTTCCTAGGGCTTTCTTCTCACTACTAGATAAACACTTCCCATCCGGCCACAGGTACCACGGCCTTTTAAACAAAAACACTATTAATATCTCATACTCTACTACGCCTAACTTAG
>OZ024742.1:306300811-306318311 GCA_964016885.1 Eledone cirrhosa
AAAGAAGGAAATTGTTTTCGTCGCGAACGGGGTGAAGTGAGAAGGGGAGAAACAGTGAGTGAGTGAGTGGAAGTGTGAGGAAGAGGTCAGTAGAGAGAAAGTGTTAACTGACATGACAGAGGGGCGAAAGAAAGTAAGAGAAACAGAGAGAACGAGGGAGCAGTAAGAGAGAGAGAGAGAAAAACAGAATCGCAGTTAAGGTAAATATATGTGAAAAAATGGGGAGAAGATAACTGCAGGTTGCACATGGATAACATGTTATAAAATGAGTCCCTCATCAGTGATTTGCCAACGATCATAGATATTTCATTGCATTAAATATCATATACCTCACGTTGGTGCAATAATAACTAAATTAAGTTATTAGGACAATTAAAACGCGTAAAGCGAGTGAGACAAGTAAACAACAAAGAGGAAAGCTAACCGTAGATAGGAAGGGCACAAGCTACATAGTTATTCTGTCAGCATAAGCTGGGTGAATATATGAGCGCGTAAAAAAAAGACCTTTCGAGATGAATCCAAATGTAAGAAAGAAGGAAATTGTTTTCGTCATATATATATATATATATATATATATATATATATATATATATATATATATATATATATATATATATATATATATATATATATAGAAAAGAGTAGGACCCCGACGGCTGAGCTCAAGCCGTTTCGACGGCTAATTCTGGACTAAAATCATATATGATATATAAAATCATATATATATATATTTATATATATATAAGAAATACATTCTACAGTCTAGAATAGGCATAGGCAACTTTTTTCGAGAAGCGGGCCGCATGCGATATGGCTCATCATCCAGGCGAGCCGCAAGCGCTCATTTACATTCGTGTCCACATTAAAAAAAAGGGACGTAACTTAGGTTGTTTTGATTTGTTTCTTCAGTATTCGTACACGTTAATTTCCTCGATCGTAAACATGATAGAAAGATAAATTATGACTGAAGAGTCGGGGTAAACAAGTCAGAAAGATTTCCCTTTCATTTAATCGTAGATATTCTGATATGTGAATTAGCGCCAAAAAATCTTTCCCCAGAGAAAAGAATTATTATGAACGTTTGTTTTTGAAACAAAACATGTCAATATTTCGACTGATGTAGATCGACTCTGAGGCACGTTGAAAAGTATACGGATGTCTGACGATGGAGAATATTTTTCTTTTCTGACTTATGCGGGCTATTCAGAAAGCTTCGGGGCGCATGCGGCCCGCTGGCCTTAGGTTGCCCATGCTAGGTCTAGAACTTTCATTCGTAAAAAAAAAGTACCAGGAAGAATACACAAGAGACACTGCAACTTTCAAGTTTCGAATTCCAGTTTCCTCCTCAATCCGCACTTGCTGTCATGTTATCAGGTGTTTACGTAAGATGGGTATGTATAAAAGATAATTAGTAAACGTAATTCATAGTGTTGGTTTATATTGGTTTTGTATGGAAAAATATATAGACAGAGAACGAAGGAGATGGAATTATAAAGGATGGGTGAGGATTTATTCTTATGATTGGCTTACATGAGGGTTGATTGGTTTCTTCATATCTTAATAAATTTCGAAATTTATTAAGATATGAAGAAACCAATCAACACTCATGTAAGCCAATGATAAGTATATATATATATATATATATATATATATATATATAACGAAGGAGTTGAGGTAAGGAACTAGATGGACCATAACGCACCAGAGTATTCAATACTTAGGGTAGTAGAGTGTGTAATAGGAAAATATATGACCCTGACGGCAGAGCTCAATCCGTTTCGACGGCTATTTCTGGAGGCCAGAAATAGCCGTCGAAACGGCTTGAGCTCTGCCGTCGGGATCATACATTTTCCTATATATATATATATATATATATATATATATATATATATATATATATATATATATATATATATATATAAACGAATAGTAGAAAGGAAAAAGATTCTTTCAGTAGAAAATGTTGAAGATATTTTTTTATGAGAGATATGTAAACATTAATTTATTTACAATACCGGTTTCAGCATTAAATGCATTAAATACGTTTAGTGCATTGTCAATTGCGATACGCAGAATGTTGTTAAGTTGCATATTTGTACAAATAGGGATAATAGTAATAATAATGATGAAGGCAATGAAAATAAAAAGGGGCAGAAAAAAAATGAATTAATTTTCACATGCATGTTCTTTCAGAGAAGTCATTTCTCTGTGTCTGTCCTACTATATAGGACAGACCAAAACAGCTTCCGACAACGTATGACGGTCGATAGATTCCAAATCAAAATACGGGAATACAGAAAGATAGCCCTGAGTGAAAACATCGCGACCTGCGCATCTAATGAACAACACAATTTTAGAATTTTTCCCATCTACAAATTTAAAGACAACGCTTCCTACATCCAGCGCATTAGCAAGGAATCACAATTTATCGCCAAATACAAACCCCTTCTAAATGCTTCCACTTCGGACGAAACTAAAGCTGGCACACTTTAAAGTTAACACCCTAGACAAATTAACACTATAGCAATGTATCCTCCTCCAACTATATAATGCAGACCAATCAACCACATAGAAACACCCAAATCAGCTAACCCTGGAGAACTTCCACGAAGAAAATCGGATAAATGGAAGCATTCAGTTGTCAAACTAAATGCTTTACATCCCCCTGAATCTGGAAGTATCTGCTGAAGATAGAATGGGCATTCCAATGGCTCTGAACCCCCTTTTGTGACAACATTTTCTCCATTCCCCTAAATCTGTAATTCCTACTAGGGATAGAATTAGTACCTCAATAACTCTTAATCTTCTTTGTTGCAAATAAACAAGGTCAATGTTGATGATTTCTTCTAAGAAAAAATGCCAAGATAGATATTTTTAGAAGCAATCAACCCCTAAAGCCAATCAACTCTAAGGTCACCCGGCCTTTCAAACCAATCCCAGCTGTAACTTGTATCCACTACTCAAAGGGCTACACTCAGAAGCCCGCCAACACCCGCTTCCCTCCTCTCTCGCCCCCTTCTACCCTCTCCATCTACCTGTCACAACCAAGCTAGAAGCAGGGTAAGACAGACACAGAGAAATGACTTCTCTGAAAGAACATGTATGTGAAAATTAATTAATTTGTCCTCCTTTTTATTTTATTTTCATTGCCTTCATCATTATTATTACTATTAAGGGCGGTGGATTGGCAGTATCGGTAGAGGGTCGGACGCCATGCTTTCAGCATAGTTACGTCCCTTTACGATCTGAGTTCAAATCCCGCCGAGGTTGACTTTGCCTTTCATCCTTACGGGGTCGATAAAATAAAGTACCAGTAATGCACTGGGTAATTGCTGGCCTTGTGCCTAAAGTAGAAACAATTATTATTACTATTATCCCTATTTGTACAAATATGCAACTTAATAATATTCTGCGTATCTGCAATTGACAATGCACTAAACGTATTTAATGCTGAAACCGGTATTGTAAATAAATTAATTGTTTCTACTTTAGGCACAAGGCCAGCAATTACCCAGTGTATTACTGGTACTTTATTTTATCGACCCCGTAAGGATGAAATGCAAAGTCAACCTCGGCGGGATTTGAACTCAGATCGTAAAGGGACGTAACTATGCTAGAAAGCATGGCGTCCGACACTCTACCGATACTGCCAATCCACCGCCCTTGTAAATAAATTAATGTTTTCATATCTCTCTGAAAAAAATCTCTTCAACACTTTCTACTGAAAAAATATTTTTCCTTTCCACTATTTCTTTATATATATATCAACTTGTGTGTTACTTTTCTACATTCGATATATATATATATATATATATATGTGTGTGTGTGTGTGTGTGTGTGTGTGTGTGTGTGTGTGTGTGTGTGTGTGTGTGTATTGTAATATTTGCCTTAAATTATTTCAATGTTTACCTTATGGTCTTTGATTAAATTCACAAATCATATGGTTGTTTATTTACTTCTTGATCGTATTTAGCTCTTACTAAAATTTAAAGGGATAGGTTATAAATAGGGATTAAAGTGTTTACGTACCAGGCTGCTTGCAAAACCAATAATGAAATAACTAATACAATTTATACGTAAATATAGAGCTGAAGGAATTTCGTTCGTTTGTATTCAGTCACGTGGAATTCATACTACGCCTACTTTACAGGATCATGCATATAAACAATTGCTTGCTACATTTTTTCCTCCATTGGTGTATTTTACCTGATTTTCGAAGCTATTATTTATAGCAATCAACTGTGGTTACAGCTAGTTTCTCTGTTTAGGATTGATTCCTACTGGCCCTAAAATAGAATTCGATAATTTGTATAGAATTTTTTTTTCTTTTAATAAATTTCTTCATCATAACAAGCTAATTCAAACTGAAGTTGTCAGAGGTCCCTTAACTTAATTGTTAGAGCATGAAGTCGGAATTTGAAGGATGCGGGTTTCGATTCTCCACAGCGGCTGCTAGCTCACTTTTTTCCGTCTGTTTATTTACCCGATTACCTATGTTAGGATTCGAATGTTTACAGCAATTTTCTACGTTTAGAATTCTGATATTTTCTATAACAGAACTTCATAATTTACACGGCGCCTTCAATTGTTTACACACACACACACACACACACATATATATATATATATATATGTGAAGACAAACATAGAATATTCGAAAATATTCTGTATGTTTATAATAAACATTTTGAAGACCTAATCGCTATAGAATAGAATACGTCACGTATTACAATTTGAGATTCTCGATAAAAGCAAGGGAAGTAACCTACGCGTTTCATTCTTATTAGAAATCATCAGGATTACATATCCAATGCTTTTATCGAGAATGACACAGCTAGAGACTTATAGAATACTTAGCTGTGTACAGGAACTGGTTTGAAAGAGCGGTAGCCGGTCCGGCAGAAATTAGAATTTGGATTTAATGCTCTGAAATAGCGATATATATGTGAAGACAAACATAGAATATTCGAAAATATTCTGTATGTTTATAATAAACATTTTGAAGACCTAATCGCTATAGAATAGAATACGTCACGTATTACAATTTGAGATTCTCGATAAAAGCAAGGGAAGTAACCTACGCGTTTCATTCTTATTAGAAATCATCAGGATTACATATCCAATGCTTTTATCGAGAATGACACAGCTAGAGAATTATAGAATACTTAGCTGTGTACAGGAACTGGTTTGAAAGAGCGGTAGCCGGTCCGGCAGAAATTAGAATTTGGATTTAATGCTCTGAAATAGCGATATATATGTGAATTAGAATTTGGATTTAATGCTCTGAAATAGCGATATATATGTGAAGACAAACATAGAATATTCGAAAATATTCTGTATGTTTATAATAAACATTTTGAAGACCTAATCGCTATAGAATAGAATACGTCACGTATTACAATTTGAGATTCTCGATAAAAGCAAGTGAAGTAACCTACGCGTATTTTCGAATATTCTATGTTTGTCTTCACATATATATCGCTATTTCAGAGCATTAAATCCAAATTCTAATTTCTGCCGGACCGGCTACCGCTCTTTCAAACCAGTTCCTGTACACAGCTAAGTATTCTATAAGTCTCTAGCTGTGTCATTCTCGATAAAAGCATTGGATATGTAATGCTGATGATTTCTAATAAGAATGAAACGCGTAGGTTACTTCCCTTGCTTTTATCGAGAATCTCAAATTGTAATACGTGACGTATTCTATTCTATAGCGATTAGGTCTTCAAAATGTTTATTATAAACATATAGAATATTTTCGAATATTCTATGTTTGTCTTCACATATATATCGCTATTTCAGAGCATTAAATCCAAATTCTAATTTCTGCCGGACCGGCTACCGCTCTTTCAAACCAGTTCCTGTACACAGCTAAGTATTCTATAAGTCTCTAGCTGTGTCATTCTCGATAAAAGCATTGGATATGTAATCCTGATGATTTCTAATAAGAATGAAACGCGTAGGTTACTTCCCTTGCTTTTATCGAGAATCTCAAATTGTAATACGTGACGTATTCTATTCTATAGCGATTAGGTCTTCAAAATGTTTTTTATAAACATACAGAATATTTTCGAATATTCTATGTTTGTCTTCACATATATATCGCTATTTCAGAGCATTAAATCCAAATTCTAATTTCTGCCGGACCGGCTACCGCTCTTTCAAACCAGTTCCTGTACACAGCTAAGTATTCTATAAGTCTCTAGCTGTGTCATTCTCGATAAAAGCATTGGATATGTAATCCTGATGATTTCTAATAAGAATGAAACGCGTAGGTTACTTCCCTTGCTTTTATCGAGAATCTCAAATTGTAATACGTGACGTATTCTATTCTATAGCGATTAGGTCTTCAAAATGTTTTTTATAAACATACAGAATATTTTCGAATATTCTATGTTTGTCTTCACATATATATCGCTATTTCAGAGCATTAAATCCAAATTCTAATTTCTGCCGGACCGGCTACCGCTCTTTCAAACCAGTTCCTGTACACAGCTAAGTATTCTATAAGTCTCTAGCTGTGTCATTCTCGATAAAAGCATTGGATATGTAATCCTGATGATTTCTAATAAGAATGAAACGCGTAGGTTACTTCCCTTGCTTTTATCGAGAATCTCAAATTGTAATACGTGACGTATTCTATTCTATAGCGATTAGGTCTTCAAAATGTTTATTATAAACATACAGAATATTTTCGAATATTCTATGTTTGTCTTCACATATATATCGCTATTTCAGAGCATTAAATCCAAATATATATATATATATATAAGTATTTGTACAGGTGTGTCAGTTTAAGTACCACTTTGTGCCAGTATGTAGTTCTAGGTAGATGGGAGAGACAGAGAATGAGGGGAGTCTGGTGAAGGACTAGATACATTGAGACAAAGAGGGTGAGAGAAACAAGAAAGAGGAAGAGTAGAGCATATGCTATATGTTCTACAAAACTGAGTCTCCAAATATAAGTACATAGTTTTGTCTTCCTGTGTTGTATATAATCCCTTTCGTTCATATCTAGTGACCACTTAATTCAGTCGGAAAAGATTTCTTTTCCCACAGATATCAAACTCTACTCTGTCTTAAGGTAAACACAGTGAAGTACTACAAGAAGTAATAAGTTATGCAAGACAATGTGTGTGAGATAAATTGAGTAAAAGAAAGATATGAGAAGAGTCAGATAGGGAGATATACCTATCCCTCTCTCTCTCTCTCTATATATATATATATATATATATATATATATATATATATATATATATATATATATATAATGGACTGTGGATTGGGAGAGAGAAAGGGAGATGGGCAGAGATTGTAAGAAAGGAATTTAGGAAGCAAAAAGATTAGAGTAGATATGAAGATATAGAAGAATGTGAAGGTATGGGAGAAAGTTGGAGAACGAGCGAACGTGAAAGCACAATTCGGTATAATAAACATAGAGGGAGCGGTGGTTGTGAATTAGAACGAGAGAATTTTAAAGTAATATGAAGAATGTATTAAAGAACAAATATTCGTGGAGAGGATAAAAGAGTGATATGTGAAATTTAAGTAGAGAAAGAGCGGAATAATAACAATTTAGATTGAGAGAGGGACAAATAAAATTGAGAGCGAAATAGAATGGATAGGAGAGTGGGATATCAAATGTGAAGAATGTAAGAAGTGATGGCTTAAACAAAATTGGGAAACAAATATTTGAGAAAGGGAGAGAATAAGAGAGATAAAAGAAAGACAAAAGAGAAGTTGAAATAAATATTCACACATTTTTTAAATGTAATTTCTGCTCTAATTGATGTTGGTGTTGCTGTTGATTTTTTGTTGTTGTTGGTGGTGGACTTGATGATGATTTTGGTTGTTTTGGGCCATACATCAGACATAATGAAGGGTTTTAACGTGTGATAATTCGCCTATATTTTCAAGAAAAAATATTTACCAGTATAACTTCCGCTTCGTTTCAAAGATGGCAGAGAGGTGATTAAGGGAGACTTATTTGTTATTTCTGTCAGGCAGGCATGTCCGTGTAGAGGCTCCTTTTATGATTGTGGATGTGTTCGTGTTCTTATATATATATATAAATGTAATTTCAGCGAGATCGAATTTCGGATGTGGTCGAAAACAAAGCGAAGCGCAATATCCGAGTTATGCTGGCAAGCGATCCATGGACCAAATAAAGACCAGAGCAATAAACATAGGTTATACAGGCCAAACAAACTGAGATGGCGGTCAAGAAGCCATCAACCAGCAAAGCCAAACAGACGAGGCAAACCAAACAGGTCAAACACAATAATTGAATATTTACCCAGCCCCCTTGGTAAATATAGTATAATCCAGTAAAGGGTTTCTGCGACACCTAAAACGATTATACTGCCTGCTTAAATAATAAGTTTTTGATATAATTATCGAACAAAGCTGTCAATTCGTCAAGAGGCATTTTGTTCTACGCCAGCATGCAGGATTACGCAGAAGTATGTAGTAGTAAAACCACGTGTGTAACTCTGCAAGGGAGAAAACCCCAGATTTTGGCAGATGAATTCAGTAAGTGTAAAATTAATGCAATAATTGCAAAAACTCTCGACCGGGCAGTTTTTAAAATAAACTTAAGCGATTAATCAGTCAATAGTATTATCTAATAAAATTAACTGGTTAATTGCTAGACTCGGGGAGATTAATACAAATATAATTTCAGCGAGATAGAATTTCGGATGTGGTCGAAAACAAAGCGAAACGCAATATCGGAGTCATGCTGGCAAGCGCTCCATGGACCAAATAAAGACCAGAGCAATAAACATAGGTTATAAAGGCCAAACAAACTGAGATGGCGGTCAAAACACCATCAACCACCAAAGCCAAAAAGACGAGGCAATCTGAACAGGTCAAACAAAATAATTGAATATTTACCCGGCCCCTTGGAAAAGATGGTATAATCCAGTAAAGGGTTTCTGCGACACCTAAATCAATTATACTGCCTGCTTAAATAATAAGCTTTTGGTATAATGATCTAACAAGGCTGTCACTTCGTCAACAGACATTTTGCTCTACGCCAGCATGCAGCATTACGCAGAAGTATGTAGTAGTAAAACCAGGTGTGTAACTCTGCTAGGGAGAAAATCCCTTACCCACTCTACTACCCTAAGTATAATATATATAAAACGAAGGAAGTGTGGTAATGAACCAGATGGACCATAACGAACCAGAGTACTCAATACTTAGGGTAGTAGAGTGGGTAATAGGAAAATGTTAGACCCCGACGGCAGAGCCCAAGCCGTTTCGACGGCTATTTCTGGACAGAAGCTAAGGTGAAACAACTCTTCTCGGTATGGTGAACTAACTGTTGTGTAACCACTTATATATATACATACATATATATATATATATATATATATATATATATATATATATATATATATATATATATATATATATATATATATAAGTGGTTACACACACACACATATATATATATATATATATATATATATATATATAACGGACATCCCTTATTAGTCGAATTGTGTTTTAACATTTCTTGATCGAGAAATGAATTACTAGAATTATGGTCGAATCTTTACTCACTGTCTCACTTGCTCAGACTCTCTTGCTCTCCACCTTATACTTGTAATTCAAATGACCGGCTGCCTCTTACTGCATGACACTGAGTCATCCTAAGAATTGCGTTAATGGTAGACTTATATATCTGTGTATCATACAGACATCAATTCAGGATACCGCGTAGAAGCACCCGCATTTGGCGAGTGTGTATACAAAACCTAAGTTTGTTCCTGTTTGGGGCATTTTGTGTCTACAGGCATTGTGTTGAAGTGCATAACTCTAGAACTTCTTAACATTGGTAATTTGTAATTTTATATAGACGTACATCGTATGGAGAAATTGCGATAGTGTATACCTAAACTTTGAGTTTGCTTCTGTACGCGTCCTTTTGCATTTATAAGTCGAATTATATGTGTGCCTTTGTGTAACTGCATTGATATGTAACGTTGATAGATTTATAAATTAATTTTGATTTACACTGCATGTGGATAGAATTCGTTTTGTTTATATATATATGTGTGTGGCTAGGTAAACGTAAGCGTTTCGAGGTGTGTGTTTCTACGTGTGTACCAGGCGTCTCAAATGTGGGAATGATTGAGTGTGTTTGGGTCAGATGGTTTGGAATATTAAGTGTACAAATTGAAAAACAATAAAGAGTAAAACAATTCTGAAGAGACCAGTTACGAAACATGAGTATGCGTTATTAAGATCAACGAAACCATCATCATCAATATGATTTACAACACTATCACAATCACCATGATCATGAGGACCACTCGACGACGAGCACCACCACCAGCATCACCCCCACTACCGCCAACAGTACCAGCACAATCGTCTTCACCATCCTCCTGCTGTGACTGTCAAAAATACCCCCCAGCACAACCCTCATCAATAACAATATCAGCAATAGCACCGGTGCCACGAACATCATTATCATCTCCATTCTAATGAAGAAGTATTACACCATTAATATAAAGGAAAGGTCGGACGCCATGCTTTGACGCATAGAGTTTCGGCCCTTGTTAACTTTGGTTAACTTTGCCTTTCATCCTTAAGGGATCGATAAAATAAAGTACCAGTAATACACTGGATAATTGCTGGCCTTGTGCCAAAAGTAGAAACAATTAATATAAAGGAAAAATTATTCCCAAAATACAACCCAAAACCGCCTGGCGCCGCGGTCGGGATTTTACATATCTCAATACCCACACTGTATTTCCCCATGCATTGAGTACTCCCATGATTAGTTCTCTCCTCGGTCTTAGCACTGCAGAGTCTCTCTCTCTCTCTCTCTCTCTCTCTCTCTCTCTCTCTCTCTCTCTCTCTCTCTCTTTCTCTCTTCACGTATATATATATATATATATATATATATAGATAATTTAATATATCTACTAACATAAGCGCACAGATGTACGCTAATGCCAGCAAATACACAGGTTATGTCATAGTACCTAGGTGGTTCAATGCAGGAGGATGCAGAACAATAATATAAAAGACGTAAAATAAGAAAATTTTAAAAATTTTTTTTAAAAATTAACTTACTTACTTAAATTTTCACTCCAACTAATTAGTTTCTGCAATGGGATAAAGACAGTTACGTAATGAACTGTTGAGAATTTCATTGCATCATCAGGGAGGTCTATTCTCAGCCAAGTCTCCAGGCAATGCGCGGACACTGGGGACTCATATAAAAATAATAATAATTCGGTAAATGGAACAGCTATCGGGGACTGGATTCCAGGCACTGAAAATTCTCGCTGCCGCTGGTCAAATGGCCGATTCTAAAGAATCAATCACGTGACACTGAGGCTAGTCGGTAGGAATGGGATGGTAAGATGACAGACGCCTACTGACACCCCCAAAAAAATTTTTAGTAGTGGTTTTGGCAGGTTTGCTCGACAAATCAGTGATGACGTAATGAAATTCTCAACAGTTCATTACGTAACTGTCTTTATCCCATTGCAGAAACTAATTAGTTGGAGTGAAAATTTAAGTAAGTAAGTTAATTTAAAAAAAATTTTTTTTAAATGTTCTTATTTTACGTCTTTATATATATATATATATATATATATATATATATATATATATATATATATATATATATATATATATATATATATATATATATATCCAAGGAGTGTAATGCGAAGATCAATACAGTTCGAACCTTGAGCTGATCAGTAGCGAAACGCGCGTCACCAACCAATAAACGTAATGAAGGAGTAACCATCCGTATTATTATTATTATTATTATTAATATGCCTTCCAGCATAGTTACGTCCCTTTACGATCTGAGTTCAAATCCCGCCGAGGTTGACTTTGCCTTTCATCTTTACGGGGTCGATAAAATAAAGTACCAGTAATGCACTGGTGATTGCTGGCCTTGTGCCTAAAGTAGAAACAATTATTATTATTATTATTATTGGCGACCTACGTAGGAAATCGTATCATCGTGAGCTCCGCAACGGTTTGTTGTTTTCGTTTGTTTAAAATTGCCATTTATGAAAAATGTTTGTTCTTAACTATTTATAAGGTCACAAAATTTGCTTCCGGAAAATGACACTCAAAACGATTGGGGCCTTGAGCCCAAAATTTAAACTTTTATAATTATCAAACAAAGAAATTTCTTTGAAAAATCATGGACCACTCACAGCCACACCTTCCTCACAAACTAACACCTCACACCGACACCGCCATTGTAAATATAACTACGTTTGCCAACACTAAAAATATAAGCAGTAGCAATAATTTTAATTTGTCTCATGCAGACATTCATTTCCCGCCATTACCAATGACTGCAGGTGTTGAAGCCGCCACCCTACCACCACCACAGCGACAACAGAAACAAAAGAAAAAAAAAAATTATCTCATGACATCGAAATGGATTCACCCAGAATGGACTCTTCCACACCGAACACCACTGACGCCACCACTACCACAACTGAAACTAAAAATAACAATAACAAAAATAACGATAACAACAATAGCAACAACAACAATGAGAATAAGAAAACCACCCTGTCTTTTGCCAGAGCAGCAAAAAAGTGCGAAGCAATCCAGGTAACTCAAGAGGAATTAGATGAAGCCAAGAGAATGGTAAAGAAAGATGGGTACAGGGTCACCTAATAAAATGGAGCATCGGCGCCTATGCATCGTGTCTTATCGGACGATTAACATAAAATCGCGCCGAGTGGAACGGGCATCCGAGTCCCAAATCCAAAAAACATTGGGACATGTGTGGGCAAAAAACCACATCAGACGTGGGAAGAAATATGGAACCGTGGACGTGTTCTTTGGAACACCACAGGAGGCCAGAGAACACTTCATGGCCCCATGAAGAAGTGACGACTTCACACTTGTCCCAAGCTATTGTGGCCAGGGACTCGTGAAGATTAGGGTGACCCACGTTCCACCGGCCATTAAGATTCCCTGGCTAATGGCTGCCGCCCTCGCCGGCATCGAGGCCAACACCAACATAATCGAAATAGCGAAAGAAAAGCAGGAGAACTGTTCCGGATCTGGGATGGAGCTCCTGATCCAAGCGGACCAAAAAAGCATTGATGAGATCCCAGAAGTAATAGACCTCACTGACAGCAGCCACCTCACCGTAATCGTCGAGGGCAGAAGGCCTAGATGTGTCATTTGTGGTGAAGGAACCCACCTAAAGGCTTTCTGCCCTCAGGCTAAAAAGTTGAAGCCACCTCTCTTACCCACCCCAGTGACTCAACCATCAATACCACCAGCAACAACTGTAGCAGCAACAACAGAAGCAACTGTAACAGCAAAAACCCCAGCAACAGTAGCAAAACCAACACCCCCACCACCCAACGCGCCTTAAATAGCACCAGCGCCTACACCATCCACCACGCCACAATCAAAACCAACGCCTGTGGAGGATTTACCACTCCCCGACCTATCGCATCTGGAGACAGATTGTGACGACGAGGAGTGGGAAACGGCATCAGAAAAAGAGAAAAAGAAGCCAAAAAAGAAAAAATTCTCTTCCATTCCCCCTCCAAAAACAAAATACAGAGAGAAACAAATAAACTATCAAACAAAAAAGTTAGGACAGCTATGCCACCATCCACACCAGGATCACCAACCCCATCACCACAAACACCAACACCATCATTAACCCCAACACCACCATCACCTACACCACAAAAGTCACCAAAATGCGAAACAGAAACAATCCCACAACAAACACAAACAAAACAAAACAACCAAAACGATACACACTACACAGCATTAAATTTGAACATCAACCAATTATTACACTAAATCCAACACAACACCAGCATCACAGAAAAAGACTACACAACAGCCCAAAAGTTCACACCACCTCCGCACATACAAAAAAATCGCATCACACAGAAAACGTATACGACACTAAAACAAAAATTCCCCAAAGACATCGAAGACTTCCGACACGCACTCTCCAGGTGGATTTACAAGCAGTGAAAACCATGGAGAAACCATCCTTCCTCTACGAGAAGTAAGGCAAGTGCTCTTTCCCATCTTTTCCACTCCATTTCAACATGACCTCACTCAGAATAGGCAGCATAAATGCGCGTGGCTTGGGATCGTTATGAAAGCAGGGTCATCTGCTCATCGACCTCAGGTCACTAAACATAGATGTAGTGGCCATCAGCGAGACCAGAATCTCCGAAGCACGGGCCTTCGCACCGATCTTCGGCGGCTACGATGTGTACGCATCTCCCAGCCGTTTTCGGAGAGGTTTGGATCTCGCTATACGGGCCATCCTCCTGGACCCAGAAGGTAAGTTGGTGGTGCTGGGCGTGACCAGCGGAGACGGGCAAGCTTTCAGGTTAGTGGCCGTCTATGCCCCGACAGGAGCAGGGCGGCCTGATTTCTTCCGGCGTCTGGAGACCTTTCTTGGAACGTCCCGCTCTTTAGTGTTAGTGGGCGACTGGAACGGGATCTTAGATGCACGCTGGGACTGTGTGGGATTTGCGGATAGGGGAGGAGGGTGCAAGAGCCTCACCAACCTGCTCAGGCGTTTTGAACTGACAGGTACCGATTGGATTTCCAATGATGTCTTGGACAAACCGCATAGGGTCATCCAGATCATATCTAGATAGAGTATTTTGTAGCGAAATAGATAGGTCTAGCATAGGCTGTCCACAATTCAAGATAGTCAGCTACACGGACCACAAATTCGTGATCTGTGTGCTTGACTTAGATGGCTTCATAGACGAGGACCCGGCTACTGGAAGCTAAACGCGTCCTTACCAGGCGCAAGGTTTACAGAGACCGGATTAGCGAACTAGTTAAGCGGGCGTTGACGGGGACCATCGTCAACAACGAATGGTGGTTTCCTCTGAAAAGAGCGATTAGAATAGAGTCCATTAGGTTTAGTAAAGCTTTAGCATTGAGAAAAGTAGAGCAGAGGGAGAACTATTTAGAAAATTAGACGCGGCGCTTAGTAAAGGCATCGCGACCGACGTGCTTGCGGCGAAATTGGCTCTTCACCAATTCTTCAATGCAAAGCATGAAGGCTGCGTTGTCAGAGCTAGGGTGCGTGCTCTCCGACACGAGGGGACGAAAGCCGTTCAGTGGGGCCGAGTGGCGGAGGCGCGTCGTGGCAACAAGGCAACGATCCGGTCTTTGGTGGACCACGATGAGCGCATGCTACTCAATCCCGGGCAAATGTGTGAAGCTTTTCCGCGACACTTCGCTCAACTGTTCGGGGGGAGCAGCGGGCCGGTCCGAGGGATGGACTTTACTGTCTACCTCGACGGACTGCCGCAGCTCTCGGCCACTGAGGCGGAGTGTTGCGAACAGCCGATAACCTCCACCTCATGCGATACATCGTAGAGAGGGTAGCTAGGGAACAGGGCACGAGTGGGTCCTTGATCAATTTAGATCAGTCGAAAGCTTTCGATAGGGTCGACCATCGTTACCTAGCAGCAGTCTTGAGGGTGGCTGGCTTTGGGCCCGTCTTCAGAAGCTGGATCGCTGCCATGCATAGCGACATATGCTCTGTGGGAGAGTGAACGGTCACCTTTCGGAACCCTTCAAGATCATGCGCTCGGTCCGCCAAGGATGTCCCCTCTCGTCCCTCTTGTACGTATTGACTCTCGAGCCATTACTGCACAAACTGGAGACGTTGAGGGGGACCTGCGCGAATTAGGATGCGGAAGATCCGTGTCAGCATATGCGGACGATGTCACCGTAGTGGTGTCGAACGCCAAACACATCGAGGCGATCGGCACTACACTAAGAGAATACGAAGCGGTGACAGCAGCAATGATCAACCAGGAAAAGTCAGTGGGCCTGCAGCGCGGCACCTGGAGAGGCAGGTCCATGCCGTCCAACAGGGTCGTCGGGCGCTGGACGGACGGACCGGTTACATTGCTAGGGGTCTGGTTCGGTCTGGACCTCCAGACGGACAAACACTGGGACGAGGTGACGAGCAGAGTGGCTTCTCTCACCCAGAAATGGGCGGAGAGGAGCTATCGCTGAACCGTCGTACCTTGTCCTAAGCCCCGCCAGACTGCGCTGGAGCGTTTGTCTTTCGCTTTTTGTGGAAGGGACGCGCTCCGATGGTCAGGCGCTCCATCAGCTGTCAACACCCGCTACATGGAGGGCTGGGAATGCCGTGGCTGATGATGCGCAGACACGCGCTCAGACTACGACATCTCCACCTCTTCCTCGACGGTGATCAGGTGAGGTCGCCGTTTGCTAGACACGTATTTCCCCAGCTCGTCTCCTTGACGGAGCTGCAGTCCTGGGTCAAACGAAGACCGAGAGGGAGCGCTTGGCGTCTGGAATGTCTTCAGGCGCTCACAGCCCTCGACCAATCGGGCAATGTGATCGGTGGAAACTCCACCTCGGCGTTCTATAGAGGATTAGTGGATGGGAAGAGCCACGACGTACTTGGGGAAACTCTAGGCGTCGACAAAAATCAACTAGCCAATCTCTTCGGAAGAACTTTCGGGCCGAGGCCTATGGACAACTTTCAGAAATCCCTGGCCTGGCAGTGATACCGAGGAGCTTTGCCAGTTCGGGATAAACTCTACAGGCATGGATGTGCCTTCAGCCGTGCATGTCCGAGATGCGCGCAGGGCGACGAAACCGTCCTGCACGCACTCGTCCAGTGTCCGAGCATTGCTGACTTGTGGGTTTATGTCGAACACCTGCTGTCGTGTGTAGGACGGATCCAGCTATCAGCTGAGTCCATCGGGAAGGGCAGGCAGTTTTTATCTGTCTGGTGGCCATGTCGAAAGAGATAGTAAGGTGGACACGTTTGAAAGGGCTGAAGACGAGCACTTGCCTCTTCGGTGATGCCCTGATTAACTTTTTCAAATTTCATTTGAAAAGGAAAATCAGGGTAGAGAGGGAAGTGCTCTCTTCCCAGCATTTTGTTGAAAGATGGGTGAGAGAGGCAAGAATGGCCCGAGTCAATCGGCCTACTCTGAGTATGTGTCTGTAAATTAAAGGTGGAAAACTGGGAGAGGGCACTTTCCCCGGTGGTCAGGGTCATTGTGGCTTTTTAATGGGCTTTCTCCACAAATGTCCCTCGGAAGTCTTCCCCGTTATGGGAAATTTTTCATTGTTATTCTTTTGTTACATCCTCTGTTTTTGTGTTTTACACGCAGAAATGCCCCTTTGTACCGTCCTGTATTGTCCTGTACTGTCCTTAATGTCTACTTTATGTAAACCCTTGTGGATAATAAAGAAAGTATTATTATTATACGGGGTCGATAAAATAAAGTACCAGTAATGTACTGGGTAATTGCTGGCCTTGTGCCAAAAATAGAAACAATTATTTAAGTCCCGTAACTTCACGATACACAAAAAATTAGATATTGATAACATAAATCAGACAAAAATCAATAAATAGTGAGGTCAATATGATCGGCTAAACATCTTCGTGTCTGTGTGTACCAGCATGGCTGCATACTATGATATAACACTGTAAAAGAAT
>OZ024742.1:306323311-306335811 GCA_964016885.1 Eledone cirrhosa
CCTATGACTGATAAGGTCACACTTCCTTGTTGTACATAATCATTATCAGATGTTTAATAGAAAAAAAAAGAAAAATGATCAGCAGATGATTTCATATAGGCTCACAAATCTATTACAATAATTAAAGACCTTGAACATTCCCCAGCTCAACAGCCGCACCACTCACATCCTCCTTCTTATCAAATCCACTCTCATTTAGATGCCTTCATCTAATGTACAACACAAATTATTTTACTACGTTCCTCACCCTGACCAAAGCATGAAGATTGAGTACGTTGGTTGTCACTGAAAGTGGACGTCTTAAACGTTAGTAGCGAATTCATTTATTTTTTTACTTAAGAAAATTCATAAGAGACACAATATATATCCTACCATGGATATTGTAGCACTTATGCTACAAGCACAGGCGTAATAAATATACACGTTTCTATGTATGCAAAAATATATTTCACTTGGAATTGAATGGTTGCATATGGTTTTATATACACCTCTTTATGAACCACGCTATGTTATCCATTCAAACTAGCACTATATACAAATGAGCATTTCCGGCATGTTTTATACACACAAAGTATTTTATACATTAGCCCATTCTTATGTTAGTAAGAGTACGTATACATCAATGATGATGTATATAAATCCTGAAACGCTAGTGCCTGGAGTTTTCAAACGGCTACTGAAACAGCTGTGACATGATCACAAAATTAAATAATCAGACTTATTTGTGTTACTTATTGATAGACCACGCATATTCCTTCACACACTCACACTTACATAAAATACTTACACACACATACACACAGACACACACACACACGCACACACACATACACAAATATATATATATATATATATATATATATATATATAAAACATGAGAAGAAAGAAGAATACTGCGTAGTTTTCACATGGGTTACATATGATAAAAATAGCCCTTCGTCAGTGATTTTCCAACCATCATTGGTTTTTCATCGCATTAAAAATCAGATACCTCAGGTTGGTGCGAGCAATAACTAAAAAAAAGTTATTGGGACCAGAATTCGCGTAAGGCGAGGGGGACAAGTAAACAACATAGAAGGATAAAAGCAAACCGAAGATAGGAAAATAAACAACCAACATGGTTGTCCGGTCAGCATAAACTGCGTGGATTTCATGAGCGAGAGAGGTACAGACCGTGTTGATGTGTGTGAGATGTGAACAAGAAGAGACCCACACAAGCCAAACGGGAGGAAGTGAGAAGGGGAGAAACAGAGAGTGAGTGAGTGGAAATGTGTGGACGAGGTCAGTCGAGAGAAAGTGTAACTGACAGAGGGGGCGAAAGAAGGTGAGAGAAACAGAGAGAGCGGGGAAGCAGTAAGAGAGAAACAGACAAACGCAGCCGAGGTAAATATATATAAAAAACATGAGAAGAAAGAAGAATACTGCGTGCTTTGCACATGGGTTACATATGATAAAAATAGTCCTTCGTCAGTGATTTTCCAACCATCATTGGTATTTCATCGCATTGGTGGCTGCCAACTCGTTTTCGAGTAGGGTCACTACTTTATATCCATGTAGGAGAACCCCTACCGATGCGCTGAACGAGTGTGACTTTTTAGTCCAGCCAGCGACTTGAAAACTCTGGTACAAACACTACACTTGTGACAATTATTGACACATAGTGCTGGGCCCATGGTACCATGTGACGACAAGTGCAGAGAGATCTCCAGATATAAAGCAATGCCTGTGCCGTGAAGCTTTTATAGTGAGCAAAGGCACTGCACAAAGCCAGTCCCACTCTCTTAACCAAGATGATATTTACCAAAAAGAAGAACAAGTCAACATCATTGGATACCATCAGAGTTGCAGGTGTTATATCAGAGTTTTCCTTCACATATATATATACATACATACATACATGCAACAATACATTCATACATACATATACACATATATATATATATATATGTACATATATATATATGTGTGTGTGTGTGTGTGTCTGTGAGCGTGTGTATATGTGTAAGTATGTAGGTATGTGCGCGTAAGTACGTATGTATGTATGCATATATATATATTCATTACACAATGATACGTGCACTACCAATAATACGAACATTTTTCAGGAATAGGTATTGCATCTTACCTAGCTATATTGTATTGGTACAACTCGTGTCAAACAAGAGGCTATAGCTCCTTATCTTTGTTCCACATTATGACATTCCCATGGAAAGGTCAGAATATAACTTTTACCTTATGCCTTATATACTACAATTAAAATGCTGCGAAGAACATTGTTTCTGTTAATCAACAAAGGATCTTTGACAACAACCTAAATGGTGTATAAAAGTTCATAGAGACGGTTGGGTGATTTGCAGAACTATTGCATTTCATGGCAGCATTTTCAGGAAGTGTGTAGAAAATTTGTTTATTTCAGAAGCAATGAACCAGATATAATGTACACAGGAAAGAAGAATCAACGTGCTTTCTGCATGGATAATAGTTGAATTGTTTCATTTATTTGACATACTACATTCAGGGAGAAAACGTTATCTACATCCATACACACAACATGCACACAAGAAATATGTGTATGTGTGTGTGTATATGTTTGCGTATTCATACACACACACACACACACACACACACACACACACATATATATATATATATATATATATATATATATATATATATATAATATGTATATACATACACATATTATATGTATACACACACACCTATATACATAATATAACTGTATTTTTGCATTCTTGTGTTTGTTTCGTTTTGTTTCATTTATTAACTATATATCTATCTAGGAAGGTTATATTTCCCGAGATCCCTGGACGTGTTTTCTCCAGCGGTCTCTGTCCTTCATCATCGCCGCCATGTACTGCGTCTCCCAGACAACAATGTCTGTCCTTAGGACATCAATATATGTCAACCCAGGTCTCCCCTTCTAGTGTGTCCGTGTAGGCTCTCCCACAGGAAGACTGAGTGCTGTGTCAAATCTGAATGTATTTGAGCATGCCCAGCTAACCTCAATCTCCTCTGTTATTTTGGAGCTGACTTTTGGGAAGCTCCCGTACAGATCTAAGTTCCGCAGCATTCTCGTGTAGAACCCATCCACCATCTATGTGAGTTTCGTGGTCAGTGTCCAAGTCTCAGACCCGTACAGTAGCACAGACTCTACTGCAGCAACGAAGTAACGGATCTTCAGGTCTTTACGAAGGTCCGACTTCCACATCGATTTCAAACTCTGGCCCGCTGTCCAGGCATTGCTCTTCCTCTCAACCACATCATCCTCTGTGTTCCTAATCTATGCTCCCAGATACAGGAAGTCCTCAAGCAAATCTAGTGGCTTCCCACCTACACTCATACATTTTCTGGATTCTTAATGCTCTCTACCAGATACTTCGTCTTAATATCATTCATTCTCAGCCCCATACTCGTCGACATTCTCCACTTCCTGCATCAATTCCTCTGCCTCCTTCACTGTCTTTGTCACCAGAAATATGTTGTCAGAAAATTCAGCATCTGATATATTTTTAGCCTTAACTCTCCTGCTCTGAGCCAGTGCTACAGTAAAGCCCATATCCCGGTGCTTCTCCAACGCAAGGCTCATACAATAGTCCACTGCGGTGATAAAAAGGGAGCCAATGTATCTCCCTAGAGCACTCCAGACAGTATATCAAAGAGCTCCATCATCCCGTCAGGCGTAATGACTTGGGCTCTGGTGTGGCTGTAGAGCAGTGATATCAGGTTCACTATCTTTCTGGGGATTCCATAAGCCTGTAAGCTTTTCATAATGCAGTGACGGACCGCAGAATCAAAGGCCTTCATAAAGTCAATGAAAACCATGACAGCAGGGATGCTCTTTGCTCTAGCTCCCTCTAATATCCTCCTCAGCATCAGGATGTGACTGGTGGCTGGTCTTCCCTCTCTGAAGCCATTCTGGTTGTTCCTCAGCTTCTCGATCTCGGGCTTGATGCTGTTAAGAATCATCCCGTTGAGGGACTTTGCCACGAGTGACGTCAGTGAGATCCTCCTATAGTTGCTGGTGTTAGAGAGATCTCTCTGGAACTATGTTACTGAACCTCCACTGATTCAGGACAACTCTTTTCTCCACTGCCTGGTTACAAAACTCCATGATTATATCATCAAAATCACACCACTTAAACAACATGCTAGTTGTCAGGTAGTAGACTATTTTCCTCTAGGAATGTGATCAGTCTCTTTCAGATGACAAATTCCATGATTCTACTGTTATGTGATGTCAAAGACAATTCTGCATTTTATACCATCTGTTCTGATTTCCCCTATATGTATAGGACATACTATGTTTTCCTTTTGCTTTCCGCGTAATTTACCACATGCGAGAGATCTTTGGAAGTGGATCTTTAATAGTTTTACTAGGGTCCGTTTGCATGTTTTTAGGAGACTTGTTTCGAATCCAGTAGGGACGGCAGCTGTATTTGATCTGTATTGGGGTGTTTGAGAACAGTTTCAATTTCAAACATTTGTTGCTTCAAATGGGATACTTTATTGCTACTTAAGTGCATGTTTAAACGATTTAGGATAATGGTCATTGACTTTTGAACTTTCTTTCTGGGGCATATTTAAAGCATATAGTTTATATTGTTGTCATGAAATTTTCAAGTTTCATGTTGATATATTGCATAGAGAGGCTCCTGGACAATTTTTACTTTCGAAAATGTTGGGAATCCTTTTCCAGTTTGTTTGTGATGTTTAGGCTAGATAGAATTCGTGGGCTTTCAGTATTTTTCGTATTAATTGGCTTCCTTGAAGAATATGTTGTCAATTCTACTGTATTATGGTCCTAGAAAATCTTTGGTGTCAACTTGACATTTGTTTGAGTTTAGTGTTATTTGTGAAGCAGAGATTTAGGACATTATTGCTCTTTATTGGATGTAGTGCTACTTTTTACTATGAACAGTCTGTTTTTAGGTAAATCGGGTATTCAGTCCGTCTTTGTTCCTGTGCTTTCGTTCTTAAGAGAAAGTAGCTTTCCGATTATTTGATTTTGTGGACTTTGATGTCTTTCAACATATGTATGTTAAGAATCTGATCTAGATTTGATAAAACCTTTTTCAATTCATGATTTTGGATATCTGATGAGCGATAAGTAGTACATGTTGGCATTTTCAGTTGCTATATGTGTACTATTGATGTGCCAAAGACTCAAATAGAATATGCCAACAGTATATCCAAGGTCACATGCTGTGGTATCTGTGTGTGAACTTCAGATATACAATAAAAACATTTAAAAGTGAAACTTAATTATCGCATACATAATATATATATATATATATATATATATATTAAGGTCAAGACAATGTTTTGCTACTCTGGAGTAGCAAAACTTGTCATCTGACAAGAATAAACTTTTAGAATTTACAGAAAATTCCGTGTGAAGAGACTCAGAATAGCAGAAGCCAAAATAAGCAGCAGAAAAACAGAGGAAAGAAAGAAGATGGGAGGTAGAAAACAGGGTAAAAACATAAAGAAAAGAGAATAAGGATATACAGGAAAGGCGAAATATTAATAGTTACCGTGAAATCGGGGCAGCGATAAAGATATATGCCAGGAAATAGGAATAGACAAGGAAATATTAAGTTCTAAATAGCTATGTCACTTGGAGTAAATACGTTCCGTTATATCATGTTTGTTCCTATTTCTTTCAGATGAATGTTCCATATGTTACTATGACAGCAACAAACGGGTATGTATAGCGAATGTCTATTTCGTCAATCAAAAACTTATCAATGTCAGTGTATGAAGCATTTTCAATGAAGAGTATTCAATAATTAAATGAGTAAACATATAAGGAAATAGATTGAATTTGTTAAGTTGATAAAGTTTCTCTGGACATGAAGCCACTACAATATATCTAATTCAGAACATTATTGAACTTGTTATAATCAACACAATATATTGAGATCTACCAAAGACGATGTGAAGACTAACAACAAGTGCAGCAGCAACAACAACAACAACAACAATAGTAGCATCAGCAGCAACAACAACATCAACAACAGCCACAACAACGGCAAGAAGAGAAATAGGAATTATAACAAGAGCAATAATAAAAGAGGAACAACAACAACAACACCAGCGGCAAGAAGGGCAATAAGGACGAGAAGAAATACTAGGACAATAAGAAGAACAAGAACAAGGGTAACAACACCAGCAAGCATAACAACAACAATAAGAGCAATAAAAACACAAACAACAATACCAATTAGAAGAACTACAACGAACAACAATGGCAATTCCAGGAATACCAACAAGAGAAAAACAATATACTTGAGGCAAACTACAAAATAAACGGATTACTTTTCACGATAAAGTTCTGAGTAATTGATTAATTGATTTTGTAAGAGACATTTAATTCATGGCAGACATTACTGTATGATTCTTCATCTATATACAACGGTGTTGGATTATATGAGTGTTTGTTTGTTGTGTTGTTTTTGTTTTTGTGTCTTTCATTTGTCATTTCCTGTATGTGGTAAAAAGTGTGGGTCTGTATGTGAAGGCATATATATATGTGTGTGTTTGTGTGTGTGTTTGTGTCTCTCTGTGTGTGTATGCGTATGTATATATGTATATGTATATATGTATATATATATAATATATACATATATATATATATATATATATATATATATATATATATATATATATATGATATATATATATAATTTATATTTATATATACATATACATATGTATATACATACTCATACACACACACGCATACATATATATAAATATGTATGTATATATGTATACATGTATGTATATATGTATATATGTATATATATATATATGTATATATGTATATATGTATATATATATATATATATATATATATATATATATATATATATATATATATATATATATGTGTGTGTGTGTGTGTGTGTGTGTGTGTGTGTGTGTGTGTGTGTGTGTGTGTGTGTTCTTGTGTGTGCGCGTGTGTGTGCTTATTTGACATTTAAATATCACTGACCACAGGCTTGCTCATTTTCTATATTTCCACTACTGTTTTAATTAACCTTTTATATTGGACCATTTGAAAGATGGGAGTAAGGGGGATATGGTCGGATTAAATACCTACGAATGTGTATATATGTGCTATATATATAGTATGCGTCTGTGTGTCTGGTGGGGGTGGGGGGTATCTTTTTCTCTATGTCCGGTATCGTTCTCGTAAATCGGGTTACTAAATTGAATGATTCGAGATGAATATAGAGCATTACCTTAGCCCCCTTTTACCGATTTCGCTAGTCAAAACACAGCATAATAATAAAAGCGCTACATATATCACCTTTTTCTTCATTGATTGCTTAACATGGCAATATTAATTACATTGCATAATATAATTAAATGAGGAACAACATTTTCTGAAAGCTCTACATTAATTTATAGTCTTTATATAGTCAAGAAATCGATGTTTTTTTAAAAATCGTAAACATTTCCTCTGTGGAAAACTTTCATGAAATTTCGAGAAGATATACGAAAATAATTAAATTGATATTCTCTAGAAATCGTCGAGTTATTTATATTTCCGTCCAAAGCTAATATAAATATAGAACAGCCAATATAAATTACTTAAGGTAATTCAAAAACCATTTTTATATAACATTTCTTGCTGTCGAGGACTTTTACAATTATCTATCTTCACCATTCCTAACACCATCCCATTAATTGTCTATAAATTCACCAAACCAAACTACATTTCTTTAATTACCTACAGTGCTATCAGTCATAAATCTCTCTCTTTTGCCAACCTTTTTATCCTATTGCCACGGCTTTCCCAACACTCTCTTTATTAGTTTTTTTTTTACATATCTCGCGATGTTTCATCTAAACTATCCCATGTTGTACCATCTCGTTAATTGTTCACATGCATTATATTTTCTTCAAGGGCGGTGGATTGGCAGTATTCGTAGAGGGTCGGACGCCATGCTTTGACGCATAGAGTTACGGGCCTTGCCATTCTGAGTTCAAATCCCGCCGAGGTTAACTTTGCCTTTCATCCTTACGGGGTCGATAAAATAAAGTACCAGTAAGACACTGGGAAATTGCTGGCCTTGTGCCTAACGTAGAAACAATTATATTGTCTACAAGGATGTATTAGAATCCATGGAAATACTTGAAGCATTGTCTTACACCCTGGCGGTAAGATTGCTCACCCTCTACTAAATTCTGCTCATTTAATGTAACATTTACATGTCACCTATAAGAGTAGAATCCGGACCAAAATATGTTGCTAAATATCAGAGGCCACTGATATAATTCCCATAATCTCAAACTGGTATCAAATACTTCAGATGTAAACGCTATATTATTGCCCTTGCTACATGCTATGGATTTAATGAGAAATGTATTGCTAACAATATCGCATATCTATTGGTTATGTATTTCAGCCGAGAATTCTTACTGATGCACTGTGGAGTATAGAGATGTTTCTATATAATGTACAGATATATGCATACAATATTACAATATCATTACGTCGTGCTCACCATCGTGATGACATCATAACAGTGCCACTACATTATGCCGAGGCTCAACACTGAATTCGCAAGTGTCTATTGATCTCTACTTAAAAACGAACAACGGATTAAATAGCCCGGAATTAACCTAACATAACACATACACAAACACTCACACTCACACACAAACATGTATATATATATATGGAGGAAGTTTTAGTTCACTTGAAGCATTGTGTAATGAGGTATAAACGTTTGTATACGTATAATTATTTAAATAAATCTAAGGTAAAAGACTAATTGTCAACAATATCTTTTGCATTTGCATTCTTTAGTCTATGTCCATACCTGCATTGTTTTGCTTTATTATACATATACAAACGTTTATATATATATTATATATATATATATATATATATATATATATATATATATATATATATATATATATATATATATACAGAGCGATAGAGAGGTTTGCATTGATACTCATTGATTTAACACCAAGGTCTTATCAAATATAAATATATGAACTTTTTTATTGGAACGGAAAAATATCCAGAACAATGAACAACTAGAATAAGACATAAAAAGGAAGAGGAGATGGAATAAAAGCAGGGAGGTGTTAAATAATATTAAATTTCAAAACAAATATCTATTCAGATAAAAGGTAATTGTTAGCAGACTGAATATAAGAATTTGTCTTATTTCTGCGCGGAAATCCCGAGTCCTATGGTGTTTGAATGATAGGAACGATGATAATACCATTAATGAAATGAATTGGCATGTTTTTTGTATGAGCTTTAGTGTATATTACTTTTCTCCTTCATTGCCTATCAAAGAATTCATACTACATCCTTAAAATATTTAACCGAAACCTATAACTGCAACGTTTTTTCCTGTGACCCATCAGACGTCTTTTAAATGAAATAATTACCGAAATAACATTAATATCAGCAGTATCTTAGCCTCTGTTATCCCATCAAATACTTAAAACTTGTTCGTACATCCCCGGTCGACATATGTAATGGACTTAAATTTATTATCTTAACCTTATTGATGGCTTTTCGTGTCGTGTGGTCGTTTCAGCGAAAGCCTGTTGGTTTTTCTTTCCAGTTTATTTTAACTCGTTTGGGCCAGAAAAAAAAACTGTGGCTAATGTCTTCACATGTCTTCAGAGATCAGTGATAGCCATAAAGTAAAAAGAAAACAATATTTGCATAGAAGAAATTCCATGCACTGAACACTCTTGTTTTCAGGATTTCTATATTCACTTGTCTTCACTTTTATATTGTAATTTGCTTTAAAGAAATGAAACATTAAATAATGCTAGTCAACAAATCCCTAAAAATACAACACGTCTAGGGCTGGAGTATACTTGATAACATCCCCGCAGTATCAGTTTTAGTCTGAGGTTAATAAAGAAAATGTACATTGGTGTAATTAACATAATTAACGTCAGATTTACTAATTTAAATCCTTATAACTCCAGTATAATCTTAAGTTATTCTTGTGGAAAAAACTTATGATCAAAGACATTCCACATATGACTCTCCCATTTTTATTTCAGACATTGGCGTCTTTCGTGGGATTATAGTGTATAATTTGAGTGATTGCATTTCGAGAGACTTGAGCCACAATAATTCCTAATTTTCACCCTATAATTCATGAAATCGTAATATATGGGAGAGTGCATCAGATGGTGCTGTAAGATCGTGTGACTCATGTTCTGCGAAGCATAGAATAAATAAATTCTGCAATAGTACATATATCTCTGAAATTCTCTCAACTCAATTGAAATAATAAAATCACGTGCAAAGGCACGCGGCAATCGATTCTACATATCTAAGAGGAAAATGCCCTATATAGATGGAATGAGGAGAAACTTTATTATCATTCAGTTCATCCGTTTTACGTATCCGGTAATTTGCATCATTTATTCAACCACTTCCATTTTCTATTCCAGCTATCTCTTAAATGAACAATCGGTTAAGACATTTTATCATTTTTATGCAAATCTCCAATACTTTCACGTCACAAATCTATCCAACTTTACCATAAACTACATCCAGGTAATGTATCCTATTCAATTTTATTTCACCCTTTGCCCTTAATCTCTATCCGACCGTAATGATGCTTGTGTCCCCCTTCTGTTCAAACAGTGAATGCTAAGCCTCTTCTATGGAGATTTCCCCCATATAACCTGTTTCACGCAGTTCCGCAAGTATATGCATGATATTCTTAATTCACATTGAACATAAGATTTCATTGGCTGCTGCCAAATGTACAACAAATAGGCAGCGTTATTAGGTTTTCTGAATTGCTCATGATTCAATTTTAATGTCGCCTTTGCCGTTATCCAACACCTCAGCTGTAACATCTCTTCGAATGGCCAAGCAATGCTACGACTTCTTTATCAGTGCTGCAATTATCTTTGAAAAGTTCTTTCAATTATGCATCGCATTACAGATTCAGGACAAAAGTAGTATGCATATCTATTTGTAAGCTTTCTACATCATATCAATAACTGTATTAATTTCAATTTTTGCCAATTGAAAGAAAATATCGAGTGAATATTGTTAACCTATTCTGAAGTGTTTGATAATAAAAAAGAATCGGAGTATTGACCTGTAATATATAACTTTATAACGGACTATATCGATATTAGTACTATATTGTTACAGAAATCAAGCTTCTGGCATTTAAACAGCACCTACCAACAACCCTGGATTCAGAGAACCATTAATAAATGTACATATATACATACATATATATATATATATCAGACAAGATGTTATTGTCATTTTTGAACATGGGCAATATTGTTATATTGGAGATGGTCATGTGGAAACTATCGCCAATAATCAAAAAGGCACGCACCATAAGATTTTCCTTTTTTCAACTTATTTTCTTTTTATTACTATTTATTGATTAGTTAGTCAAAGTTCTATCGTCACACATTCTGTGACCTCCTCAATGACTATCTGTTTTCTTTTGTGTCACCTTTTTTTCTGTTTTTAATCTGTTACTCTATCGTGTCTTTTGTTTTGAGTTCCATTTTCGTGATACTTGTCTTCAAATGTTTTGAACCTGCGCCGCCGTCGCTATTGGGAGTGTATCTTTGTGATTGCCATGTCTATGAGCTCTCTATCCTTGTCTGTGGGTTTGTATGTTTAAATATTGTATCTTTTTTCCTATTTAGTCTTCAGTCGTCGTTAGGTTACTTGATGTTACTATTCCAATCTTGTATTTTCTTCAGTCTAGATATATCTTCTACCAGTTACGTGGTCTCCGTAAATTTACTGATTGTTGCGTCCATTCCATGTGTGGATAAAAAAATAAAGTGAAAAATTTAAAGTGAAAAAAGTGAAAATGACATGGTGCGCATGTCTGTTATTGTCAATACTAGCAACGTGATCATTAACAAATATAAGAATATTAGTTTCAACACATGATTTCACATCAGGAATCTTG
The DNA here is from genome assembly GCA_964016885.1 of Eledone cirrhosa. Classification (NCBI taxonomy): domain Eukaryota; kingdom Metazoa; phylum Mollusca; class Cephalopoda; order Octopoda; family Eledonidae; genus Eledone; species Eledone cirrhosa. The sequence goes on from OZ024742.1 coordinate 306,335,293, forward strand.
CAAAATAAATGCACACACACACACATATGTATTTATATATATATATATATATTGTGTCGTCAAGTATGAAATTTGTTGGAGTTTGTCGAAAAAAATTAAATTTCGACAAGTTTCTACAAGTTTCATACATGACGCCAGAATATTTATATATATATGTATATATTTATATATATATGTATATATATATATATATATATATATATATATATATATATATATATATATATATATATATATATATATATATATATATATATATATATATATATATATATATATAAACATATACGTATAAAAATGCATAGATTTGCATATTTGTGTGCGTATGAAAATATATATATACGTACATGTGTGTGTGTCTGTGTAGAACTATACACATGCATATATTTACCGGTATATATATATATGTGTGTATATATAATTAAATGCTTATATATAATACTGTAGCAGGATTAAGATGAAGAAATATGACATATATTTATTTTAGCATCCAGTAGTTTCATACACAAACACGTACAC
>OZ024742.1:306340811-306373311 GCA_964016885.1 Eledone cirrhosa
AAGGACGCAAGCCAGTATAATAAAATCTCTTGGGGAAATGATATTTGTCAGTATAAATGCATATATGCAGCAAGATGTCAATGTATGCTCATATAAAGATAGGGCGATATTTTTCGATATATTTGCATACATAATCATAATCGTGTAGACAAGCTCACAAAGTAACACAAACACATATTCGCTCTTACACACACACTCTCTCTCACACACACACACACACACACACACATTCATATATATATATATATAAATAATGTTATACACGATATGTTTGTATGCCCTCATATACATGTATGCATATATATATATATATATATACGCATGCATGTATATATATGCATGTATATATCTGGACATACAAACACATCGTGTATAACATTATTTTTGCAGGCGAATGTATATACATACATACACACACATACATATGAATATACATATATATATATATATATATATATATATATATATATATATATATATATATATATATATATATATATATATATATATATATATATACATTTTAGTACAGCATTGACGAAGCTTTAGTATACGGCCAAGCTAGCGTATATGCATAATTGGTCTGTAGCTTTAGCACTCGGATGAGGTAAGACCCCAGAGTAATAACATTACGTTCAGACAGCTTAGCAAATCAGATATAGCAGTCGGCAGTCCAACCGCATTACCAGAGCAACGAAAATACATGACCCAGGAAAAGATTTTATATATATATATATAGGTATGTATGTATATATATATGTATGTATACCTGGAGTATCAGAAATAGCCATCATCGTGAAGAAGACTTAAAGGCATGTAAAAATTGTAAATAACTGTATGAAAATTAATAAAAAAGTTATAAGAAAGAATCAAACTGTATTTTTAGATATGTATTGTACAACTTACCACATGTTTATATCGTCATTTGGTTAAAAGAATATATCCATAAGTAAATATATATATATATTTCTATTGTTTCACTAGTTTCAGCACTCAATGCTAATATGGGACCCGTTCCGGATGTTCTATTCTACGTTTGGTATTACACAGTATCTTTACCACGCAGAGATGATATCTAGTATCAGCACAAGACAAGTAATTTTTGGGGGGGGATGTCGATTAAATCGACCCCAGTGCGTGACTAGTACTTTATTTTTTCGACCTCGTAAGATGAAAGGCAAAGTTAACCACGGCGGGATTTGAACTCAGACATTAAAGAGCCGTAACTCTGTGCTGCAAAGCATGTTTTCCGACGCTCTCCCGATCCTACCAATCCACAGCCTTGCAGAGAGTTAATAATAGCAATAATACGGTGCAGGAAAATATTATCAATATCACATCATTATGTTTATCCGTATATGACGCGCGTTTCGCGATTATTTAGTTCAAACAACTATTGGTATTGAGAGCATCTGACTCTGGGACCTGTAGTTCATTAAACTTGTCGATTATCAAATACGTATACATTTATATGATTTATAGATGGTATTCCACATCCACGCGTGCTTCACGAAGAAAAATGTCTTTAACCATATGATCACATTTGTGGGACGGTTGCATTAAGACAAAAGTTTAACATTTCTTTAGTCATACTTAGAATAACAATCAATAATGCTGTATATAAACGCACACATAAGCCTATACTATATGTATGATCATGCACTCGCGCATTATTACATATAGACGTGCACATATGTACATTTGCACACGCATATATATACGTATGTATATATAAATATGTATACACACATACACATACAAACACATACATGCATATATATATATATATATATATATATAGAGAGAGAGAGAGAGAGAGAGAGAGAGAGAGAAGAGAGAGAGATACCTTTGTACAAACATGAATACATGTATACATGCATACACAATAACATATTTGCATACAAACACATTTTTTTTTATATCTGCGTCTAAAAGCATATATATATATACATATATATATACATATGTGTGTGTGTCTATATGTGTGAGTGTATCTGTGTGTGTGCGCGTGTGTGTGTACATTTGTTTTGTTTCACTTTATGTGCTTTTTATCATTCTGTGAATGTGATTGTGCGTGCATCCGCCTTTATGAATTTGACATAAGTTCACGACCAAATACAAAAGATAGCCATAAACCATCTTCTGTTTGACCTTTCTGCTTATAGTTTGGATAGAAGCAATATTTTTTCTCAACACTTGGTCCTTACTGACTTCTTCTGACATCAAGTGTGTTTTCAGCTTTTGACTAACTTCCAACTATTGATAGCACGCCAAGTCAAACATGAACCAAGAATATTTCAGCGACTGATGTATCGAGAATGTCGGATGCATTGTATATGTTACTTTCCTGTATCAAACAAATACACTTCTGTCATAATAGATATAATGCCCAGTGTTACAAGTCGGCTTTTAAATTGGAGGTGCTACGATTAAAAGTTAGCTAAGCGTTCGTACCCTGAAACAGAAAGTAATGATATACAGAACAATGCATATAGCGTTCAATTATATATACTGATTGGTACTGATTGGTACTTATCAAAGCCAAGTACTCCACCTGTCTGCTGAAAATTATGAATGTTTGATTCTTATAGAATTCTAGTAATAATCAGGAACTGATTATACAGAGCGGTTGCCGGTCAAGCAGAAATTGAAAATTAGAATTGGCGCTCTGAAATAGCGATATATATATATAAATGTATATATAGTGTATTTTGCAATACACTTATGCATAATTAAAAATATTTCGAAGACCTTACGCTATTGTTTTAGAGTAGTGACAGTCTCACTTACTTTAAATTTTCATCAAACAAGATGAGATAAAGCTGACAGAGCTCTGTTTCGTACTAATTGGTACTTATCAAAGCCAAGTACTCCACCTGTCTGCTGAAAATCATGAATGTTTGATTCTTATAGAATTCTAGTAATAATCAGGAACTGATTATACAGAGCGGTTGCCGGTCAAGCAGAAATTGAAAATTAGAATTGGTGCTCTGATATAGCGATATATATATATATGAATACAGGTACACATATATATATGTACGTATCAAATTAGGCTGCTCAGCCGTTAATTTTCATAAGGAAAGTATATACTTTCGAACGTTCAACCATCTGGCAGAAGGGTATACGGTGCTGATGATAGCTAAGAAGCTTAAAACTAGTACATCGTTCCTGTGTCAGTGTTGAACAAAAAGGTGACGTGGTTGCCTTAACACCGTACGGCGAAAATCAGGCTGTCCGTTTGTTTACAAACGGACAAAGCGGGCGTTATAATAAACGTCCGCTAAACTGATACGTACATATATATATGTGTACCTGTATGTATATATATATATATATATATATATATATATATATATATATATATATATATATATATATATATATATATATATATGCATACTACTGTACGTCTGTATACATATATGTATGTACGTATACATACATACTTACATTTAAGTAAGTGCCGTACTAAAAGTGAGAAATGAAATTTCGTTTCATCCTATTTCAACTTATCGTTTTCGGTGCGCCTGGCCGACTGAACTCACTCGATATGCAAATTAGGCTGCTCAGCCGTTAATTTTCATAAGGAAAGTATATACTTTCGAACGTTCAACCATCTGGCAGAAGGGTATACGGTGCTGATGATAGCTAAGAAGCTTGAAACTAGTACATCGTTCCTGTGTCAGTGTTGAACATAAAGGTGACGTGGTTGCCTTAACACCGTACGGCGAAAATCAGGCTGTCCGTTTGTTTACAAACGGACAAAGCGGGCGTTATAATAAACGACCGCTAAACTGATACGTACATATATATATGTGTACCTGTATGTATATATATATATATATATATATATATATATATATATATATATATATATATATATATATGCATACTACTGTACGTCTGTATACATATATGTATGTACGTATACATACATACTTACATTTAAGTAAGTGCCGTACTAAGAGTGAGAAATGAAATTTTGTTTCATCCTATTTCAACTTATCGTTTTCGGTGCGCCTGGCCGACTGAACTCACTCTATATGCAAATTAGGCTGCTCAGCCGTTAATTTTCATAAGGAAAGTATATACTTTCGAACGTTCAACCATCTGGCAGAAGGGTATACGGTGCTGATGATAGCTAAGAAGCTTGAAACTAGAACATCGTTCCTGTGTCAGTGTTGAACAAAAAGGTGACGTGGTTGCCTTAACACCGTACGGCAAAAATCAGGCTGTCCGTTTGTTTACAAACGGACAAAGCGGGCGTTATAATAAACGTCCGCTAAACTGATACGTACATATATATATGTGTACCTGTATGTATATATATATATATATATATATATATATATGCATACTACTGTACGTCTGTATACATATATGTATGTACGTATACATACATACTTACATTTATATATATATATATATATATATATATATTGTTATACTTTGGGACGGTCATGTTGCCAATAAGAAACACACGGATTTGGTACGGGTGATGAGAAATGTGTGCCGCATGTGCAACCCCGAAGAACTAGAGAGACACATACAACACTTCATCCACCGTATGCAGTTCTCTGGTTACAATCAGAGAGATAGAATCAGAGTGTATAGAGGAGCCAGAACCAAATGGGAAAAATGGTAAATAATGATATAAATGGGACCTGCCCCTTGTATAGGAGCAAATTTTTGGAATAGAATAGAAAGAACTAGGAACAAGGCCAATAGAATAAACTCATGGTATGATAGCAATAAATACCAGAGTGTAATGTTCATCAATACAACCCCTAGAGGCGAACTAGCCTACAAATTTAGAAGGGCCCTAAATAAACATGAACTCAATATTAAGATAGTAGAAAGACCAGGTACCTCCGTAAAAACACTTATTAGCAAGACATACCCGTTCCAAAGACCCTCATGTATAGATAAGAAATGTATAACCTGTAAAATAAGCCCCCATATTAACTGTAAAACTAGAAATGTAGTGTATAGCATAAGATGTACTGAAGGACAATGTAGAAACAAAAATATAGCGTACATAGGTGAGACAGCTCGTAGTATAGGGGAACGAATAAATGAACACTGGCGAGACCTTCAAGATAATAAAGAATCATCTGTGCTCGACCAACATGCTAAGATAGAACACAGGGGTAGATTAGAGAACATAGAAATAAAAATAGAATCCACACACAGAAAAGATGCAATGTTTAGGCAAATTTGCCAGGGAACGTTTCCATTGACGTACCCTTTAAAATACAACCATTACTTTTGGAGGCTGTCTGGATGGTTTTATAAATATAGTTTCCATTTATTAATATCGTATATCTACTCCATATATATACATGCACGCATCCATATATATGGATGCGTGCATGTATATATTTAATTTTTGTTTATTTCAATTACCTCTGTAATTTATTTACATTATTCTTAACTCTGAAGCCGAGAATCATTCGGTTTGCTAAATAGAATTTTAGTCTACGACTTCAGTTATACCATGAACGTGGTTTTGTCTTTGCGTGTAATTGTTTTCACCGCTCCAAATAATGACGTATTACCTTAGTTTGTTTCCGTTCTTTGCCAGGGAACGTTTCCACGAATCAAAGTATCGTCTTCCTGTCTTCCTTCGGTTGCAACGTTTTTCGAAATATTTACTTCTGCGTTGACCGATTGATTTTTTTTACTTTCAGAAGATCCCGTTAATGGTGAAAGCAGCGATTCTTTGCTTAAAATTTAATCTGTTATTTTAATAAATATATACATATATATATACGATATTAATAAATGGAAACTATATTTATAAAACCATATTTATTTCATTAAACATATTTCAGGGATACCACATTAAATTATGGTATGCCTTCATCAGACAAAATACAATATATAACAGTTTTACAAATAGGTTTGACGTACCCTTTAAAATACAACCATTACTTTTGGAGGCTGTCTGGATGGTTTTATAAATATAGTTTCCATTTATTAATATCGTATATCTACTCCAAAAATTTGTCGAGTGCTTTATATCTGTTATAAAAATATTTACTTGTTGTATCCCAACAAATTTAAATAGAACTTTTGCATGCATATATATATATATATATATATATATATAATTAATATTGAAATGGCTTCTAGAGGACTACAGGACTAGAACTGTTTCATTCGGGACAAATCATTGGGACTTCTTGATGATATTTCCCTCGAATGAATGAGTTCTAATCCTATAGAAGCCATTTCAATATTAAATATTTACACTCTACTATGTATTGAGTACCATAGTGCGGGTACCTCCGATTGAACCCGGGATAAACATATATATAGATATATATTACCCACTCAACTACCCAAGTATAGAGTACTCTGGATATATATATATATATATCTTAGCGATCTACTTTCGTCTAATCGGACCGGAGAAACAATGTTTCCGTTGGTCTTTCCAATTGCTAATACTATCTATCGGTCGCAATTCCAGGTAGAAGGAGCAACGTGAAATAAAGTGTCTTGCTCAAGGATATAACGCATCGCTTGGTCCAATTCTCTAACCACTCAGCCACACGCCTTCACACACACACACACATATATATATTGGTAAACGGAATAGAAAATGCTGACAAATTGTTCACAGTTGAAAAATGGTTTAATTAGGAATAAAAGAGTATTAGTGATTGTATGGGTTAGTATTCAGTTGTGGTTTTAAGTTTAAAACCACAACTGAATACTAACCCATACAATCACTAATACTCTTTTATTCCTAATTAAACCATTTTTCAACTGTGAACAATTTGTCAGCATTTTCTATTCCGTTTACCAATATATAATAACTTGTGTGTTACACCTCTATTCTTTTAACTATATATATATATATATATATATATATATATATATATATATATATATATATATATATATGTGTGTGTGACAATAATTTTTTAGCCAGAATAGAAATACCTTAATTCAAGTGCATATAGTCCGTCTGTATCGATCTAGAGAATTTTAAATATTAAATCTATACTTACAGACGTAAAATGGCAACTGCCTGGTGCCTAGACGAGTTTAAATTTCAAAATCAAACCTTTTCAGCAGATCGGGCAGAACTTCAAAACATAAACCTGTTTCACAAGGGATGTTATACTAATGAAATAATTAATTAATTACGGAACAACTATTTATAAAATAATTATTAGTGGAGTAATCAATTTTCTGTGATCTACGGTAGGCACCCAGAAATTAAAATCACTTCTCCTAAGATTGTATCTTAAGACTGATCTGTTGCAAGCCTAATACATGTTTCTGTTTGCACACGACCTTCTCAGCATTCTGGCTCATATCCATGGCGGTAGAAATAACAGCCGTGAATATGTGATTATGATTATGATGTTCACCACTGGATAGAGCTGGTCAATTCCGTATGGTCAATCCCAATGTAATAATATAGAGAGTACTCAACGTAAAGCATTTCAACCGTCTTTGTTTTTGTAGTTGGTGGTGATATTACGGAGTTAAATATTATAATGAAATGACAGGAGGCAGGATTTGTGTAAATCCTTGAAAGGTTTATTATACTATGATCATTTCGATGACCGGGTTCCGTATGAATCCGGTGATATCATCAGGTATTCGAAATATAATACGTGAATGTAATAGATAAAATCCATGGGGCTGAAAATCAAGGACCCGAGGGCAACCGCTATCCAGCACCTTCTACCTTTGTCGGTCGCCCTCAAGTGACATGGCTAAAGCTTACAGTGTGCTACTACCGGTCAGATAAAGGAAAACAGAAAGGGATGGGAACATAAGTTAGCGTTAATATCATGCTACAAGAAAAAAGAAAGAAAGAAGAGAGAAGAAGGGGGAAGAGGAACTAGAGAAGCCAGGGTTAATGTGAGCTATAAGAAGAAAGACAGACAGAAAGAGGAGGAAAGGTCGATATTACAGTCAGGCCAGGATTGTCGCGAAGAAATTTGTTTATTCTAAGAGACCCGTATCTTAACAACTACTACCGGTCAAATATAGGCAAACAAAAAGGGGAAGGAAGATAAGTCTGCGGGAGCAAGACAGAAAGAAGGGAGAAGAGAAGGAAGAAAAGGAAGAAGTAGAAAAGTCAGGGTTGATGGCTACAAGAAGAAAGATAGAAAGAAAGAGGAAGAAAGGTCGATATTAGTGTCAGACTACAGTCAGGCCAGGAGTGGCGCGAAAAAATGTTCACAGGGACCCGTATCTTAGCAGAGGTAAATATAGTGGGGGTCAGTGTGTTATAATGTGTGAGCAGAAGATTGGAACGTTACGTTTTTGTTTAGACTTATAGGATGAAGTTAATAATTAATAATTAATATCTAATATCAAAGAAATTAGAAAATTTAAAGTTAAACAGTTTAACATTTTAAGGTTGATATATCTAACAGTTCTGATTTGATCTGTAATTTAAAGGTACTATGTGGCGGTTAAAAAACCGGCCGCTCGCCGGGCCCCTGGTGCGAATCAAGCCACTCCGAGTAGTTTCATTTACCGAAAGAAGGGGAAATTTATTTTTCCAAGCACTCAAGGTAGGCCTATGCGCCAGGTGGCCGGTCCCGCCGCCAGGAAAACCCACCCAACAGTCCGACAGAAAGTTGGAACGTTAAAATATTGTTTTAATTTATAGGATGAAGTGAAAGAATTCAAGATAACATTATAAAATTAAAGAGTAAGAAGATTAAGAATTGAACAAACAGAAAATTGAAAATTAAACATTTGAAAAAAACTTTTTTAAGGTTTGGGGTTGCGAGGTTTAGTTAAAGAGAGTCTTTTGTGAAGAAACGTTAATTAAAAGGAAGAAGTAGAAAAGTCAGGGTTGATGGCTACAAGAAGAAAGATAGAAAGAAAGAGGAAGAAATGTCAGACTACAGTCAGGCCAGGAGTGGCGCGAAAAAATGTTCACATGGACCCGTATCTTAGCATAGGTAAATATAGTGGGGGTCAGTGTGTTATAATGTGTGAGCAGAAGATTGGAACGTTACGTTTTTGTTTAGACTTATAGGATGAAGTTAAACATTAATAATTAATATTTAATATTAAAGAAATTAGAAAACTTAAAGTTAAACAGTTTAACATTTTAAGGTTGATATATCTAATAGTTCTGATTTGATCTGTAATTTAAAGATACTATGTAGTGGTTAAAAAACATGCCGCGCGCCGGGCCCCTGGGGCGAATCAAGCCACTCCGAGTAGCTTCACTTACCGAAAGAAGGGGAAATTTATTTTTCCAAGCACTCAAGGTAGGCCTATGCGCCAGGGGGCCGGTCCCGCCGCCAGGAAAACCAACCCAACAGTCCGACAGAAAGTTGGAACGTTAAAATATTGTTTAAATTTATAGGATGAAGTTGAAAGAATTCAGAATAACATTATAAAATTAAAGAGTAAGAAGATTGAGAATTGAACAAACAGAAAATTGAAAATTAAACATTTAAAAAAACTTTTTTAAGGTTTTGGGTTGCGCGGTTTAGTTAAAGAGGGTCTTTTATGAAGAAACGTTAATTGTATTATGTAGATCTTCTATAATTTATCCTAGTGGGATGTAGAGTAAGGGATATAGTCGGGTAATATTTATTTTTGTTCTCAGGGGGAGACATTCTAGTGTCGTGTGCTAATGGGTACAAGTGAGCAAAAGTCCAAATAGGAGGAGTAGAAATACATGGATACATAGAAGTGGAATACGTGGAAAAGCACATTGATAAAGCGAAGGTATAAATATATAAATATATAAATATAAATATGTAAATAAACCAACAAAAGTGGTGGTGGAGTAAGATGGAGAAATCAAGACATAGGAGAAGTACAATATAGTTCAGGTTTGCAGTATTAATGTTCCCAGGGGAAGACATTCCAGTGTCGTGTGCTAAGGGTACACGCGAGTAAAAGTCCGAATACATGGATGTATAGAAGTAGAATACGTGGAAAAAGCATTAATACAGCAAATAAAGATATAAAGATATAAATAAACAGACAAGAGTGGTGGTGGAGTAAATGGAGAGTTCAAGACACAGAAGAAATACAATATAGTTCAAGTTGCAGTCAGATAATGGATATAGATGTGGAAATGGAATTAGTGTGTGTTCGAGTCTGGGAATTCAGTGTGAGTTATACATGCCCTGAAGTATAGGGTAGCGAATTTAGTTAATACAGTGCAGTACAATACATGTTATGGTATAATCCGTAGAGTTTCGTCGAAGTCCGAATATTCTGAGAGGAAAGTAGCAATGGGCCAGGTGGGCGGTAGGCAAAAGCACTGAGTAGCCAAAGTCCGTATGGTGGTTAGATATATTCAGTCCCTTTCTGTTTTCCTTTATCTGACCGGTAGTAGCACACTGTAAGCTTTAGCCACGTCACTCGAGGGCGACCGGCAAAGGTAGAAGGTGCTGGATGGCGGTCGCCCTGGGGTCCTTGATTTTCAGCCCTATGGATTTTATCTATTACATTCACGTATTATATTTCGAATACCTGATGATATCACCGGATTCATACGGAACCCGGTCATTGAAATGATCATAGTATAATAAACATTTCAAGGATTTATACATATCCAGCCTCCTGTCATTTCATTATATTATATATATATATATATATATATATATATATATATATATATATATATATATATATATATATGTCTCTAACATCTACTACAAAGACAGCTATATATATATATATATATATATATATCAGAAAGTGAGGTTTTTTCACAAAATGAAAAATAACCGAGGTATCCTACACGAGTGAAATTATAAAGAAAAAAAGATGAAATCGAAAATGCAACTGGAGTTTATTTTTTTTTTAAATATATATATTTATTTGGTTCCTTTCCCGGTTTCGCAGTTCTTCTGCTTTTCAAAAGTAGAGTTAAGATGGAGGGTCTGTGGTTTTTCTTACATCTGTATATATATATATATATATATATATATATATATATATATATATATATATATATATATATATATATATATATATATATATATATATATATATATATATATATATATATATATATATATATATATATATATATATATATATATATATATATATATATATATATATATATAGCTGTCTCTGTAGCCTAGTAGTAGGTGTTAGAGACGGTGGAGAAATTGGTCTGGGGTTCACTCTCAGTCAGGAATAACTTGGGATAATTTTAAAAGGGAGATGCCCCATCATGGCCTCAGCCGGATGGCTGGAACAGGTAAAAGAGTAAAAGAGTATATATATATATATATAGTAATAATAATAAATGTGAAGACTAAAATCCAAAGAGATAAGGAAAATATATATCAAATATATAAGAACCCTAGAGCAAATATTTATTAAAATAACAGTTTCAGAATATCCCGTTAAGGATGAAAGCAGCGATTCTTTGCTTAAACTTTAATCTGTTATTTTAATATATATATATATATATATATATATATATATATATATATATATAGTTTGTGTGTACGTGTTTATATGTGTGTAGATATAATTCTATATCTGTGTTGTCTAGATGGTCAATCATATAATAACTGTTATCTATAACTAATTAACAATGTATATATATTCAGACAATAAAAATCAATATCAGCTTTTTATCTGACTGTATGCCTATATTATCTTTTTACTATCTGTGTCTCTATGTGCTTATTTATCGCAATAGTATCAATTCATCCTTCTCACTCATCATTTATCTGCCTATGAATGGCTGACGTTTTCCGATTTAATCTGACGTACCAAACTGATCGAATTTGGGTAGAATAGGTCAAACCGAAAACTAGCATAAACCCGATGTCTCAATATTGTGAGAAGCAATAAAAGGCATATTATTAATTGGAAACAAAACCAAGAATATGTAGAACAGGAAAATTCAAAACGTGGACATATCAACTAAACGAGGTGGTAAGTAATATGTAAGTGGCATATTTGTGAAAAAGACATCTACACTATATTAAGATTGTTACATACTTTGTTACATACATTGTTACCAATATCGAAGGGCTGCAGATAAAATCATTATAATCTTAATTTACATATCTCCTTGTATGTCATTGATATCTTCCGACGTCGTACCATTTATAAACTCATCACAGCTTTAAGATCATTACTGGAGATTGCAATAGCCTTGATATATAATAGCGTCATGAGTTTAGTAATGCGGATGAATAATCAACCACCTTCGCTTAAAATGTAATAGTAAATCGTTTAACAATATATGCTGAAAACGTAGATACAATACCTATTTAGCGTTTGCTAGTAATCAAATTACTGGAATGCATCAGCCACTAGTCTTCAATCTAATTCCACGTATATTGTATATCCTTGATATATTACTATAGAGAAATGTCAGTAATACTGTATTTAACGATATGAATTTAATCTGTCACTTACAAACCAACTAATGCCTATATGCCCGATTTGCTAAAACGTGTTTTCTAATGAATCTATAAAACCTTCAAGAAGAGAGATGGAATACATCTCGTTTTAAAGCAATTTGAGATACCTCTCAAAAGTGTTTGATGTTTTCAACTACATTACGTTTACATATCAATGCAAGGCAATGGTGGATTTCACGCTTCTTACAAAATGTCGTTACTGCATAACAAATGCAGAAAATCATATAATATTGGCGAATAATTGAACTGAGGTTCTGCCTACTATGATGCAAAACCGAGCCAATTGTAAATCGGTGAAATTTCTTTGCGAACATCAAACGTAATGCCGAATTTTTGAAATAGGCAAGAGGGTGCAAAATATATGAATATCTTTGAGACCTGCCTACTATTAATTACATCTCGATGAATCACCTCTTCTGGATAGTTACACTTAAGCATCTGGTAACGAGCGGTGTATAACAGAAAAGAAATAATCTAAGTGTTATTAGTTGCCAGATCTTTGGCAACTGATTCTTATGGATATTCTTTATTTTTACTTGGGAAAGAAATATTAAGCAATGTGATTCTCGTTTAGAATATAACGACAGAACATCATAATGAATATCCAGTGGCTGTCAGCGTGAAATAACTGCGCATATGAATACATTATTTCAAAATATATCGTCAGTGAATGGCGTGATACATTGACAACATTTGCGTGTCTAAAAATAACTTAGATATGGCTTCCAATATTCAACGGAGTAAGTCTCTATAGTGGCAAACACAATCGGTAACAGTTCTCTGAAGGATCTACTATTCAAATACTTTCCTTCAGAAATCACTGAAGAATTTATTTGATGGATGTTGAAGAGCACCTGTTTTCATGTGAGATGACAAAAAGTAGTTTAAAAGTGAGTGCTTATATTTCAGGTTCAAAGAGATGAGCTTAGAGCTGCAATATTAATTAAAACAAAGCTGATGCATTTTTTCAACAACTTAGTACAAAATATTTCAGAAGATTCTCAGTTTTTCATTACGCATTATCAAATATATAAACATGACGGTTACGATTACCGTCACAATTTAGACGTAATATATTTGGTCTTCAATGAATTAGAAATATTGTCAATGTGGATGTTTTTAGTTTGTGATGTAGACCAATTTCTCGTATTGGAACAAGAAAATGCAATTACAAGAATTGATTGCTTTTAAATAAAGCAAATTATTGAAGCTCAAATTTCAGAATTGATATTATCATTTCTAACTAGATCACCAAATTTAAATATCAAGCCTGAAATATAAACCATTGTGAAAAGGAAATATTTGTGCTTCTGTCGGCATATTTAGACAAACCTGTAATTGGTGATGTTATTGATTCTTTGATGAAAATGTGAAGCTGACTATATATAGCCAGACGGGGTGATTTAATACTGAGCTGGACTTGAAAAAATGGAATGAAGCTTCCTCAGTTTCAATGTTGGGTTTTCAGGTTGCTCGATAAAGGAGAAGATTTCTAGTGCATTTAACACGTACATGAGTGAGCAGCACAATGACACGTGTGTCTTGAAAGTAATTTACAGGAAGTTTCATTATGACACTGTTACAGTAACTCATATGAATTCACAATAACGCAGGTCACACACATATTGAATTATTCTGGAAATATTCTTTTAGATCTTTATATTTGACTATCAAATGAAGTTCTAAGGTATACACACTAAATATTATGGCGTACCCTGTAGAAATATATGACCTAATAAACCTATAATGTATGACCTAATATACCTATAATATATGACTTAATGTACTTTATAATATTAATTCTAAAATAGCACTATTCCTGAATAGCATTTTGACAGAACTATTTATAATTCAAAAGCTTGTTTGTTAGTAAATGTAAGTCTAAATATGTCGTGCATAAACAGCTTTGACCATATTTTTTGAACAAATTTATTTGTAACATAATATATTGCTGAGCCATTTAACATTAACATTAAAATCTTCACAAAGAAACCAATTTCTTTGTGACTACAATATAAAATAATGGTAATGTGCTGTTTATTCAATTTAGTTGATTCTCTTATTTATAAATAACGTTGTTTCCTCTTATTAAAAACAAATGTAAACATAAAAATATCAATTTAATCACGTTTTGAATACAGTATTACCAATAAATTTTGGTTATCAGTAGAATTAAACAAATAAATTTTTACTTATCTATGTTGGTACAATTTCAATGTCATATTCCATATGTGTATAATATGAATACAAATATTAAATGTTTAATACAATGTTCAGTATATACATAAATTCTTCATGCAAAGGATTTAATGTAACACGAATGAACAATGTGAAGACACATATGGCACTAGAAAGACATGGAGATTGATGAAACAAGTAAACAAGTGAATATAGTGCGTCAAATGAGCCAAATGAAGTGTCCAACTGAAATGGACTTCAAGGAAAAACAATTTGAATTCTCTGGGTGTACATGCAAAGAGCAGAATATCACGCATAAAAATTTTCAAAAACAGCAGAAATGTTTCAGTTGTTCAAGTAGGATAAAGAATGGTGTACAGTCTACAGAGTACAATATGTGAATGTCATCATAAATGTTACTAACAATAAAGGGATGGTTGTATTGATTTGTCTCTATCTCTGTATATATCTGCAATATCTGCTCTGAAATTGTTCATGCTGGGAATTTGAGACCAGGTATCCGTATATGCCTGGCAGCATGCTCCTCGACCATCTTCAGACCTACTGTCAACTCTACATGTAACTGTTGTATCAAAGATATCATTAGGCGATATGTATTGGAAAACACTTCCATTGATTTCTATATTTTTCAAGCAATTTTGGGCTAACACCGCAGATGAGCGAATATTGTTCTACAGGGAAAAACACAACCAAATGAAATAACATGGGAAAACAAAACTCCTCGCATTTGGCGATTGAAAATCTTGAGCTCCTTCTCGTCTCTAGAATACAATATTATTGTATGATCTATGGAGTTGAGATTAGTAAGTGTTTCTTTACTCGGCAAAAGATGTGGTGCTATGCTCAGGCTAAGTGAAAATGTGGCATCGAAACGTAATTTCAAATTATTTGCAGACATAATCTTTTATGTATCACTTGTGCTAAAATATCTTAGCGACAGGTTTATATTGCACGAGCACTGTGCAATAATTGTCATTAGCTTCAAATCAGCAAATGTCGCGCTACGTGACACAATTCTGTTGTTCTGTTACATTCTATTAGGCAAATGAATCTCAGGGCTGAAAACATACGAAACTATGTTTCTAGAGGTGGACGTACTACATTATTTGAATGATTACAACGCTGATATATGTGTTTTAGTGTTTATCTGTGCATACAAGAAAAACATTTAATCTACACGTTGCCCTACACACAATGTTGTAATCAAAATACAAATAAATGTTCAGTCGAGGATAACCGCTTACCAGTTTCTTTTGCAGTCACAAGGGGTCACTTAACCCCTAAGGCCACATCTCCCCAAAACACAACGAAGAGATTCGGAGGGGTTTGAATTCCAGATAATGATCGCACTGTAAAGGTTATACATGGACCTATGGGATGTTACTTGTGAGTCACTTGTACATTTTGCAATTAACATAACTACAACTTTCTGTAATAAAAGAAATAGTAAACCTTTGCTGCAATGAGAAATGGAAGAGTTCTGCAAATGTTAAACTGGTAAAGATGTGTAAGATATAAAACTATAATTTGCAACATGGGTTTGGTGATACAAAGGTTCTGTTTTCTCTTCTCTTTTTACTATTTTGCTCTATGTAAATCAGTTCTTAATTTACGGTGAAAGCCTGCTGCGCAGTAATTTTCAAAGAGGACTGATAATTGTTTCTACTTTTGGCACAAGGCCAGCAACAATTACCCAGTGGTAATTACTGGTACTTTATTTTATCGGCCCCGTAAGGATGAAAGGCAAAGTTAACCCAGCTGGATTTGAACTCAGAATGGCAAGGGCCGTAACTCTATGCGTCAAAGCATGGCGTCCGACCCTCTACCGATACTGCCAATTCACCGCCCCCAAAAGGACTAATAATTGTTTCTACATTAGGCACAAGGCCAGCAATTACCCTGTGCATTACTGGTACTTTATTTTATCGACCCCGTAAGGATGAAAGGCAAAGGACTAATAATATGAGACAGTTTGATACATTTTTATTCCTGTTTTCTCGTTTGTATTGCAAAACAAAATATGTTTGTGCTAAACCTAATCTGCAAAATTATATATATATTTATATATGTATATATATATACATATATACATATATATATATATATATATATATATACAAGCAAATTATAACGTAAAAATGTAAGTATGTTTTTGAAACGGTGCGCGGGTTTGAAATTAGAAATTAGAAATTATAAGCTTTCACCGTATTTTAGACTAAAGAAATTTCTAGCCTGATGAGTGTTGCCGTACATGGGCTCCCATGTACGGCGACACTCATCTTTTTCCATTTCTCCGAGGGTTATAAACCCCACTATCAGGCTAGAAATTTCTTTAGTCTAAAATACGGTGAAAGTTTATAATTTCTAATTTCAAATTTCATATATATATATATATATATATACGTTATTCCGGGTTGAATAGGAGGTAACCACAGTAAGTAAGGTACTCAATACATAGCAGAGTATAAAAGTTTTAATATGATTCCTGATGATTTCTAAAGAATGAAACAGTTCTAGTCCTGTAGAATCTCATCTATATTATATATATATATATATATATATATATATATATATATATATATATGTGTGTTTGTGTATATATATATATATATATATAATTTCTAATTTCTAATTTCATATATATATATATATATATATATATGTGTAGATAGATCTTAGCATAGGGAAACGATAGACCAACACTGGGGGGAACTAAAAGGACGAAAAAACGGTTCAGTGCTATATGAACATGCCAGACAACAACACGACGTTAACATAGACAACATAGAACTTAGAATAATGTCTAAACATAGAAATGACCCACCAGATAGGCAAATCAGAGAGGCCAGTGAAATAGAACTTAGAAGGCCAAGGCTAAACAGAAAGAATGAATGGAATAACAACAACACCCAAACAAACAACACTGACCTAAGAGAAGTATAAATAAATAAATAGATAAATAAATAAATAAATAAATACATATACAAGCACAATAACAACAAACACATATATAAACACACTAGTAAAGATAGAATACATTAACCAATACACAGTCACCCAATCACGAACACACATCAAACAAAACACTATACACACACGCAAACGCATGCGCAAAGAAGACAAAATATAACAAACAAATAAATAAATATATAAACAGACTAAATAAAGATGGCGTAGAAAATACAATGCAACGGGAGGAAACAATAGCACAACTGACGATGTTGCAGATGTGCAACGAAAGAACTTTGATAAACTATATATATGTGTTTGTGTCTATATTGTATCTGTATTATTTTTGACCGTTGGTCAGTCAATGGCAACATTGAGGAGCGAATAAATTAGATTACCGACATAAAAGACACAGAAGCGAAAAGCGAAAACCGACATTAATTCTGGCAATATTACACAAATATGACCCTCCCCAAGTATAACAATATTTGTTTCTACCCACGATTTCATATCAAAAACCTCGCAAAACTAATTCATCGCCGTTATATATACATATATATATATATATATATATAGGAACGAGTAGGACCCCGACGGCTGAGCTCAAGCCGTTTCGACGGCTAATTCTGGACTAAATGAAAATGTTTATCCTGGTACATGAATAGCCGAGCTTCTCAGGGAGTAATTCCATATATAGTAAAAGTGATTGTCACAAGGATTGGTCAAAAGTTTGTTGTTGAGACATAATTCTATCATGGCATTTTGTGGAAGGAAGGTGTAGCTGAACTTGCCAGTAGAAGAAAGAGGGAGAGGGAGTGGAGGAAACCCAGTCGTGCGTTGATAGTGCCAACTACAGCAGGATCCTAAGGATAAGAGGTCGAGAAAGTATACTAGGGAGGGGGAGAGGGAGGAAGTCGAAACAATAAGTAAATCAATATGGAGTAAATATATAGAAGAATAATAAGAATGTTAAAAATATAAAAAAACAATTTCTGGTTATTATTCCATTACCACAATCATCAAGTCTCTCACTGGTACTGCCAAACTACAGAAAAGTTTAATAGGTGGGACGTAATACTAAATACGAGATTGTAGTGAAAGAATTTTATGAGTTAGTAGTAATCATCCAAATCTATCTTACAGTGACAGGTCAACAAGTAGGGGGCCAAAATACTAAAGAAACTACTACGAAATAATAATTCAGAATCCCGAAAATGAATACTAATACAATATATAAGGGTGCCGCTACGATACAAAAATTCTAATACAAACTACATGAATGCTCGTACGATATATATGAAAAATTTGATACGAAAAATATTAATTCAGACCCCCCCCCCCCCCCGCCAAAAAAAAAATACTGATATACGAGAAACTAAAGCAGAGATACCACTAAGAAATCTAGAAAGCACGGAAATGGGCAGCCATCGGATAAGAAAGCAAGTATCTGGGGTCTATCACATCTGCTATAAAAAGCGGAGTCGGCCAATTCTAACATAGAATAGGGGATGGGGTACTGAGGCTACAAAGGACCGAAGGGCTGCCTCGGGATGGGCGAGAAAGTGAAAAGGACGACGACAAAGAAGGAGAACTGGGGTGGAAGGACTAGGAAGTGATGGCGTGGGGGGGGGAGAAGGAAATATAGAGGAAACGATAAAAAGATCCGGTTATACCAACACAGACATACTTTCCGAAATCTGGCCCGGCGTCACGCCACCACACTTTCGGGCCATATCTGGGAGCTCAAAGATAACAATATAACCTATGATCTCACTTGGAGCTTACTGTCCAGAGCCAACTCTTACACGGGAGGACGTCGTCCGTGCAATTTATGCTCGGAGGAAACATTACAATATGCTGTTTTCGACGGACCAACTCCTAAACAAGAAAGACGAACTGGTAACTGCATGCAAACACAGATTGCGTAGGACTTACCTCACCCTCAAACCCCATAATGACCTGAGGGGTAGACAAGGGCTGTTATACCCCACTTGCTGAATTTGTAATGGGTAACCCCTGCTTGCAAAGGTAGACGTAAGATTTTCTTATATATCTTTTTATCGTTTCCTCTATATTTCCTTCTTCCCCCCATCCCTTCCTAGTCCTTCCACCCCAGTTCTCCTTCCTTGTCGTCGTAGTTTTCACTTTCTCGCCCACCCCGAGGCAGCCTTTCGGTCCTTTGTAGCCTCAGTACCCCCACCCCCATTCCCTATTCTATGATATAATTGGCCGACTCCGCTTTTTATAGCAGATGTGATAGACCCCAGATACTTGCTTTCCTATCCGATGGCTGCCCCATTTTCGTGCTTTCTAGATTTCTTAGTGGTATCTCTGCTTTAGTTTCTCGTACATCAGTATTTATTGGGGGGGGGGGGGGGGGCAGGGGGGGGGATTCTGAATTAATATTTTTCGCATCAAATTGTTCATATATATCGTACGAGCATTCATGTAGTTTGTATTAGAATTTTTGTATCGTAGCGGCACCCTTATATATTGTATTAGTATTCATTTTCGGGATTCTGAATTATTATTTCGTATTAGTTTCGGAACTCTGAATTATTATTTCGTAGTAGTTTCTTTAGTATTTTGGCCCCCTACTTGTTGACCTGTCACTGTAAGATAGATTTGGATGATTACTACTAACTCATGAAATTCTTTCACTACAATCTCGTATTTAGTATTCCGGCCCACCTATTAAACTTTTCTGTAGTTTGGCAGTTCCAGTGAGAGACTTGATGATTGTGGTAAGGGAATAGTAACCAGAAATTGTTTTTTCATATTTTTAACATACTTATTATTCTTCTATATATTTACTCCATATTGATTTACTTATTGTCTCGACTTCCTCCCCTTCCCCCTCCCTAGTATACTTTCTCGACCTCTTATCCTTAGGATCCTGCTGTAGTTGGCACTATCAACGCACGATTGGGTTTCCTCCACTCCCTCTCCCTCTTTCTTCTACTGGCAAGTTCATCTACCCCTTCCTTCCAGAAAATGCCATGATAGAATTATGTGTCTCAACAACAAACTTTTGACCAATCCTTGTGACAATCACTTTTACCATATATGGAATTACTCCCTGAGAAGCTCGGCTATTCATGTACCAGGATAAAAATGTCCAATTAGTCCAGAATTAGCCGTCGAAGCGGCTTGAACTCAGCCGTCGGGGTCCTACTCGTTCCTATTACCCACTCTACTACCCTAAGTATTGAGTACTTTGGTGCGTTATGGTCCATCTGGTTCCTTACCATATTTCCTTCCTTATATATATATATATATATATACATATTTATATATATATATATATATATATATATATATATATATATATATATATATATATATATATATATATATATATATATATATATATATATATATATTAATAAGTGGAATTCCAACTTTGTCTGATTTACTCGTTTTATTTACAATCCTTTAAAATATATATAATGGTATTATAATGAAATAGTATGATAGAATATTAAATTCTAAGTGTTAATTGAACAAGTATTTTCATGCTTTCGCAATCTTCAGGTTCATGATATGTGGTGACAGTCG
The DNA here is from genome assembly GCA_964016885.1 of Eledone cirrhosa. Lineage (NCBI taxonomy): Eukaryota > Metazoa > Mollusca > Cephalopoda > Octopoda > Eledonidae > Eledone > Eledone cirrhosa. The sequence continues at coordinate 306,361,922 of OZ024742.1, forward strand.
AGTTTGCAATTTTCAACTGTTGACAGTTGAAAATTGCAAACTCGACTATCATGAACCTGAAGATTGCGAAAGCATGAAAGTACTTGTTCAATTAACACTTAGAATTTAATATTCTATCATACTATTTCATTATAAACCATTATATATATTTTAAAGGATTGTAAATAAAACGAGTAAATCAGACAAAGTTGGAATTCATCTTATTAATATAATCTTCTATACACAATCATACACACCCGTGTATATTTACCATCTATATCTATATATATATATATATATATATATATATATATATATATATATATATATATAAATATATATCTATATATCTATCTATATATATATATATATATATATATATATATATATATATATATATATATATATATATATATATATATATGTGTGTGTGTGTGTGTGTGTGTGTGTGTGTGTGTGTGTGTGTGTGTGTGTTATGGCAATGCTCAAAACATCTGTGATCCTATGCTCAGAAATGTCGAACTAATTTATTTTTCATCGGAGGAAGAAGTTAACATAATCAGCTTGTATAAAGTCACAAGTGTAACGTTACAGATGTAACATTAAATACGAAGAAAACATTTACTATATACTGCAAATGCAACGTTACGAATCCTTGCTGTTCATATTTTCCCCATCAGTAATTAGAATAGGGTTGTATATTTTTAGGAATGAAGATGTGATTTGTAAACAGTTTCCCTTTTAATTTATCTTTTATTTGTTGTGTGTATAAAAGTTTGTCGGGATTAGATGTTTTGTAGTATATACTTAATACTTGAATAGCGATAGATTGAAGTTAGTCTTCTGACCTGTTTTCGATGGAGGGTCAATTTTGACCGGTGAAATTTGAAATAGGAATGATTTGTGGCAAAATTAAATAAGCAAGTTAAAATTCTTCGAATATCAGTGCTCTTGTGTAAGGGCAATATGGATTTATATATATGCTAAAGGCATATTTCTGAAAGCAGTGATGTTTGTTTTGATACAAATCTTCTAAATGTAACATTTGTTAGAAATGTTTTATCTAAGTTTGTCTAAACACATCAATACAGAATGATGAGAATTTAACAAGCTATCTATGGCTTCTGCTTACTGGTCTCGGTTGAAGTTAATTCATTTGATTTCTCTTATTAAATAATGAACACCACACGATGCCATCTTCCTTCACAATAATCTATAAAATTATCACCTGCTCTCATCCGTATTTGATATGAATTAATTGTGTTCATATATATACTACAATAGTTGAAATAATTATTGTTTCTTGATGTAAACAAACAACCTAATATCGTACCTTGTGATTCTTCATAATTTATACATTGAAACACGAGTTTTTAAATTCCAATTTCAACAGCTTTACATTACTATAAACAATTATCTACAGATTTCTGTGATTTAAACACCAAATATTCGAAGTCTGCAAAAGTTAACATATAAGTTAAAGATTGTTCATTGTGTGTACAATACATAGCGTTTATACTCCTAGATGCTCTAATATGTATAAAAAAATAAACTTTATATTATCTATCTTGAATTATTTTATCATTTCCCCTCACAAACATTGCACATTCGGAATATCTGATGTTCAAATATAAACGTTAGAAGACCATTAAAAAATGCAATATAGAAAATTAGACTTGGTATAACGATTCTCTCTTAAACGAATTAGCTGTTTGCGATCGGCAATATGCTGATATAATACGGTATGTCTGTATCCCTAGATTAATATTCATATGCAATATTTTGTACTTATACACATATATGGGAGTATAAATGAATACATACTTTAACCTTTTGAATATCAATGGATCAGTTATAAAAAATAGTTAAATGATTGGTTCAAGTTTATTATTTATTCGATTTGACTTAACTGATTGTTATTTAATTTAAATCTTGTCATATGACGCCGTGAAGCAAGATTTGTCGATCATTGAAATCCCCTCTCAAAAATTGTTTTGTTATTTATTTTGATATTAATTTTAAAATCATGTAAGACGTTTTCATTTAAATTATGATGCCAATAGTTACCTATGATTTTGTATTTGTTTCGTCCTCTAACAGACACAGAGTATCATGTCAAATGAAACAGGATGCAATGCTCGGAATTTAGGGACCTTTTAAATGTTTCATAGTCTATTGTAGCCATTGTAGAATGTTTGCATAAATTCGATCTTTCTGTTTATTATAGATTTCATGTGATTTTTTAAAATCTCTTCCTATGGTTGGCTTCAGGCCTTCTATTATGATTTCCTTGTCCTTGGTAAATAGTATTAGAATATAGGACACGTTTTATATTCACCTCATTAGCTGATTTTTATATGCTATTTTTCATATTACCAGATTTTCTTCAGCATTGATATATTTTTTTCCATGTTCAATTCAATTTTTTTCTAAGGAACTTCCTATTGTTAACTGTTTTATCATTTAAATCCGTATAAGTTATTGTTTGTCTTCTCCAAAACATTTTATTTCGCTTCAATTGCGTCTTTTATTTTTCACATTAGTTTATTATTTTTAATGTTCCCCATTTGTTTTATTTTTATTTGACAAAGTGAATTTGATTTCTTTTTATTAAGTCCATTTCCATTTTTAACGTAATATTTCTTTTAATAGCTTTGGTGTTTTTCTCTTTGTATTTTGGATATATTATTCCTAGTTCATTTTTGTCTTATAACCTTATGTATTTTATTTTCTAGGCTGCTTTAATTATTTTTAGTGTTTTCAATGTTTTCACAAACCGTTTCTTCATTATTACACGGACTGTTGCATAAAGTTAGATGATTTATATCATTTATATTTATCTCATTTTTCTTGTCTCGTTATTGCTTCTGTTTCATTAATGTTCATTTTTCACATTTTATGATATGTTGCCTGTTTGTGACCTGTCTTCTCTTGGTAAAGTATTTATTTCTTCAAGTTTCAATTTATAAATTTTCAGAATTTGCTTTTCGCTGGTTGCAGTCATTTATTTCTATGTCTATTGGAGCGTGATACTCATTATAACCCAAGTAACAACTCAAAAGTATATTTTATTTCATAGTTTCTCAGGTCTCTCCGGTAGATGTTTATCGCTCTCTAAATCCTTCAGAAAGTTTCATTTTATATTTTCATCTCTGATAGTATTCGATGTTAAACAAAAAATCCATATATATATATGTGTGCGTGTTTGTTTTTGTGTGTGTACGTGTGCGTATATGTGTGTGCGCGTGTGTGTGTGAGTGTGTGTGAGGGTATGTGTTTGTTTATACACTCACAGACGCACACATACATGCACACATATATATATATTTATATATTTGGAAGAAAACCCAATCCTAGTGTATTCTACATTACCGTTAAATTTTCCAGTTAAATTTTCCACCGACAATAACTCTAACACTGGTGTCAGTCACGGTTGAATCCCTTCATCTCATATATTTCTGTCAGCTCTTTTGAAATGAAGAAGGTAATGAATGGTGGAAAAGTATGAGGATATGAGGTAAAATAGAGAGGCAATACACTTTCAATTTTGCCGATGAAATTGCACGACTATCAAATACAAAAGCTGGGCCCCATGAACTAGCATCCAAGCTATCACACATACTATACCTAGCACAACATTAAGAGTAAAAATACCAGGGCAATGCATATAAATACCCTAACTGAACATTTCAACTTCGGAGAGTAGGTAACGAAAGATGTAGATACTTTCTTCGATCTAGTGAGTGTAGTTGGTAGTGACATTAGCATCGAAGGTGATGTGATAGTAGAACTGTTGAGACAGGAGGGATAATATTGTGAATGCACCAAATCTAGACAACATCAAATTTCAGAACCAAGTGATAATCGGAAATCATAGTTTTGCCAACAGATATTATTGAGCAGTGAAACATGGATAATTGCAGCAAATGTGGCCAAGGTACTATACCATTTCCAGCAGTGGATCCTAGGGAAACAACTCGCAAATGACAACCAACTGAGTCGGTCCCGCTTGGCAAGACATATTTTTCAGCGACAGGGAACATTGCATACAAAGACTGCAATTTGTACGGAGACCGTCTAAAGAAACAGAGAAAGAGCCACTACTGAGCATCTGACAACGAGCATTCTAGGAGGACATCAGTCGCAGAGAAGCAAGTTGTCGAGCTACAGAGCGAATTGCGGCAGAGCATTAAATTTCTCGATAACTTAACGGTTTATGGTTCTTAAGCTGTTATAAGGTATATATACATATATACATTTATGTATATATATATATATATATATATATATATATATATATATATACAAATAAACATTCAGCGAGAATCGCATTTTCGGCGGGCAGGAAAAGCGAAGCGAAACGCAAAAGTCAGAAATGATACTAGCAAAGTGCTCAATAGTTAAAAACCAGAGCTAAACAATGTGTTAAGAAGCCATACAAAACTGAAAAGGTGGTCAAGAAAGCATTAACCACCCAAGCCAAAAACCAAATCAACCTAAACAGGTCAAAACAAAATAAATGATAAAAAATAAGTGATAACCAGACCTGGACTCCCGGAATTGCTGTTAAAATCCGATGTAGAGTTTCTGTGACACCTAAATCAAAATACAGTCTGCTTAAAAATATAAGCTTTGTGTATAACGATCGAACAAGGAATATCACGTTATCAACAGGTATTTCGCTCTGTACCAAATAAGTGAATGACACGGTGGTAAGTTAAACTACGTGTGGAAATCACAAGAGGAATAACTCCAGATTTTGGCAAAGTAATTCAGTTGGTGTAATATATATATATAGAAGTGGTTACACAACAGTTAGTTCACCATACCGAGAACAATTGTTTCATCTTAGTGGATCCCCAGCTCGTAATGGACATGGTTATACATGTCCATTACGAGCTGAGGATCCACTAAGGTGAAACAATTGTTCTCGGTATGGTGAACTAACTGTTGTGTAACCACGTCTACCTAACTCGTCCCATGGACTGAGTGCTCTGCCACTACGGATATTACCTTCCAGTGTTGTACCCCTATATATATGTGGGGGGGGGGGGGTATATTGGGTATGTGCGTGTTTGAGTGTATGTGTCTATCTGTCTGTCTGTGTGCGTGCGTGCGTGTATATATATATATATATATATATATATATATTCATATATATTAAATTAAAAGTTGCTCATAACCATCTTTTTTTTCACAGCCCTTTTATACCCCTTATTGTTAGATTATTACCACAAAGCTTCTATTTCTATTTCAATTCTAAACTCAGTTGGACGCGATCCAAACACACTCACACATATACACACGCGCGCGCGCGCATATATATATATATATATATATACATTATGAAGAGAGAAGAAACATTTAGATATAATTAGTAATAAAATGTATCATACCTAAACTGCTCCTAAATTCCTCGACTACGTAGTTTCGTGGCATAAACAAAAACAATATATCATAAAGATATAGAGTCCTTGCGAGGTCTGCCGACTTATCAAGAGGATACCTCATTTTACTAGTCTCAAGAACGCGTCTACACGACGTGAGAAAGAATCCCAAAAGGCGGAGGGGGAGATAGTCACGCGATATAACGGTCGAGAAACAGAGCTAAGCCTCTTATAACCCCGAAGAAAATGCATTCATGTATATATGTGTGTGTCCGCATGTATCTGTGTGTTTCTAATTATATTGTTAATAACTCCCTCTGGTCGAGCAATCTTTGAAGTGTGGGGACAGCTGGAAGGCTTCCATTACTCATACTTCTCGCCTTCTTCACCACCTCTTCTGCGGCCTCGATATAAATACCCCCTCCGCCTCCGTGGTATTTTCTTCGGGGTTATAAGAGGCTTAGCTCTGTTTCTCGACCGTTATATCGCGTGACTATCTCCCCCTCCGCCTTTTGGGATTCTTTCTCACGTCGTGTAGACGCGTTCTTGAGACTAGTAAAATGAGGTATCCTCTTGATAAGTCGGCAGACCTCGCAAGGACTCTATATCTTTATGATATATTGTTTTTGTTTATGCCACGAAACTACGTAGTCGAGGAATTTAGGAGCAGTTTAGGCATGATACATTTTATTACTAATTATATCTAAATGTTTCTTCTCTCTTCATAATGTATTTTTAACTCTGATACTGGTTCAGTCGGGTTCAACTGAATTGGTCTGTCCCAGTCATTCATTGAGCAACATCGGTGAAGTTGGCACCCTTAACTCACAGTTGGGTGCGGATGCATTCATGTATATATGTGTGTGTCCGCATGTATCTGTGTGTTTCTAATTATATTGTATATATATATATATATATATATATATATACAAAGTGAAGTTTTTTTTACAAAATGAAAAAAAAAACCAATGTCTTACAGGAGTGAAAGTATAAGGAAAAGAGATGAAAACGAAAATGCAAATGGAGTCTTTTTTAAAAATATATGTATATTTCTTTCCTTTACCGGTTTGGCAGTTCTTGTGCTTTTCAAAAGTAGATTTGAGATGGAGGGTTTGTTGTTTTTGTATGTGTGTGTGTATGTGTATGTATGTATGTATGTATGTATGTATGTATGTATGTATGTACTTATGTATGTATGCACGCTTATATATATATATATATATATATTAAAATAACAGATTAAAGTTTAAGCAAAGAATCGCTGCGTTCACCCTTAACGGGATCTTCTGAAACGGGAGTTTCTTTGCTTACACTTTAATCTGTTATTTTAATAAATATTTGCTCTACGGTACTTATATATTTGATATATATTTATCCTTATCGAGCCCTCTTTGGATTTTAGTCTTCAAATTTATTATTATTAATATTATTATTATTATTATTATAGAATGCTATGGTTGACGGAGGCTCGGCTCTGTAAGGTATTGTAAATTTTGACCGCTATAACAATTGTAAATTGTTTAAAAGTTTAACCAACTTGTAGACAAAAACACCCTCCTACTCGTGAGAGGGGTCTTTCTGCCCGTTATTTGGCCCTTCAGGGTTAAATAAACGCTTATTGGGGTTTTGTACCCAATATTTATTTCAAACAAAAAAACAACATGGCTACGAAAAAGAATTTTCAAAGGTCACTCCCACTCATTCCGTCTTCTTCTTCCTCAATTGTCACTACAGCAGAGAGAAGATTGTCTCTCTCCCTCCCTTCTCTAAATGTGTCTCTCTCCCTCCCTTCTCTTTCACAAGCGACGCCAGAAAAGAAAAATCACGTGCAAAGCGAGCAAGATTTCTCCACGACGACGACGACAACGACGAAAAAGGTGTGCGGGAAATACGAAAACCCATTTCATTCGTCTGACGTCAGGAATAATAGCAGTAGCAGCCGTAATAACAGCAGCAACAGTGACAAGGAAAATAACAGTAGCAGCCGCAACAGCATCAGCAGCAGCATAAACAACAACAGCATTAGCAGCAACAACAACAGCAGCAGCAGCAACAACAACAACAACCACAGCAACAGCGGCGGCGGCAGTAGTCGTAGTACCTGCAGCAACAACAAAAGTAACAGCAGCTCTGACGACAACAACAACAACAACAGCAGCAAAGAAAAACCAAACTCGTTTGCAGGTATCGCAAAGAACCTGGAAACCATCCTCATAACAAATGAGGAATTAGAGGAAGCGAAGAAGATGGTGACAAAAACTGGACACCGAGCAATCTGCAAGGCAGCCGAAACATTTTTCGAAACTCAACAGCACTGTACGGTCACGTACCGTACAGTATGTACAAAATCCCGTAGGGTTGAAAGAGCCACAGAGGCTCAAATACAAAAAGCTTTGGGGTCTGTGTGGCAGCGGAAAACGCACATCACCCGAGGCAAGAAATATGCCACCGTAGACGTAATTTTTACCACACCCCAGGAGGTAAAGGCTCAATCCTTAGTGTCTCTAAGGAGCGAGGAAATGGTGTTGGTGCCCTCCTACTGCGGGCAAAAAATTGTGAGGGTCAAACTGACCCACGTCCCTCCCGGCTTGGCCCCTTCTTGGCTGGCTGCGTCTGTCCTCGTCGGAATCGAGGACAAAACAACTGTACTGCAAGTACAGAAAAAAGTAAGAGAAGATTGGGTCGGCACCTCCATTGAGATGTTAATCCAAACCAACCAGGAGTGCATCGAAGTTATCCCGGATGTGATAGACTTCGATAACGGCACTCAACTGCCCATAAGTGTTGAGGGCAAATGCCTGAAATGCTTTCGCTGTGGATCGAAGACTCACCTCAGGGGCTTCTGTAACGAGAAGACCCTGAGAAACTAGAAAACCCCCCTCCTTCCGAAACCAGCTCCACGGCTACCAGCAACAGGACAAGCAGCAACCAGGAACAATAGGTCCGTGGCACCCATACCCACGCCACGGAAATCAAAAACAGCAGCAGCAGTGGAAGTATTAACAACAACAACAGCAATACCAAATGCAACTGCATCAGAGACTCCAGTGCAAACATCACCAACAACAAGTGAAAGAGTGGAGCTGGTACCCCTCCCCGACCTCACAGAATCAGACACGGAGTGTGAGGTGGAAGAGGGATGGCAAAAGGTCGTAGGAAGGCACAAACGCAGAAGCAGTGCATCGTCGCCTTCGAAAAGGGAGGAAAGAAATGAAAAAAGGGTAAAGGCTACTGCAAAGAGACTCACAGCAGCAACACCACCAACACCATCACCACCAACACTAGCACCACCATCACCACCGGCGACAACCCCACCGCCAACAACAACACCTTCAACACCACCACCACAAGCACCAACATCGCAAACACAACAACAAAACACACACAATCAGCAACAACGACAAGAAAATAGCAGAATCACACCCACCCCCAGAAAAACAAATGCACGGCAATAAATACACACAAAAAGAAACTAATGACTTACATAATTGAACACACAGACATTTCACAACACGACTACATAATACCAGCACCAATCAAAACGCCAACTAACATAAGACTGCTAAAAATAGCACAGAAACAATACACAAACATTAAAACGAAATTCCCCAACGCAGTTGGTGATTTCAGAGACCTAGGAGGGACTCTCAACCGAAGAGTATATTCGGACATACTCATAGAAGAGCCGACGACCAGCCGAAGGGACGATACAACGGTCCCTTCACCAGACGATCAAGTGAAAAGGGATGGAAAAACCATCCCTCCTCTACGGAAAGTACAGTAAGTGGTCTTTCCCATCTTTTCCACTCTATTTTAAACATGACCTCACTCAGAATAGGCAGCATAAATGCGCGTGGCTTGGGATCGTCATGGAATCAGGGTCACCTGCTCAACGACCTCAGGTCATTAAACATAGATGTAGTGGCCATCAGTGAGACCAGAATCTCCGAAGCACCGGCCTTCGCACCGATCTTCGGCGGCTACAAAGTGTACGCATCTCCCAGCCGTCCTGGATCGGGGGGGGGGGAGTTGCTGTGATTTTTCGGAGAGGTTTGGATCTCGCCATACGGGCCATCTTCCTGGACCCAGAGGGTAAGTTGGTGGTGCTGGACGTGACCAGCGGAGACGGGCAAGCTTTCAGGCTAGTGGCCGTCTATGCCCGGACAGGACCAGGGCGGCCTGATTTCTTCCGGCGTCTGGAGACCTTTCTTGGAACGTCCCGCTCTTTAGTGTTAGTGGGCGACTGGAACGGGATCTTAGATGCACGCTGGGATTGTGTGGGATTAGCGGATAGGGGTGGAGGGTGCAAGATCCTCACCAACCTGCTCAGGCGTTTTGAACTGTCTGACAGGTACCGATTAGATTTCCCGAATGTGCCAATGTGGACTTGAACAAATCGCATAGGGTCATCCAGATCATATCTAGATAGAGTATTTTGTAGGGAAATAGATAGGTCTAGCATAGGCTGTCCACAATTCAAGATAGTCAGCTACACGGACCACAAATTCGTGATCTGTGTGCTTGACTTAGATAGGCTTCATAGACGAGGACCCGGCTACTGGAAGCTAAACGCGTCCTTACCAGCGCGCAAGGCCTACAGAGACCAGATTAGCGAACTAGTTAAGCGGGCGTTGACGGGGGCCATCGTCAACAACGAGTGGTGGTTTCCTCTGAAAAGAGCGATTAGAAGAGAATCGATTAGGTTTAGTAACGCTTTAACAATAGAGAAAAATAGAGCAGAGGGAGAACTAGTTAGAAAATTAGACGCGGCGCTTAGCAAAGGCATTGCGACCGACGTGCTTGCGGCGAAATTGGCCCTTGACCAATTCTTCAATGCAAAGCACGAAGGCTGCGTTGTCAGAGCTAGGGTGCGTGCTCTCAGACACGAGGGGACGAAAGCCGTTCAATGGGCCCGAGTGGCGGAGGCGCGTCGTGGCAACAAAGCCACGATCCTGTCTTTGGTGGACAACGACGGGCGCATGCTACTCGATCCCGGGCAAATGTGTGAAGCTTTTCAGCGACACTTCGCTCAGCTGTTCGGGGGCAGCGGTAGGCCGGGTCGAGGGATGGACTTTAGTGTCTACCTCGACGGACTGCCGCGGCTCTCGACCACTGAGGCGGAGTGTTGCGAAAAGCCGATAACAGCTGCTGAGGTAAGGGAGGCAATGACTGGCTGCACAAGGGGTAAATCGCCTGGTTTGGATGGTCTGCCCTATGAACTTTACGTGCAGATGCCAGACTTGTTTGGAGGCCTCTTGGCGGACGTCTACTGCAACTGGCAACAAAATGGGAGAATTCCCAGTTCTTTGAGCCGAGGAGCGGTGGAACTGATGAGAAAGGATCCGAACAAGGGGGATAACATAGATAATTTCAGGCACATAACTCTGCTAAACAGAGAGTTCAAGATTTTGGCCAGGGTGCTAGCAAAGAGGTTGGCGCTTGTCGTTGGTGGTCTGGTGGGAGAGGCGCAGACATGCGCCATTCCCGACAGATCCATCCACGACAACCTCCACATCATGCGATACACCGTAGAGAGGGTAGCTAGGGAACCTTGCACGGGTGGGTCCTTGATCAATTTAGATCAGTCGAAAGCTTTCGATAGGGTCGACCATCGTTACCTAGCGGCAGTCCTGAGGGCGGCTGGCTTTGGGCCCGTCTTCAGAGGCTGGATCGCTGCCATGCACAGCGACATCTGCTCTGTGGTGAGAGTGAACGGTCACCTTTCGGAACCGTTCAACATCATGCGCTCGGTCCGACAAGGATGTCCCCTCTCGTCCCTCTTGTACGTATTGACTCTCGAGCCATTACTGCACAAACTGGAGACGTTGAGGGGCGTCCCGCGCGAACTAGGATGCGGAAGATCCGTGTCAGCATATGCGGACGATGTCACCGTAGTGGTGTCGAACGCCAAACACATCGAGGCGATCGGCACTACACTAAGAGAATACGAAGCGGTGACAGGAGCAATGATCAACCAGGAAAAGTCAGTGGGCCTGCAGCTCGGCACCTGGAGAGGCAGGTCCA
>OZ024742.1:306378269-306415769 GCA_964016885.1 Eledone cirrhosa
TCACAATGTATGACGAAATAGCCATCCTATTATTAAACTAATCGACTGGAAGTTTATAATAAAATGAAGTCAAAACCAACAGGTGCGATGGTTGGTTTATATTGGCACATGACCCTTCCAAAGTTTAACAATGTATATATATATATATATATATATATATACAAATATAAATTAGCGAGAATCGTTTTCAGCTCAGGAATTAACGAAAATCAACGTCCGATATGTGTGGCAAGCGCTCGATGAATCATATGAATCAGAGCTACAACATACGTTAAGGGCCAAACACACTGAGATGATGGTTAAACATATCATCCGCACAGCCAAAATCAAAACGACCAAGTAATTCGGGTCAAACAATAAAAATATATGTGTTGATACTTTCCCGGACCCTGGACTGATGGTAAAATCCAGTATTGGTTTCTGCGACTCCAAATCAGGTACTGTCCGCCTACATAAAGAATGTTGGGCTTCTGGTGAGATGATGAACAAGGCAGTCGTGTTTTCAACGGGTTTTGCTCCAATATGCTATAGATAGTGTAGCTATTACTGACCCCTCGTGGGATTCAGCAAGGGAGGTAACACCTCTATTAAGCGAATGATTCAGTTGTGTATTATTGCGAGATTGCAAAATATCACAAATCGAATAAAGCTCTCGACAGAATGGTTAAATATAACAGAGCTATTCAACAGTCAATATAAGTAACTGAAAAAATCAATAAAATTAACTGCTCAATAGCTAGACTCTGGAGATTAATACAAATATAAATTAGCGAGAATCGTTTTCAGCTCAGGGATTAACGAAAATCAACGTCCGATATGTGTGGCAAGCGCTCGATGAATCATCTATATATATATATATATATATGTGTGTGTGTGTGTGTGTGTGTGTGTGTGTGTGTGTGTGTGTGTGTGTATATGTAAATGGAGAATAGGAAGGCTGTGTAGTTGCTAGTTAATGTAGGCTTAAAATCAAGAATAAAGCAAGAACGGAGGCGGAAGTTATACTCATCAGTTGTCTACTGGGGGTCTCAGATATTTCAAAGCTTTGCAGACAATATATCTACTCCAACGCGTTCAATAACTAGGTAAGTTATTGGGAAAACAGACGAGAAAGGTGTTGAACGTAAGTTCTAAATCGTATATATATATATATATATATATATATATAATGAAAAACCAATGAAATCTTTGAGTTCAGTCCATGTCCGCATCATTTGCATTTCATTTTTGTATCTAATAACCTTGGACAAAATATAAACATTTGAACGTATTATATTTGGAATCATCATTGTTAAAAAAATAATTAATATATAATTATTTATTAGCTTCAGGGCTGATAAAAAATAAGGAAACCAAACATTATCATATTGTCTGAACATATTCTTTAAGGAATGTGAAGAAACTGTTGTCAGTGAGAGGTATCAATTGTCTCTACAGAAAACGAATTTAATCTTATTTCGAAAATGCATTGCTAATGAGAGTTGACCTCGGTTGCATACTAATTCTTCCATCATCCGTTGTATCTTATACAAAATAAATATTACTGCTTTAGTTTTCCTGTCTCTCATTAATACCTAAGTTTTCAATGGGATATGGCTGCTCTTCTTCCGCCTCTTGTTATTGCCTCAGGATAACATATTTCTTAGGTCATTTCTGCTAATTGTTCATCACATGTTTGTTTTTAGGTGTAACTGCCTGCTTCTCTAGCCTCTTGTTAATTTCTACATGTTTGGGCGTAACCTTCAACTGAGGCAAATTAATGAATGGCTGTCTTAATGAAGACAATCAGCATTGAATTTTTACAGATTGTCATGCATCCTATGAAAATTATGGTGAAAAGTCTACAAATAAATAGTACAGTGATTATCACTTGATATATTTAGTGAACCAAAGGAAAATACTTAAAAGCAAAACAAGATTGACATCTCTCTCTGTCTCTCTCTCTCTCTTTCTCTCTTTCTCTCCACACGCACACACATAAACACATACATGCGCGCGCATGCACACACACACATACACAGGCACATATATATATATATTTATAATATATATAATATTGAAAAAAGTATAACAAAGATATCCATCAATTCGAAAGCATTTATTCTTATGAAAATATTAGCCTTCAGAATTTTCGAATCCCACCATAATCGAAGCAAACAGGAGATAACTTTAACTTAATGTAAGTTGTTCATCCTAGGCGGCGAATTGGCAGAGTTGGAACGTCGATAGAATGCGTCATTGTATTCGTTCCAGTTCTATGCTCTCAGAGTTCAAATTCGCCGAGGCCAACTTTGCCTTTCACCATTTCGAGGTCGATAAAAAAGTACCTGTCCAGTAATGGGGTTGGCTCTTCCTCTATATCTCTTTCTCCTTTCTTCTCTCTCACTTTCTATCTTTCCCTGGAAGACATCTGCTATACTCAGGCCTAAATAGGAATGGGCTCCGCCAGGCTTTAAAAAGAAACGCCCTATGTCAATACGGTGCCTCTCCGACTCTATCACAATGTCGTTCATATAAATTGATGTATTATCAAGTGTCTTTACATAAATATATATTTTCTTCATGTTAATTGTGAACTAATTGTATATTTGTTGAAGAAAATATTCTTTTGAATTATTGGATATTTTTTGTTAAACTTACTCTAATCTTATATAATGCTATATAATACATTTGTTTTCAATTACAATGACCTTACACCACGAATTAATACGTTGGCTTATTGTAACTTGAATGAATGCGGATAATTAAACTATATACAGCTTATCCATTTCATGATATATATATATGACGTAAGCGATCACCTCAATTTATAATTCAATTCTTTATACATAGGCCGTACGGAGAGCTGCACATTTTACGATACATACGTAAAGAATTACAACAATGGGCCTAGCATTTAAAATAGTCAACATGTTAACGCTTGAACGAGGATTTTTTAAATGTTGACTTTTGTTACGCGAATAACCTTCGAATACAAAGCTGAAAAAAAGTGGTCTGCTAACTTCAATACATGTCCATGAGGATATGATACCTAGTCTCTACATAAGGTGTATAATACGAATATAGCTTGATGAATTCTAGATACAACTCCTGTCCTGTTTTGAGCTGCTCATGGACAGGTTTGGCGCACGTGGCTCTCTGACATCATGAGCTTATTCATATATAGTTAGGACTGACACATACGTATGTTCACGTAGCATTTACTCTATATTTAATATAGAATAATGATTTCCATTACATACGTACAAGTGCAGTATCTCTACACATAATGAACATATATATGCGTCTATGCAAGTATGTTTGCATACGTGCTGATATCCACAGGCCCGTATATGCATAAATAAATATATAGACACAGATATTATATGAACGAAAGCCATATGCGTGCAGATATATTTACGTTCTTTTTTAGGCGCACAAATTTCAACGAATAAATTGATAAATGACACATAAACAAGAGAATCCAATTTTATGTATTTCATATTCTCAGTATTTCTTTCTGCGTGATTATAAATATCAGTTTTCTTTTACCATATGGAGCATATATATTCTTATATCTACACTTCACACACAGACACACGCGCAAATATATATATATATATATATATAGATAGATAGATAGATAGATATATATATATGGTGGAAGATACTAATGAAAACGTTATCGCCACAGAAGATGCCTGCCTCACACGCTTCAAGTAGCACATCAGCCTTCTTCGTCATCACCCACCCAATACAAACGATCCCTGCCTAACCATCATCGTGGAGACAGCTACAGCCAATGGTACATGCAGACTCAATCATGTCACTCCCGATGAATTCTAAGCCAACCTGAAGACGCTCAACAAAAGCAAAGCTCCTGGAATCCCCACTATCACCGCGCAAGTGGCGAGGGCGGATGGAAAAAGCATGATCCAGTGGAACACGTATTGTCGAGCTCCTACGCATCACCAAAGGTTATTCTTTACTTCTTCCTTAAAGTGTAGACTTGGTAAAGTGTCCTTTCTGAATAGGATGATAACAAGTGATGAAAATCGTGTCCTGGATAATTATATCCAAAGAAAACAACAATGGTTATCACCCAATGAAAGGAGGCAACCACATCCAAAGCAGGACTACACCAGAAAACTCTATGTTCTATATTTGCTAGGATATGAAGGGTGTTGTCTATTATGAAGTGTTGAACTCAGGTGAGACAATTAATGCTGACAAGTAGTGTCACCAACTGGAATCGTCACAAAAGATATGTAGAAAATGTGACCTGTGTTGTCAAATCGTAAAGGGATGTTGCTACTACACGACAATGCAACACCACATATTAGCCAAATTACACAGAATATAATCATTACACTTAATATGGAAGTGTTGCCTCATCCACCTTATTCATATGACATTATGCCATCGAATTATCAACTTCTTCATACAGCATTCAATGTCTTATATGCGTCTCAGCAGCGCTCATTCTAGAAAGGTCAAATTACATAATATTAAGCAAAAAAATTGAATCAAACTGAAATGGAATCATTTTAGTAAAAAATAAAAAGTTCATATTGAAGTCAGTATTGAAAAATTACCTTCAATATCAATATGTCGAAAATGTGACAGGATTTATCTCCAACCTATTATATGTATGTGTGGGGGTGGGGGCGGGGCAGTATATTCAAGGAAGCTGGCTATATGAGTACATTGTTCACACATATATGACGTCGGAAAACAAAGATCAGGATCAAACAGCAGTCCCACAGACAACCATGCTGTGGTTTCAGAGGAAGAATTTGTACAAGCACTTGATGCTGCAAGCTTAAAACATAGGGAAGGGCACAATGGAACACATGCAGCCACTTTCGAAACATTTCATAAATAATCCGCATGAACACCTATTGTATAAGGCAGTGAAAACACCGTCTCAGAATCCAGACATCAGAGAGATACGGATAATATCCGGTGAAACAGGGATTTCAAAAACCAGATGATATGTTGCCTCGGCATACGAGAATTCTAACGCTCGCTAAGGGAAGTAACTCTGAGTGAGTCATATATATGTGTGTGTATGTGTGTTTGTGTGTGTGAGCGTGAGCGAGAGAGTGAGTATGTGCGAGTGCGCGCGCGCGTATATGTGTGTCGTGTGTGTGTATGTATATATATATACACACACATATACACGCACACATATATATATATACACTCCTCACACACACATATATAATATATATATATGAATATGAATAAATATGAATATATGTGTATGTGTGTATATATATATATATATATATATATATATATATATATATATATATTTATACACATATATATATATATATATATATATATATATATATATATATATGTGTGTGTGTGTGTGTGTGTGCAAACAATAATGTCTGAATACATAAATAGCGATCTTATGTACATATTTATAATAATACCTTCTGCAAGCGAACTAAATCAATTGATGGCGTTGTCGATAGGACATCCAGATAAACGAGAATTAAAATAGAAAAGAAATTAGAATATTTAGATTAATCAGTGAAACATAAAAATAGATAAAAGGATATATTGGTGACTCATTGTTAGGTGTTTATCAAACTTTTCACTTCCTATTATTTACTGATTTAATGTATTTTAAATACATTATTGTTTCACGTATTTTTATAGTCTTTTCACGCTTACAAATGGTAACACCATTCCGAACTACATTTATACCAACAATAAGATAAAATGTTATAATAAAGGCAATGTCTGTCGAAAATGTATCCGATGTTAGTTAGGAAAAATAACTTCGTACTTGATAGGATTCAACATATCCCTTGTTGGAAGCCTGTCTGGAACTCTTCTTCAGAAATAGTTCGCAGATTTGCCGCTCATGTTTGAAAGTGAGACTCTTAAGTCGGATGTTGAGATGCCGGAAGGAAGCAGGCCTAGAATATTAGCGAAATACTTGCTTCGCCAAGAAAGCTTGGATCGCTTGCGATGGATGAGATGGGATGATGTTATGATGTAGCTGCTAGTTTCCTGAAGACAACACATCCGATTTCTCGTCCGAACTACATTACGGAGACGTCGGAGTAGTTCTTGATAATATACAGTAGTGATTATTTGTCATCTCGTTTGTATTCATTTTGTACGACCTGAAGTGTTATTTGGGACCTTGGCGATGTTGGATTCTTCCAATGTAATGGGGTTTTTTCTTTCCATGTCATACCTTTGCACACATGTCTTATATCAGTGGGTGAAATAAAAGTTCGACGAATAGGTGGAACAGAACATCACATGCTTGACAGCGACAGACGAATAAATAGATAAATGTATGCGGCCCCACGTTCCACATATTTGTCTCCCCGTCACAATAATACCAATTTTGGAGTTCATCCACGAATCAATTCTGTCCTATAGTTTCTATTCTCTGTTTGTGTTAGCGGTAATCCTATTAACTTTTATAAATAATTCTGCAATACCTGATGAAATCGTCTAAGCCTCGGCTCATGATAGGATGATGAAACTAGACCATAGAAATATGTAAAGGTTTCGCAGAATTATAACTTTAAAAAGTTTCCAGTCCAGTTTTCAGTTGTTTTAAATGAATATTTAACTCCATTTCTACACCAACCACCGGATACCACATATACAATGGGTGGTTTGCATAACTTAAAGAATGTATATATATATATATATATATATATATATATATATATGTGTGTGTGTGTGTGTGTGTGTGTGTGTGTGTGTACGATCAATTATAGGAACGATCGATTAATGTTATATCCTGACTCTGGAATCGGAAGCTCCTCAGATATGTGTTCACATGTAGACGCACGTCCAATTGATCGAACATTAATCGATCATTCCTTGAACTGATCGGCAGTGAAACATATGTAATATGTAACTAAGTATGTAGATGTTGCAAATACTGATTCTTTGTTCCATTTTAATATTATTATTGATGCTCTTCTCCCCATCGATTGCTCATCTTGGCATATTCATTTGCACCTCAAATACCTATATATATATATATATATAGTTGTTATATAGTAAGGTGCATTATTGGTTGTGAAAAATGATCCAATAACTTTATGTTAGCAATATTAAGTTCTCCACGCTTTTGTATATCTCCAATTCCATTCGAGGGAACAGCTAGATGATGTAAAACGGAATATAAGTATCAAAATGAAAATCCGAAGGCAAGGTAAAATTCCAATCATTTAATCACGACACATGTTTCAATAAGAGATAGATCGATTATGAAGCCATGATCGAGTATTGAGGATAAAACCGAACCCTTCCATCCTAGAACCCCGAAGATTTTGCTGAAGGACCACAAATTGAACTTTGAATCATTAAGACGTGTCAGGCTGATAGCCCCTTCGAAGTCGGACATAGGAATCGTAAGTCAAAATATCCTTGATAAGATAATCCCCATCCTAGTTAGGAGATCGAAGCTGAAGTTGTGGTCAGGAACTAGTGAGGTAATTAACTGGTTTGAGAAATCGCAGAATAAGAATAGCACTAAGTTTATACAGTTCGATATCTCTAATTACTACTCTTCAATCTCTCCAACTCTTCTAGGTAGGGCCCTTAACTTTGCTACCTTACACACCGACCTTACATCCGAGGAAATTAGCATTATCCTCCTAGCTAGAAAAACCTTCATTGAATTCAACGGTGACCTGTGGACTAGGAGGGATTGGCCAGACAATTTCGACATCACATCACCGTGGAACCACGGACTCGGCCCAGGTGACGGATCTGGTGGGCCTTTACCTCCTTCACTGTCTCGGAGCGGAAATGCCCCACCTGGGAGGCGGCGCTTACCGTGACGACGTCTTGTTTACTGTGTCGTTCCATAATAATAGTATGGTAGAGAGGGTGAGGAAAAAACTTCGCAAATTCTTCAAGAGCATAGACCTAAGTATAGTACTTGAAGAGAATTTAAAGATAGTTAATTTTCTAGATGTTACACTTAACCTCAATTCAGGACTCTTCCAACCTTACCACAAACCCAATGAGAATCTAAACTATGTCAACGCAAAATCTAACCACCCTAGAATAGTCACTAACGGTATTACCAAAAGCGTCTCTAGTAGAATTTCAGGACTATCTTCCAATGTAGATACCTTTAATAAGATCTCGAATTACTATAATAGCGCCCTGGAACGCGCAGGGCATAGCGTGGGAATTTCATTCAAACGTCCATTAAATAGTAGAAGTAACTTTGTTCGCGATAGCTTAGGCCTAAATAGTGACACTCTAGTTAATAGCAGGTGGGATACGAGGGAGGATTCTTATAGTCTTCATGTTGTACTGCCGCCTAGTCCCAATGCTGTTGGTACTAATAGAAACAGCCACCCAGGTACTAACACTGGGTCTGAGCAACGCAACGCCAGCGGAAACTCTAATGGTAACCTTAATTATGGAACCGATAAATACACCGTTGAACGCAGTATGGAACGGGGGTCGAGTAGGGGGAATTGGGACAGGTGTATCAGACGCATAGCTGATACAACCCTAGCTATCGAGGGTAACCCCAATAGCCGCCCTTGAGACTTGGGACGATTCCGAACACAATCGTGACACCGCAGGACACCATAGACCCACATATAATTTCCAGTTACAATAGTCTAGTAACTACTAGGGAGATAGGTAATTCTAATATAGTTAGTAGGAACAAGAGGCATCGGACCAGAAAAGTCCTGTGGTATAATCCCCCTTACTCCACTGGACTGACCACTAGTATAGCTAAGCTTTTCTTTAGGGCCTTAGGCAAATGCTTCCCTAGATCGCATGAAATTATAAAATATTCAATAGAAATACTATCAAGCTGTCCTACTCCACAACTAGTAACATAGCTCAGAATATAGCTAAGATGAATTATAGTAGACATGGACAGCCAATGAGGGAATTAGGCATGGCAGGAACAATGGCAGCTCTATAGAGGAACTGACTCATACACGTGAGGCGAGTCGGGCCGCCCCAACCCCAGGGAATTTACCCATAGAGCAGACTGGAACTGAGACCCGACCCCAAAGGTACCGTGGTCCATCCGGAACCACCCAGATCGATAGAAAAAAATGTAACTGCAGAAGCACCGCCACCTGCCCCTTGGCTGGGAAATGCCTTACCAAAAACATTGTCTACGACTGTAAGGTCTCTACTCCTGATAGAACCTTTAGGTATGTTGGGGCAACTGCCATGGAATTTAAGGATAGATGGTATAATCACCGCCATACCTTTAATAGATTAGATAAGAAAAATAGCACGGCACTTTCAGAATTAGTCTGGAAGCTTAAAGATCAGAATATAGAGCACTCCTTTTTCTGGTCCATAGTTTGTTCAGCCCAACCTTATAATGGCAGCACTGGGGTCTGCAATTTATGTATAGTTGAAACTTTCAATATTATTAGAGGCGGCTTAATTAATTAATAGAAGAGCAGATTTGTTCAGCAACTGTCAACATAGAACCTCGAAAACCTTCCGCAGGATTTTTGGAAGGTAACCTACCAATAACTCCTCCCTCTCTACTTTAGCCATAGAGTTCTCTCAATAAACGGACAGTCACACACTTAGGTAGTTAGACGGCTAAGATTGTTTGCGCACTTGCAAAGATACTCGGCCTGTTTCCACGGAGTACTCACAGCTGAGTGCTCTCTTTTAGAATACCTAGCTAGTAAATAGTTAGATTTATTACACACTTAGTTAGGACCGATTACGCTCCCTATACAAAACTCTACACATAGTACCCGCTTCCTTTAGACATTGAGCTCCCACTTTTACGACTGTCACGTTCATACCGACTGAACACTACACCAGGTTTTGATGCGTGATCATCTAACCATGGAGGACTCACTGTTACGGATTGAACAACGATACTGACACACCATTAATGGGCCTACACACATCCTTTGGATTTTACTATCCTGTGCTTTCTTACTTCACCTTCTGTGTTGAATAACACACCTCCACCACTCAAACAACTATCTTAAAAGCTCATTGGCCCATGTGGCGAGAGATCGCACTTGCGGACTCATTTACCCAATACCCAACCCTACACAGAGCCCTTTGCCGGCCCACATTGCAGTTGCTTGCACGCACTGATTTGGTGACTCTGATTCTCAATTGGACTACGGTACAGAAGGAGTTCGACATGAGCTGATTGCTTGCTCTTCACATGGATGTGTATATACCTGGATCCCCCCCACACACACACACATTTTTTTGACGATTCGGATGTGTATATACCTTTTACCATAACACACACTTGAAGATATGGATATTACAATTGGATCTATACACGTATACCAATATTTCCGATTTACATCGTCAAATTGAGATTTGACCGACATAGCTTCTTTTCGGTGAGTGATGTGTTGGTACATTCTTATATGTGTTTTTTCTCGGATATCGCTTCGGTGTATGTGAAAGTGTGTGTGTACCCACCCACGCTAATTCTACGGGTTTAATACTGATGTGTGTATATATATGTATTTATTTTTCTTTGACCTCGAGCCGATGTATGCGGGTGTGGAGTGTGTGTGTACCCACTCACTTTTAACTGTGACTGACTGTATCCCTACGGATTTGATTGATGTCCAGCGTCTTTTGCAGCGATATACGTCTGAAAACTTTTATGACCTCAACTAAAGCTAATAGCAGTCGCCATGTCTCTGACTGACTGGTGTGTCTCCATATGAGGGAATGAATTATGTGAGAGAACATCGTTATTTTTTCTCCCTCATATCAAGAATTTGAAGACAATTCATTTTCACCTGATGAGATCAGTGATAATCGATCATGGCTTCATAATCGATCTATCTCTTATTGAAACATGTGTCATGATTAAATGATTGGAATTTTACCTTGTCTTCGGATTTTCATTTTGATATATATATATATATATAGTTTAGCGAGGTTTTTTATATGAAATCGTGTGTCGAAACAAATATTGTTATACTTGGGGAGGGTCATATTTGTGTAATATTGCCAGAATTAATAACAGAACACACTCACTGTTTGGTTGGTTTTCGCTTCTCGCTGTCCTTTATATCTGTAATCTAACTTACTCGGTCCTCAATGTTGCCATTGACTGACCGACGGTCAAAAATAATACAGATGCAATATAGACACAAACTCATATATAGTTTACATAAATCTTTACAACAATAATAACGGTAGTAGTAATATAAACAATAACTCTGGGTATAGAAATAACAGCCATAACCATAACAATAGCAGAAAAGTGAGAAATAGTGATAATGGTAATAATACTAGCGATAGACAGAACAACAACAACCACAATAATAATAATAATAGAAACATTAACCACAGACACAGCAACAGCGAACACAGTAGTAATAACGGTAACAATACGAACAACAACAACAATAACCACAGTGGTAATAATGGAAATAGTACATGTAGCAACATCAATGATAGACACAACAAAAACAAGAAACATAATAAAAGTAACAACCACAATGGTAGAAATAACAGTAACAACAACAACAATAACGGTGAAGTAAACAACAATACATCTAGCAATCATAACAATAATAATAATGCTAATGATAAAAACAACAACAACCACCCTGATAACAACAATAGCAACACACACAACTATGACGATAGATATAATGACAACCCCTTAGAGAAACTATTTTTCAACCCAGCTGACAAAACATATAAGATGGGTAATATCTATCCTACGAGGTTACCCTTTAATAAAAGAGTTTGCATACCACAACAAATAGATGACGAGACAGAGGCACAGTTCACCATAGCTAGAAATAAGATTAGACAAATAGTAGACAGGTATATTAAGAGACAGAGCAGACAAGAGGCCCAATAACTTGGGAGGAAACCTGTAGAAGGCTTGGTTAGCCTCAAGCAGCGCACGAGGATGGTGAGGTAGTGTGTCTACCCACAGATAAGTCTGGTAGGATGTCAATAGATAGCATGCCGAACTACATCGAGGCTATGCAACCCCACATCACCAACACGAGCGAAGTTGCACAACAAACACACGATGGGAGAGAAAAAATCCTCAACGCTCACATGATGATGTGGACTGACATCCTAAAGCCAAGCAGACGCACTGCCAACAACTTCCAGGCGTCTAACAATGGCATACCACCCTTGTATGGGCTCCGCAAAGACCACAAGACAGTCGATGACCCGACAACAGGACCACCAACAAGACCCGTATGCGGAGCTAATATAGCTAGCAACTACAGGATCTCCTACTTCCTCTCAATGGTTATACGCCCCATAATCAAGATGTCCCCAGATGTATGTGACAGTACAGAGGACCTCCTCAGCAGAATCAGTGAGTGCAACAAAAACAGGAGCCTATCCAACTGCATAATAGGCAGCATGGATGTGGTGTCACTGTACCCATCCATTAACATTGATTTTGCTGTGAAAAAATGTGTGGAGATGATCATTGAGAGTGAGGTGGAGTTCTGCGACGTCGACACAGACGAACTGGGCCTCCTACTTAGACTTACCTACGACACTGACTACCTAGACAGCCATGACCTTAGATGTTTCTGCCCTAGTAGACCTATAAGAGGTAGACCCCCCGCCATAACCTCAATGGCAAAAAAGACTCCCATGGGAAGGTGGATTGGGTGGACCAAAGCTATACGGACCCCCCAAAACAATGATCAGGTAAGAAAAATGGTCGCACATGCAATAGGGGCTAGTATCAAAACTACCCTAAAGGGCCACATATTTAAGTTCAATGAGAAAATCTACACCCAAAATGAGGGAGCAGCCATCGGCGTCAGCATAGCTGGTGATGTTGCCAACCTTTTCATGGTATGGTGGGAAAGGAGACTTAAAGATCTCCTTAATGAAAGCTCCATAGACCTCATCATGTACTCTCGTTATGTAGACGATATCAATATAGTTATAAGAACACCCCCACTAGAGAGCACTAACCAGTTTGATTTAGAACGTAGCACGATGGAAAGCATCCAGCAGATAGCTAATTCCATACACCAGAGTATAACTGTAACTATCGACTTCCCTTCCAAACACCCTAAAAATAGACTACCTGTATTAGACACAGAACTCTGGATTAACACTATAGACGAGAGAGCTCAAATTCTCCACTCACACTATGCTAAACCCATGGCCTCCAAATACGAGTGATGAAGAATGTGCCCAGCATGTGCGACCCAACAGAAATGGAAAGACACATCCAACACTTCATCAACCGCATGCAGTTCTCTGGCTACAACCAAAGAGACAGAGTCAGAGTATACGAAGGAGCCATGGAAAAGTATAAGACCCTCATAGAACTGGACATGAAAGGAATTTGCACATTATACAGGAGCAAATCATGGAATAGCTTAGATAGGGCTAGACATAAGATAGGGAAAGCCACATCATGGTACGACAACCAGAGATACCAGAGTGTCATGTTTGTGGACGCCACCCCTGGAGGGAAATTAGCTAACCAGTGTAGAAAGGCCCTGAGAAAGACCCACTTAAAAATAAAGGTGGTAGAAAAGCCAGTAACCACCATAAAATCCCTGATCAGCAAAACCTACCCTTTTAAGAAAACCCACTGTACCAATAGGAAATGTATCATATGTAAGGTGAACCTCCGGATAAACTGTAAAACTAGAAACGTAGTCTATAGCATAAGATGTACAGAGGGTACTTGCAGAAACATGACAACAACATACATAGGTGAGACAGCTCGTAGCATAGGTGAAAGGATAGACCAACACTAGGGGGAACTAAAAGGACGAAAAAACGGGTCAGTACTATACGAACATGCTAGACAACAACATGACGGTAACATAGACAACATAGAAATTAGAATAATATCTAAACATAGAAATGACCCAGCAGATAGGCAAATCAGAGAGGCCAGTGAAATAGAAATTAGAAGACCAAAGCTAAACAGAAAAAATGAGTGGAATAACAACAACACCCAAACAAACAACACTGACCTAAGAGAAGTATAAATAAGTAAATAAAATAAGATAAATAAATACATACACAAGTACATTAACAACAAGCACATAAACACACACTAGTCACCCAGCAAACATAACACTATACACACTAGTCACACAGCAAACATAACACTATACACACACGCAAACGCATGCGCAAAGAAGACAAAATAAAATAAACAAACAAGCAAATAAATAAATAAATATATAGACAGACTGAATAAAAAATGGCGTAGACATACAACACAACACTAGGAAAATATAACACCACTGACGATGTTGCAGATGTGCAACGAAAGATTTATGTAAACTATATATATGTGTTTGTGTCTATATTGTATCTGTATTATTTTTGACCGTCGGTCAGTCAATGGCAACATTGAGGACCGAGTAAGTTAGATTACAGATATAAAGGACAGCGAGAAGCGAAAACCAACCAAACAGTGAGTGTGTTCTGTTATTAATTCTGGCAATATTACACAAATATGACCCTCCCCAAGTATAACAATATATATATATATATACATACATATATATATATATATATATATATATATATATATATATATATATATATATATATATTGAAAGATGTTTATATATATATAGAGATGTCTGTATGTGTGTGTTTACGGTGGCCGTCTGCATTTTCGTTTACCAAGTACTACTCACAAACTATTGGCAACTTGGTTCTGACGAGAAGCATTTGCCCACGATAATGCGCGGCAGGAATTAATTCCGATTCCCGCTACTATAAATATAATTATTCGGGTGTGTTTATCTGTTGTGTATGTGTGTGCGTGTATGTTTATGTATAATAGAGTACAAATATTTATCCCAAGCACCGATGTGATAAAGTAAATCAATTGTTTGATCATTCTTCATCAGTTGTAGCCATCAGAGTTCATTAAAATGTTTCGGACAAACCATGTCATTAACATATTTTTATTTTGTTTATATTTGCTCAAGTGAGGTTTTTGTTCAATATTCTTATTTTTTGCTTTTTTTATTATTTTATTTTATCTTGATAAATTATTACAGTATTGTTATTTATTTTGTAATGTTATTATAATTATTTATTATTTATTAATTTTGTTATTGCAAATCAATAAAATCTGCAATGCCTTTATACATCGAAGGAGGCAATAGAATTAAGGAAGAAAAAATAATTAAAATATATAATAGAAATTTGAACTGCAATCGAAAATTAATTTAAAAACAAAAAGTCTTGTTTTCCTCAATGTCGAATTAGAATTCCACTTTCGATTGCTTTTTTGTTTTAAATTGAAATCGCGCGTGTGTGGGGAGAGAGAGAGAGAGAGAGAGAGAGAGAGGGAGAGAGAGAGAGAGAGAGAGAGAGAGAGAGAGAGAGAGAGAGAGATAGTGTGGGCGTGTGTCTGTGTGTCTGTGAGTGTGTGTGAGCGAGAGTGTGCGTATATGTGTGTGTATTTGTGAGTGTGTGCTTGTGTGTGTGTTTGTGCGTTTATTTTTTCTGTATTTTATTCACCTCTTTCTTGGTTTATTTTATGAAAACAATTTTGTCAATTTGAAATTCGAAACAGAAATTATAAAAAATATAATGAAAAGAATACGATATTGAAAATACAAATAAATACTGAAACTAAATGTCGTCTCAGTGTTATTTTGTATCATATTTTAAAGCTGTTACAATTAACGTTTGCAAGACTGTATTATCTACTTCGTTTTTCAAAGATAATGTTTGAATGGAACGAAACATTTTCAGGCAGTACTCTTTGAATTCAACGGTATTGTATTTGTTCTTTATTTTCAGTAGGAGCTATGACTGAGTACAGGTTCAAATAAAGTTTAGTGATTTAGCACTACTAATAGCACTGCCCTGATATCAGATCGAAAGAATAATAATTGTTTCTACTTTTGGCACAAGGCCAGCAATTACCCTAGTGTATTACCGGTGCTTTATTTTTTCGGACTCATAACGATGAAAGGCAAAGTTAACCACGGCGGGATTTGAACTCAGAACGTAAAGGGTCATAACTCTGTGCTCCAAAGCATAGTGTCTGACGCTCTACCGATACTAAAGCTTGCTAAACCATAGTGTTTGATGCACTGTTACGTTGGTAGATCATACGAGTTGCATGAATATAGGTGTTGCTGGTCTATGGGGTTTTCTGGATCATCGTGTGCTGCTTTAGGAGGTCCACCCTGGCCGAGACATTAGGATGCTCTGGTCTTAAATCAAAATATGTAAATAACAGAAAATTCAAAAAAGCAACAAAACTTTAATTTGACTTGCAGCCCGTAATATTGTTTGCCAGTTGTTAATTGCTTACAATGCGAAATCGTAAACCACACAGCTGCCATACATACGTTGATATATTATTTTACCTTTAAGGCGGTGGATTGCCAGTATCGGTAGAGGGTCGGACGCCATTCTTTGAAACAAAGAGTTACGTCCCTTTATGGTCTGAGTTCAAATCCCGCGGAGGTTAACTTTGCCTTTCATACTTACGGGGTTGATAAAATAAAGTACCAGTAATACACTGGATAATTGCTGGCCTTGTACCAAAAGTAGAAACAATTATTTTACCTTTAAGGCGGTGGATTGGCAGTATCGGTAGTGCATCAGAAATCATATTTTGCAGCATAGAGTTATGCCCCTTTAGTTTCTGATTTCAAATCCTGCCGAGGTTAACTTTTCCTTTTATCCTTACGGAGTCGATAAAATTAAGTACCAGTAATGCACTGGTGTAATTGCTGAACTTGTGCCAAAAGTAGAAACAATTATTATTATCACTAATGTTATTAAGGGTGGTGTAGTCGCAGTATTGTTAGAACATTGGACATTATGCTTTGTGGCATAAAGTTATATCCCTTTACATTCTGAGTTCAAATCCTGCCGAGGTTAACTTTTCCTTTTATCCTTACGGAGTCGATAAAATAAAGTAGCAGTAATGCGCTGGTGTAATTGTTGACCTAGTGCCAAAAGTAGAAACAATCATTTTATGTTTATTGAGTCAGATATTTCTAGATGTGTTTTAAAATGATAAGATTCGTTAATACTTAGTAGTAGTGAAAATATTTAATGTGTTACTAATTGTTAAACCATAGTTATTTTTTTCTACCCACACTAACAAAACACATCTATGTATATACATGTTATGTTTATTGTATACCGAAGATCTTTTTATCTTGGTTCATATTTGATAATATATTATGTTAATCTGCATATTATTTTTTGTCATGTCATAACTTTTTCTCCACATATCACTTTTGCCAATTGCTATTATGTCTATTCAGAGACAGATTTCTTAGGTCATTTTGCTACAATCACTTTAAAAATTTTGAAAGCTGTAAAACATAATATGCGCTACCTGTCTTAAATTGTATTTTCTGACCATTTTAGAGTGTAAACTAATCACTGCAACTAAATTGAGCAAATATGTCCGCCCCTCAGTTCATAAATGCTACCAGAACTATAAAAATGAGCGGAACAAGTAAACATTAAACAATCTTTTAAATAAATTAAAATACGATTTAAATATTCACCTGTTCTATTGCTGTTACCGACGGTTTCACTAATCAAAGGATTGGAAATTCAGAGAATTTCCAATGGAAAGAATTAGCTCTTTAGAGAGCTATTTCCATACCATAGGGCATAAAGCCTCATAGTTTGTAAATATATCGCTTCCTGCCAGATGCATGAAATCAGGCCGTTAAAGTGACCTACACATAAATAGGCCGTAAGTAAAAGGGGGATATTATAGACTCGTTGATACTTCATGCCGCTATAAAAAAATTAAAAAAATAGCAGCACGATACAACATTTTCTTCTCTACATAGAAGGAGAATAAATATAAAATGATATAGATATTCCAGCAGGTACTAAGTACCTACGGAAATATATATGGTGTCTATAATCGTTGTTGTTCAATGGTACTAATTTGAGATACCAGAACTATAAAAATGAGCGGAACAAGTAAACCTTCTATGTAGAGAAGAAAATGTTGTATCGTGCTGCTATTTTTTTTTTTTTTTTTTAGCTGCATAATGTATCAACGAGTCTATAATATCCCGCTTTTACTTACGGCCTATTTATGTGTAGATCACTTTAACGGCCTGACCTCATGCATCGGGCAGGAAGCGATATATTTACAAACTACGAGGCTTTATACCCTATGGTATGGAAATAGCTCTCTGAAGAGCTAATTCTTTCCATTGGAAATTATCTGAATTTCCAATCTTTTGATTAGTGAAACCGTCGGTAACAGCAATAGAACAGGTGAATATTTAAATCGTATTTTAATATATTTAAAAGATTGTTTAATGTTTACTTGTTCCGTCCATTTGTATAGTTCTGGTATCTCAAATTAGTACCATTGAACAACAACGATTATAGACACCATGTATATTTCCGTAGGTACCTAGTACCTGCTGGAATATCTGTATCATTTTATATATATATATATATATATATATATATATATATATATATATATATATATATATAAATGATATAGAAATTCCAGCAGGTACTAGGTACCTACGGAAATATACATGGTGTCTATAATCGTTGTTGTTCAATAGTACTAATTTGAGATACCAGAACTATAAAAATATATATATATATACGAGGGCAATCCCAAAAGTAAGGTCTCCTTCCGATATTGCAACTTTTCCGTTAAAATCCTGTGGATGGTGCTTCAGGAAACTTCGGGAACCAAAATGCAGAGAGCATCTAGAGTGATGCGCCGATCTTTACGCATGTTTTCCTCGGAAAGAGACCTTACTTTTGGGATTTCCCTCTATATAATAAATGCGCGGTAGCGTTCAACGAGAGCTCCATTCTCAACGGCTGCCAAGCCAAGATTGAGCATCCCAGCGAAGGGCGCGCATGCTTGTTTGGGAGTGAAAGAAGCACCAATCACAACAGTTTTGCCAACAGCCGTACGAACAGTTTTTCTGCGTCCCCATCGCTTTGGAGACCTTACTTTTGGGATTACCCTCGTATATATATATATATATATATATAATTTGTATTCCAATGTTACTAAGTAGTTGCATTGGATGGAGTCAGCTGACGTCAGAGATTGCTCAACGTATAATAAAGTGTGTTTTAAAATCCGGAGAAAATATGGAGAAAAAATTTACGAAATGGAAATGCGGGTATATAGAATTTATTAGGTAACAATTGTTTCTATAGTGTATGAGTTACCTATACCTCGCTATTTGAATAATACACAAATATTATCAAAAACCGAAAGTACACTGTAAGTCAACACACCATGTCATCAGACCTTTGTATTAGAATGATATGAAAATATTTTATACACTAGATAAAAGATAAAGAAGGAGGTAGGAAGAGAAGGGGGAGAGGGAAGTGAGTAAGGTGGAGGGAGTCTTAGGGTTTAAGACTGTCAGACTAGTAGAGATTGTGAAGAGAGAATGTTTTGGCAGCAGTTAGCTTAATGAGGCGTGCTAAGGTTGGCTGGGAAGTAGATACTGCTAGTGGTGTTGTTCGGACAAAATTTAGTTAGAGGGGTCAAAGTGGTACAATGTCACAGACAAGTTATTAGGGCTATTATAGTAGCAGGTTATTTCTAAAGGGGTCCAGAAAAACAGTGTTTAGTACTATTATTATAGAAAGCCATATCTAGTGTATAAACATATAAGACAGAAATTTGCAAACGTTGGTGTAAAAAGGTAACATTATATGCATTTAAAAAAAGAAAAAGTCGTTTTCAAACGATGGTTACAGTATAGAGAACGTTCAATTTTGCTGTTCAAAAGTTTGTTTACCGACGTTAAAATGCAGTATATCTCTAAATTGCATAACTTGCAGAATCGATGATTTTGCTGATATGCAGGCGCAGCTGCAATAATTTGCCAATCAAGGGAGAACGCTTGATTGTTCTTCCGAAGCTGCCAGGCTTTATCGGCGAGGGTTGTTACGGAGCGCATTTTCTCGTGCCTGATCGAAGATCGATGTTGGTATAGGCGAGCCTTGAAAGAAGTTGCGGTACATCCGACGTAATACCATTTGTTGGTCCCGGAATTAATTGTACACCGGTAGACAATATTGCGTGCTAGGCACTGGTTATTCAGTGGGCACGTACCTGGTTTGGTGCAGTTACAACTATTTTTATGTTTTGCAGTAGAATCCTGGATAGTTTGGTGGGGTTGTGGTTGCGTGTTAGTGCGTTGCATGTTGCTATGCTGGTGCGCTGAGTCATTAGGGATGTACTTATTCAGTATTGCTGAGTTGAGTTTTCTAATTAGTTGTTCTATGTTAGGTGCAGTGGAGTATGAGAGTCTAATGGTGCGCGAGTTAAAGATTTTATAGTATTTATGTGAAGTTGTAAAGTGTTTATTGATTAGTGTATAGAATTGTGAGATAATCTTAGTGCTAATAGAAGAATTGTACACGGGGTTATACCATGTGTACTCTCTACGTCTGACTCTATTTGCTGGTTTGCACCTGTTAGTATGCCTATTGATGTGTGTGTGTGGTGCAATACTAGTTCGACTTAGATGTGTTTTATTCCTAGTACTTATGTGGTTATCGTCTAGATATTCAATTTTCTCGCAGTAACCAGCTTTTCTAAGTGCGTCATTATAATATTCAGCATGCTCGTTGAAGGTCTGCAAATTAGACGCCAGTCGGGAGATCCTTATGGATATATTTTTAGGGATAGATTTAATAATGGAATGAGGATGGTTCGATTTTACATTAACGTACTTAAGATTTTCATTAAGTTTGTGAAATGGCTCTATATTACCGTTATTAAGGTTGAAGGTAACATCCAAGAAGTTGACCACCTTAAGATTGTGTTCAAAGGTAATATTAAGCCCTAGTTCTAAGAAAAGTTTCCTAATGTTTTTACGTCGTTTTTCTAGGTTTTGTTTGTTCATATTCTTGACTAATAGAAGTGTATCGTCGCGGTATATTCCGCCGTGGAGGTCCGTAAATTCGCTCTGGAGTCTATGGGCTATATAGATCCCACCCAAATCCGTGACCTCCGCCGAATCATTAGAACCCATCGTAATGTCGAATTCCGAGGGTCTATCCTTGCGGACCCAATAACTATTTTCAAAGTGCACTACTGTGCGTCTAGCTTCAAGTATAATATTAATTTCCACGTTTGTGAGGTCACAATCTTAAGGTGGTCAACTTCTTGGATGTTACCTTCAACCTTAATAACGGTAATATAGAGCCATTTCACAAACTTAATGAAAATCTTAAGTACGTTAATGTAAAATCGAACCATCCTCATTCCATTATTAAATCTATCCCTAAAAATATATCCATAAGGATCTCCCGACTGGCGTCTAATTTGCAGACCTTCAACGAGCATGCTGAATATTATAATGACGCACTTAGAAAAGCTGGTTACTGCGAGAAAATTGAATATCTAGACGATAACCACATAAGTACTAGGAATAAAACACATCTAAGTCGAACTAGTATTGCACCACACACACACATCAATAGGCATACTAACAGGTGCAAACCAGCAAATAGAGTCAGACGTAGAGAGTACACATGGTATAACCCCGTGTACAATTCTTCTATTAGCACTAAGATTATCTCACAATTCTATACACTAATCAATAAACACTTTACAACTTCACATAAATACTATAAAATCTTTAACTCGCGCACCATTAGACTCTCATACTCCACTGCACCTAACATAGAACAACTAATTAGAAAACTCAACTCAGCAATACTGAATAAGTACATCCCTAATGACTCAGCGCACCAGCATAGCAACATGCAACGCACTAACACGCAACCACAACCCCACCAAACTATCCAGGATTCTACTGCAAAACATAAAAATAGTTGTAACTGCACCAAACCAGGTACGTGCCCACTGAATAACCAGTGCCTAGCACGCAATATTGTCTACCGGTGTACAATTAATTCCGGGACCAACAAATGGTATTACGTCGGATGTACCGCAACTTCTTTCAAGGCTCGCCTATACCAACATCGATCTTCGATCAGGCACGAGAAAATGCGCTCCGTAACAACCCTCGCCGATAAAGCCTGGCAGCTTCGGAAGAACAATCAAGCGTTCTCCCTTGATTGGCAAATTATTGCAGCTGCGCCTGCATATCAGCAAAATCATCGATTCTGCAAGTTATGCAATTTAGAGATATACTGCATTTTAACGTCGGTAAACAAACTTTTGAACAGCAAAATTGAACGTTCTCTATACTGTAACCATCGTTTGAAAACGACTTTTTCTTTTTTTAAATGCATATAATGTTACCTTTTTACACCAACGTTTGCAAATTTCTGTCTTATATGTTTATACACTAGATATGGCTTTCTATAATAATAGTACTAAACACTGTTTTTCTGGACCCCTTTAGAAATAACCTGCTACTATAATAGCCCTAATAACTTGTCTGTGACATTGTACCACTTTGACCCCTCTAACTAAATTTTGTCCGAACAACACCACTAGAAGTATCTACTTCCCAGCCAACCTTAGCACGCCTCATTAAGCTAACTGCTGCCAAAACATTCTCTCTTCACAATCTCTACTAGTCTGACAGTCTTAAACCCTAAGACTCCCTCCACCTTACTCACTTCCCTCTCCCCCTTCTCTTCCTACCTCCTTCTTTATCTTTTATCTAGTGTATAAAATATTTTCATATCATTCTAATACAAAGGTCTGATGACATGGTGTGTTGACTTACAGTGTACTTTCGGTTTTTGATAATATTTGTGTATTATTCAAATAGCGAGGTATAGGTAACTCATACACTATAGAAACAATTGTTACCTAATAAATTCTATATACCCGCATTTCCATTTCGTAAATTTTTTCTCTCTCTCTATATATATATATATATATATAAGATACGGTGTGGTAAAATACCTGGTGGACCATAACCCACCAGAGAAACCGATACTTGGGGTAGTAGAATGTGTAATATGAAAATATTCAGGATCCCTACAGCTGAGCTAGATCCGAATTAAATTGCCGGTGATCTAGGTCGAATCTAGCTGTCGAAACGGCCGGAGCTCAGCCGTCAGGGTGCTGAATCTTTCCATGAATTTGCTAACATGCAAATCTGTCAGATAATCTAGTCTGCGAATATGCCAATCAGGCCGAACTGTCTCTGTATATTTCAGAAAATATATATTTTCACTAGCTGTGACAGTTGGCAGGTGAGCAGCAAACTACACTGATGAAGGGTAATCACCCAGAATCATTAGTGCCTGCAGTTCTATTTACATGCCAACACAAGAGCAATAATGAAGGGCTCATTCTACTGACATGCCTTAAAAGAGGTTGTTCGCATAATTGCAAACGAATCGAATATTATCATGAATATTCGAAAAACACAGATTACATTTATTGTATTCAACCATGTAGAGCGATAATATTTGTTTTATATATATATATATATGTATGTTTTCTCTTTCTCTTAATTTCGAGTATATTTTTTTGACCGGCCACCTTCTTGGTGGCAAGGTTGTAAAAGAAAAGACATTGTCATCCCTTGAATCGCAAGAATGTTTTGCAAATTTTGAAGGTGCCAGCTATCGCAGGCATTTGTAGACTATGAATTAGGGAGCTGCGCTTTTTGTCCGCAAATCCAAGTTCAGTCATACTTTGGTCCAAGCGGGTTGGTATATAACCCGTAGCACCAATAATGATGGGTATGAAGCTAAAGGTGTATCTTGGATACTGGATTTCTAAACTCCTCATCAATGGTCCGTAGATGTCCTCCTTCTCCTGTATTTTTCTGACAACGTTTACATCAAGTGGGCAGCTGATCTCCACAACAGAAGACGCTTTCAATGTGTGGTCCCAAACTACAATATCAGGCCGGTTGTGCTTTAATTTGGTGGCAGTTTTGATTTTCAGGTTCCACCAGTATTCCTTAGTGCCATCTGTCTCAATATATTCTTCTTCGTTTGTTGTTAATTTTGTTTTCCGAAGTGCGTCCAAGAGGGTTCTAGCTATCCCATCGTGTCACATGGGGTGGTAGTAGCGAGATGACATTCTTTCGCAGCTGGCAACAATGTGGCTTACATCCTCGATCTTTGTTTTACATAGCCTACATTTATTGTCACCTCCTGGCCCTCCTCTTTTGTGCAGCAGATATTGGTAGGGAGTTCTTGTTCCTGTATTGCATAGAGATATCCCTCAAGGTGTGATGTCATAAACTTGTCGGAACTCCATGCCAGGCTTTTTGAGTGGTTTATCCCCTCTATGGTCTGTGTTTTACGCCTCAAGTATCCATGCACAACATATTCTGTAAATTGGTTAATTTTTTTTTCTTGTTTGAACATTGAATAGGATCTTCCGATTTCTCTGGGTGAGAGATTTATATCAGGCTTTATTCCATATCTCTCCTCCAGATCAGTCGCTATTCTAATGATATTTCTTTTTCATGCTCATAAACCTGGGCAAGATGGTTGCCAACCTTTTTCCTCTGTTGAAGGTGTTGCTTCAGTGTTACTATCCGGGTCTCATATGTTGTTAATATTGATTTTAGACCCCGGCCACCTTCCTTGCGTGAGAAGTATAGCCTATCCACATCACCATTGATGTTAAAGTTCCCAGTAACACTGAGAAGTTTTCGAGTTCTAACATCCATCTCACTTAGTTCTTGCAATGACCAGTTCAGTAGGCCAAATGTTGGCGTTAGAATTGGCACAGCATAAGTATTGTGGGCAATGTATTTGTTGTATGCTGACAGTTCTGATGACCATATTTTCTTTACTCTTCTGAGGTATTCAGTTCTGGTTCTCTCCTTATTTATGGGTCCATCATATCTGACATTCTCATCCTGTCCAAGATATCTGTAGTTGTCACCTGACTGCAGAGGTTGTATTGTCAGGCCGTTCATCTCTAGATTTCTAGAGGAGGGCACAGCTCTTCCACGTTTTACTGCCAAATATGCACACTTGGACTCACCAAATTTCATTTTGATGTCGGTTGAAAATTGGGAATGAGGTCCAATTGTTTCTTGATGTCATTGATATTTGGCCCATACAACTTCAGGTCATCAACAAAGAAAAGATGGGAGATACTTCTGGGCCCACTTCTTTGTCCACCTTGTTTCCTGAGTAGGTAAGATAGTGAATTCAGTGAGAGAACGAACAGTAGCACTGACAAGCTATCACCCTGAAAGATGCCCTTCTGGTAATGTATCTTATCAGTCTTAACTTGCTCCTTCTCACCTCTAAGGATCAAATTGGTGTACCAGTTCTTGGTCAGGCGTTCAACAGCAGCTACCAATGGTTGTGGGACTTTAGCTAACTGTAAAGCCTTAATAATCCACCCATGAGGTACACTATCAAATGCTTTTTGATAGTCCAGCCACACGACAGTCATGTTTCTGCGATTCTTTGTTGTTTTTTCCTGAATCATTTTGTTAGTTAGTAGGTGATCTATGCAACCCCACACCTCCCTCTTTCCACCAGCTTGCTCAGGTGTTATGATGTTGTTGGTAGCACAGTGATCCTGTAAGAACAGGTTAAGGTACCCAGTATATAATTTATACATGAGGTTTTGGCAGGCAATTGGGCGGTAATTTTTAGCAAGGGTGGTTTGGCTATTTTGGGGAATGAGGAGAGTAGTGGCAGTTGATAACCATCTGGGCAGTTCTTGTGTGCCCTTAATGGTTTCTGTAAACAGCCGTATGAGATCTTGCCGATAGAAAGTGAAATTCTTCAACCAGTATCCTGTAATAACGTCTGGACCTGGCGATTTCCTATTCGACATTTTCTGTAGAGCTGTTTCCAGTATTGACCCATCTATGTCATATTGTTTTGTCTGGACATGTTGGCAGTAGTCCTGTTCCAGTTTTTTTAGCCAATTAGCTTGTCTGTTGAATCCGTTTCCCATACAGATCTCCAGTAGCTGGTATGTATGTATGTATGTATGTATGTATGTATGTATGTATGTATGTATGTATGTATGTATGTATGTATGTATGTATGAATGTATGTATGTATGTGCGTATGTATGTATATGTATTTGTGTGGGTATATGTAAGTATAGGTAGAGAAAATTACCTAGAGACATGGTATCATGCAATCACTGAAACCGGATTACGTAATTTAGTGTCGGAGGCGTAAGAACCAAGCATTGCCTCTTCTGTTGTCTCCAGGTTATATTTATTTACGTCCCATTTGTGTTATTTTGCTAAATTTCAAGCGAAAACACACGCAGATTTTTCACCAACTAAAATGTTTACACGTTCAACCAGCAAATCCTTAATTATCACTTTTTTGTCTCTCTCATTTACTCTTTCATTTTTCTCTCTTATGCATAACTATTCACACATACTCTCTTTCTCTCTCTCTGTCATACACACTCTCTTTTTTTACACACCTCTCTCATTCGTCTCTTCTACTTCGTCTCTTCATAATCCTCCGTGATCTATTTTGCTATTTTTACTTGTGCCTGTTCAACCCGTACATTTTCTTCTCTCTGACCGATTAACCGATTAATTCTTCTTTTCCGATCTATATATTTCGTGTTTAGCTCCTTTGTCTCCCTCCTTCTACCAGAATAATTTTGAAACCTTTAACAGTTCAAATTCCTTTCACTCATCCATTTTTCTTTCTTCGACCAGCCTTATTAGTAACACGGCCGATTCTCCTCCCTTCATTAGATTATGTTGTGTAATCGTAAAGATATTAATGTATTGCCTTTCAGCGTTTTCAATTCCAATATGTACTGTATTCGTCTCACTTTCTTGATTTATATTTATATTCAAAATTATCTCACCATTTCGTCAGCCTGCTTTTTCTTTCCAGCACTCTTCTGTCTGTTATTGTTAATCTTCGTGGGTAAATTTTGTTTTTTTCCTTAATATTGTATTGTCCCAGCTTTGTTGAAAGACACTTGCTGTGTCTATATTCGTTTTTGTGCTGTTCATTCGCTAGTAGCTATAGCTTTGTAATTTACTGATGCAGTATTACCCTAACATCGAAAGTGGATTACAAAACATATAAAGGATAACGGATGTCGAATGTATGGTTTCCTGTGTTTTATGTGTCTGAATCTTCCATAAGTATTTGTGTCAACGTTGTTCTATTTTGTTCTCTCTATTACTCTCTCTCTCTCTCTCTCTCTCTCTCTCTCTCTCTCTCTCTCTCTCTCTCTCTCTCTCTCTCTCTCTCTCTCTCATATATATATATATATGTTTACCTGTAGCCATACCGTTTTTCTTTAGAAATACGAAATTTCTATACGTATCTATATACAGCTATGCCTGAAGCTAAAGACTAATTCTATTGTATCATTAGTTGAGCCAACTTATACAGCTTCATATGCAAATGAGATTAATCACCTCATTTACACAGACGATAAAACTATATATTCTCGACTGTTTTTCAAGTCCAGAAGTCGCATATGTGGGAGGGATCATCCTCATGAGGACTAGTTAAGTCCGAAATGCATCGACGATTATCCCCTAGCTTCTGCTGGACACCACCAGAGGGCGTTAAACCCGGTGTTTTTGCATAGCTACGGCTTTCTAAATGTTTACCTGTAAACATACCGTGTTTCTTTAGAAATACGAAATATATATATATAAAGAGAGAGAGTGTGTGTGTGTGTGTGTGGAGGCACGTGGCCTATTGGTAAGGGTGTTGGTTCATAATGTCGTGGGTCCGATTCCTGGGTTGCGTGTTGTATTCTTGAGCAAAATACTTCATTTCACGCTGCTTCAGTATACTCAGCTGAAAATGAGTACCAGGAATAGGTGTTCGTGTAACCCTGCGATGGACTGGTGTCCTGTCCAGGGAGGAGTCTTGTTCCCTTAGTCGCTTCACTCCTTGAAACCGGGATAAGAAACGGCCAAATGAGCCTTCTGGCTTAAGACAGACTTTAGACTTTTTTTTAGATATAGATATAGATAGATAGATAAATTTCATTATTAGCCACAAGGGCACAAAAGAAGGGGACAAATACAAATGGGGAGTTTACATACAGGTATATGAAAATAAAAATATTAATAAAATTTTAATAAAACAACAAATAACAATTGAAATCCCAATAGATAGATAGATAGATAGATAGATAGATAGATAGATAGATAGATAGATAGATAGATAGATAGATAGATATCTTTCTTTATTTGTCACAGAGGCGTACACAAATGGGACATTACAAGACGGCGGGGGTTTTACATAAAAATAACTTTAACATTTATAAATAACAATAACTATATATAATAAAATAACAATTGAAATCCCCAATAGGGGAGGAACGTTACTGCAGGGTTGTTTTATACCCCGTGGATAGAACAACCCTCAGCACCAGGAACACGTTTTGTAGGTGTTTCTGTCTTCCTCTATAGATAGATACGACGCCTAATATATATCACAAAATTGATAGTCGCACAGAGATATAGAACATGCTAAGAAACGTATAAGAATTATATATATGCAAGGAGGCAGGGTGTGAGTCCCAACACGAGGTCAGGATGTATTTAAAGATTAATTGAGAGAAACGGAGATAGGAGATGAGGGTGGTCCATCTGGAACCCCATGAGGCGAGGTTACTATGCTGGAGGGAAAGCCCTTCTATTGATTATTTGCGTTCCCCCTCTGAGCATCTCGAGGCTCTCACTCAGACTGAGTCTACAAACTCCTGAGCCGCCTCCATTTGGGTGTAACTCCCGAACCCTGGACCATAACGCACCAGAGTACTCAATACTTAGAGTAGTAGAGGGGGTAATAGGAAAAAGTATGACCCCCGACGGCAAAGATCAAGCCGTTTCAACGGCAATTTCTGGACTCCAGAAATAGCCGTCGAAACGGCTTGAGTTCTGCCGTCGGGGTCATACTTTTCTCTCTCTCTCTCTCTCGCTCTCTCTCTCTCTCCATCTCTCTCTCTCTCTCTATATATATATATATATATATATATATATATATATATATATATATATATATTCTGGGATTTGAACTCAGATTGCTCGGATCCAGAACATGTACTGTCATGAAAATACCACTGATCCAACACCTTTTTATCATTTATGATTTAGCGATCCCGTATTGATGAAAAGCAAATAAGGACCCAAGTATTTGACCAACACTTTAAGCACTCTGCTCGTATGATTGTATTTCAATGGTGTTTTGGTTTTTTTCATATTACAAAACTCAGTGCTTCGAATAATGTCTATGTATGTATGAAACATTAACTCCTGATAGGGGTAGTAGGGACCTCACATTGACATACTGGGTTTCTTGGAGTATCCTTACACCTGGCGGAGACCATCTCATCTTCATGTCTGAGCACATACTATTTCTTCCAGTAGATAGAATGCTAGAGAAAGGAAGCGAGAAATAGATATAAAGAAATCACAGCACTAGACCGGTACTTCTTTTTATCGAACTCTAAATGATGAATGACAATCATGAACTCGATGTGATTTTAAATTAGAGATTAGAAAGCCAGAACAAATACCCTAAATCATTCTATCCGACGTTCTAACCAATCTGCCATTTCATCGCCTACTGGTTCGAATAAAAACCAGTTAACAGAATGCCCCCACATGGCCTCAGTTTAAAGAGTTAAACAATTAAATGATTAAGCATATGTATATATATATGTGTATGTGTGTGTGTGTGTGTGCGTGCGTGTGTGTGTGTCGGTGTCTCTGTGTGTATGTGTGTATGTGTACGTGTTCAACAATTACAATCCGCTAAACAGTTTCTCAAAATGTTTCCGTCTTACTAGATTAAATGACGCTCAAGATGTCAATCTGTTGGTTCGAACCCGTTACATAAAGGTTGCCAAGACAATGTAGTATCTATTCGGCTATGTTGCGTCCAAACCACAAGTTAAATAAAAATAAATTTTATATGGTTATATTCGATATTATTTCCAGCATTTATTTCTCGTATACAGATATTTGTCAAATCCCCAAGTAATTTCAAAGTGGTTCTACAGAACTCTCAATGAATAAATACATCGATTGAACTTCGGTGGTGCACGTGTTTCGAGCAACCATACAAACACACACGCATACACACACATGTATATATAAATATATATATACATTAATATATATATATGTATATCGCCCCTTGTCTTTGGGGACATATCTGAACTCCTTAAGCATGTCGTCTTATTCAACCAGACACTATATTTATTGTAAGTTTTTTAATATATTGAGAGTAACGTTTGTCAATATGTAATAAATATTAATATAATATAGTGTGTAATTTGCAAATTTACCGGTATATATAATATATTATGTTTTCAATTTATGCTGGATCGGTCTTGAAATGTCGAGTAGATTAGAAGGGTAAAGATTCAAGACGTTTTAAATATTGATAATCGAATTTTCTAATAATTATTCTGTGTTTGTCGATATTGCTCAAAACTGTATTGAGTTCACAGGAAGCGTATATGAACAATTTTTTTAATTAAATTGCTATGTACTTTGAGGAAACTAGTTCAATATTTAAGTTATATCGATTTCTGAGACCATACGGACACTTGATATATAGATTTTAGTATATATATATATATATATATATATATATATATATATATATATATATATATATATATATATATATATATTTATATTCATATTTATTTATATATATATATATATATATATATATATATATATATTTATATTCATATTTATTTATATATCTATACATATATATATATATATATATGTGTGTAAATTATCTATTATTTAAAAGGTCATGTATAGCTGTTATTGTTGTTTAACACTATGTTAGTCTGATTGAAGCAACATATGATCAGAACCTTGCCACATGACTATTCTGTGTGTTGGAAACACAACACCAACTATCCTGTCTTTCGATATGACATGCAAATATTTTGCCTGTGGATTTTATCAGATCGAGTGAACCTGGTAACTGTACTTCGTTGGTTGTTGCTGGGTTGTTGTTGGCTTTCCAATATTAATAGTTACATCGTCTTTATTTTGATTGCGAAGAGTAAATCAAGCTATTATATTCTCCAAATTATTGCTGCTACAAGATTAGACATCTAATGTTTAAAGTGAAATAATTGTTTCTATTTTTGGCACAAGGCCAGCAATTAACTCAGTACATTACTGGTACTTTATTTTATCGACCCCGTAAGGAGGAAAGGCAAAGTAAACCTCGGCGGGTTTAAAGTGAAATAATTGTTTCTACTTTTGGCACAAGGCCAGCAATTATCCAATGTATTACTGGTACTTTATTTTATCGACCCCGTAAGGATGAAAGGCAAAGTTAACCTCGGTGAAATAATGATCTCAAGTTGAAATCACGCATCATGTATTGCATCACTGTCTCTAAAGACAGAAGTAAGGTATTATTGGATTTGAAACCAAAACTTAAAGAGGTGGAACAAAATCCAACAGACAAGTAGATATTAAACTTGGGTGGATTTGAACTTAGAATGCATGTAGAGGGACAAATCCTCTCAAGTCATTTTGTCTGACACTTCTACATATAATGAGTTTAGATAAAGAATCGAATACATTCGATGCTGTTAACTGTTTGCGAACATTCAATATATGGGTCCATATAACAATACATATTCAGTCAATGATCTCCTTCCTCATTATATAGTTTTACCTTGAATAGTAGTTCACTTCTTTTATAGTATTTCACTGGGGCACTTCGGAAAGACGATATATGGTAGGAAATTGTTCTGATCACATGGTATGGAAACCAATTTGCTTCTAGTGAGAAGATATCTTTCTTCCTTTCATAGTGCCTACTGAAATGAAGAGGCTATGTTGCCTAGTTACACAGACTACGATTTTGATATGTGGGGATATGCTATGAATTCTTACAGACACATAACTGTATCAGCAGGAGACTGGATGTACATATGTGTGTAAATATTCGAGTAAATACATTGGTGTATGTGTTTGATCCCGTGTTTGTGGATAGAAATGATGTGTGCATGTGCTTGTGCACGAATATACATCTTCATATACAATTAAACTTACACACACAAATGTATATATATATATATATATATATGTGTGTGTGCGTGTGTTTGTGTTTGTGTGTCTATAAATACGAACAAATGCGTAACTATAAACATCTATAAGTGCATACATATATACATATATACATGCCCACAATCATACATACATACATACATACATACATACATACATACATACATACATACATACATACATACATACATACACACACACACACACATATATATATATATATATATATATATATATATATATATATATATATATATGGGATTCTTTACATGTTTCTCTATCGAATCAATAAAATGAAGTGAAACGTTTAATCTTATAGAAGTATTTCCTTCTCCATTGTAACGTTAAAAGCGCGATAGTTTCCATTTCATGAAGTTATAAAACTTGCAATGTATATTACGACGCGCAACGTTTTCAATTTTCCTTTAATGAGTGTAAATTATTACATAATATCTCCATTTCCTTTAGCTTCTTTGGAAACTGAAGCATTAAAATTTTAAATATTTACTTGAAATTTATATTTCGGTGACTTCCTCGCGCTAACGTTAAATTACTCTAAAGACAGAATAAGGTGGCGAATTTAGAGACGTGTTACAACATCGGATAGAATATCTTGTGGTATTACAGCCTTGTCTCTGAGCTCTGAGTTTTATTCCATCCCTCCTCACACGAAGTCAATTTGCATTTCATCTATTCGGGATTGATAAAACTAAAAGGACGTAGTATTGAAATTGCGGAATTCTTAGAGTATGACACGAGATGTCTTGCAGTACCTTTTTCGGAATTTTGCCTTCAGGTTTCAAATCACTGCACGAGTTCACTTCCCATTAGCCTTAAATAATCACATGACCACGGGGGCACAAATTATTATAAATTCTGGAAGGATTATGGATATCTGCTACGGAGGTGTGACGACAAATATGACAATTTTAGATTAAAATACATCAGATTATTTAATTTAACGTTTAGCTTTATGCGTTCAAATCCTATCGGCGTTCACCATGCCTTTAGTTTCTGGAGGTTCCTAAAACAAATACAATTTCAGATATTTTTTATTATTCACATTTTATGTTCTGACTGCGCTTATAGTACATCATAACGCCCCTTTTTCACTAAAGAAACGATATATAGCATTAATCAGACCCGTCAACTCTCCCCGTCCGATGTGGAGATCACCAACCCACTTTCGGGTGGGTGAGAGATGTCTTGTCTTGTGAAATTGGCTAAGGATTTCATTATGTAAAATCTCCCGATTTTCCCTCATTCCTCCCCATTTCGGGGCACTCTTTTTCATGGTACTCCCCGTTTGGGCTTTTAGAGGTTGGCAGGTCTGATTAATATTTTGGAGAAGATAGTCAAGCTGCATGTATATATTTTGTACCTATTCAAAAGAAAAAAGAAGCAATCAAGTATTTCTGTTCCAATGACACCACTCAAATTAGCTGTGTGCCACACTGAATACTTTTTTTTAATGTTTCTCACTAGTATAATACATTGATATAATAAATTCTGACATTTTCTTTAAACATTCATGCTTGAAATGTCATACAATATCAATCCCACAAAATAGCAATAGTCGAAAAGAAGGAACAAGTAACGATACTTGCTTAAATTATGAAACACTATTG
The DNA here is from genome assembly GCA_964016885.1 of Eledone cirrhosa. NCBI lineage: Eukaryota > Metazoa > Mollusca > Cephalopoda > Octopoda > Eledonidae > Eledone > Eledone cirrhosa. Next base: position 306,411,829 of record OZ024742.1, read on the forward strand.
GTGAATGAATGAATAATCTTCCTTGCTTCATCGTATTACTAGTTAATCCCCACCGTCAAAACCGTCAACACCTACTTTCATTTGAGAAGAGGGTTTTTCCGTTAAAATATTATGATAAAATATACATAGTAATAATTGTTTCTACCTTTGGAACAAGGCCAGCAATTAGCCAGTACATAACTGCTACTTTATTTTATCGACCCAGTAAGGATGAAAGGCAAAGTTAACCTCGGCGAATGCATTTTGTTTTGTTGTATTTGTCATCCTTTACCACAGTACCACATTCTTATATACATTTCTCCTGAATTGTACCGACCTTTACTAGTTATCATCACATATTACATATCACACAATGCTTCATGTAAATTACACTCCTTTATTCTCATCATGCCTGGACATAGCTGATATTACTATCACACTGACACTATTTAAATTATCGGAAAAATGAGCTAAACACTGGTGCCTGATCAACTTCCTTAACCTGTCTAAAACTCAATATATATCCTAACTATAAGTAACATACATCAAATATATTCTTCAATCTAGATAGTTTCAAGTCTTCATACAACCTCATATAGAATTTCATCATAATGAAGTCAACTAACACAAAGTAACTATATCTAATCTACAAGCTAATCTTCCTCACCATCCCAAATTCCACATGATTGACGTATATTACCACAATCGATTTGCACACGATAAAAACGCCTTATACGCAAGTTCCAATTGATTCTACATAAGCACTACTACGGCTCTGTTTACTATGATAGCCACACTAATGCATCTTAACCACACACACACACAAACACACACATATATATATATCTCTATATATATATGTGGTCCCTAACTACGCCAACTTCTTCTTTGGCTACGCCTAGGCCTTGATATCCACTTTTGTATCGGCGCTATATCTCTCTCCCATTAATGGCTCGACTGTTTTCAGTCTTTTGTCCATTCACATTCACCACCGTTTCCAGCATTTTAGTCAATTTTCTTGACATTTCTTTATGTATTGACCACACTCATACACACTCTCTGATATCTTACATAAGCCCACTGATTTCCACTCCTACCTTGACTTCACCTCCTCCCATCCTACCCACACCAAACTCTTCATGCTAAACTCCCAATTCCTTCAACTTCGTTTGCTCTCTAGCCAGAATCAGGATTTCGAGATGCAGTCGCAAAATATGGCTTCCCGCTTCATCCAGCATGCATATCCTCCCAGACTGATCAAAGTTGCCCGCACCGACACCCGTGAAACTTATAGTACCAGAGCACTCTCACACCACCACCACCCTCCCAACACCCACTTTCCGTTCCCCCTCACCTACCAACCCATCACCCTACATCTCCGGCGAGATATCCACCTTTGCTTCCGCACTCTCTCTTTTGACCCAGTCACTTCACGGTTCTTTCCAAACCCACCCACCACCGCCTTTGAGCACTCCCGTAATCTCTGCGGCCTCCTGTAGGTGGTTCTTTCCTTTCTTCTCCTACGACTCCACCCGGCTGCCGTCCCTGTTCTGTTCCCGGCTGTAATACCTGTCCTTTCATGTCTAATATCACCACTCTCACTGGTACTACGGTTCATTCCGTATCCACCACTTTTCCACCCGCACATCCATCCACGTAGTCTATGCCCACCAGTGTTCCTTTTGAGGTTCCATACATATCGGACCGTTTCATTGAACTCTTGAGGTACATGGATACCCCCGTCGCTGGTCATTTCAATTCCCAAGGATGCACTTCCCCACATCTCTCAGTCCTTTTTGTCCTTTACATCACGGAACACTTTCCTCACGCACCAGGACTGAGCTGAGTTTTATTTACGACTCCAGTTTCCCTAATAAACTTAACTCCTCTCCCCAATTACTTTAATCTTGTACAAATACGCTCGTGCTTACTTCTCTACCCTTAGCCACTGTCACCCTTACCTCGTCCAAAATACATTGTAAATGACAATCAAAGAATGTTTTACTTTCAAACATTTAATCATTGACGATCGTTTCATCCTAGGACAAGGCCGAAAATATCGGAGTTGATAACAAAAGTCAACCACAGAGTTTTGATTTTATATTTGTGTTTAACATTTTTTATCATCTCCGATGAAATCGGCCTTGTGCTAGGATAAAACGATCGTCAGTGATTAAATGTTTGAAAGTTTAAATACTCTTTGATTATCATTGTATATATATATATATATATATATATATATATATATATATATATATATATATATATATATATTGGTAAACGGAATAGAAAATGCTGACAAATTGTTCACAGTTGAAAAATGGTTTAATTAGGAATAAAAGAGTATTAGTGATTGTATGGGTTAGTATTCAGTTGTGGTTTTAAGTTTTTAAGTTTTTACCGGTTGCGCATTTCTAAATGCTTTTCAAAAATAATTTTGAGATAGAGTGTCCGTGCTGTTTGCTCTGATCTGATTAGTTTTGGGAATTCTACCTGTTTTTATGTTAAAAAAGTGGCTCCAGCGTTATTTTTGTGTTGCAAAAATGCTTGTGGTCAAAACAATTTTGATTGGTCGGTAGAGGTCATGTGAATGTAAAAAGTTGATTTTGCGCCAAGACTGTTTTTATGTTAAAAAAGGGGCTCCAGCAAAAATTATTGGTCAAAACAATTTTGATTGGTCGGTAGAGGTCATGTGGATAAAAAATTTGTTTTGCGCCAAGATTGAGAAATGACTCTTTCACAACAAATATGTCTGTGTGTGTGTGTGTGTGTGTGTGTGTGTGTGTGTGTGTGTGTGTGTGTGTGTGTGTAGTAGTAGTAGTAAGGTGTTCGATGCTGCGACAATGGCCAGCAGCGATGTGTGTCAAATGGCTATTAAGATAAGTGTGTGTGTGTGTGTGTGTGTGTGTTTGTGTGTGTGTGTGTGTGTGTGTGTGTGTGTGTGTGTGTGTGTGTGTGTGTGTGTGTATAGCAGAGTAATTCGATGGTCAGAAAGAATGTGTCTGAAAGCAATGGGGGGTATTTTAGCATGTCAAAAGATATTTTTCAGCTTTTGTCTTATACGGAGAAGTGCGCGTGTGTGTGTGTGTATAAGTCTCTTTCTATGTTGATGTACGCGTGGGTATGTGTTTGTGTATATATGTGTGTGTGTGTGTGGGGGTGGACCAGTATTTTTTTCCCCTGGTAAAATGGTGTACATTATTCGATTTTTTCAGTAAAATCGGTTCTCTTAATAGAACATCAAAAATCTTAACAATAAAAGGTGTGAAATGATATTCACTATATATATATACATATACATATATTCACTACATATATATATATACATATATACATACATATATATGCACATATATTTTTTTGTATTGCACCATAGAGCATGTGTGTTTACGTGTGTCATTGTGTTTATATGTGGGTAGAGATGTGTGCTGATGTAGGTATGTATGTTGACGTGTGTATGTTGTGGGTTCGTATTAGGGAGAAGTGTTTAGACGGGGTCCGTATTTGGTAATGAAGTAAGATTCCTTGCTGATGCGCTGGGTGTGGGTGGCATTATCTTTAAATTTGTAGAGGGGAAAGATTCTGAAGTTAGGATGATTTTGGGCGGCACAGGTATCAATGTGTTCACTCAGTTGTATTTTCCTGTATTCCCGTATTTTAATTTGGGATCTATGGACAGTCATGCGTTGGCGGAGGCTGTTTTTGGTCTGGCCTATGTATTGTTCTCGACAACCTGAACAAGTTAATACATATATTAGATTTTCCGATGCACATGTGAAATTGTGTTTTACTATAAATCGTTGTCCATCTTTGAAATAGAATTCCGAACCCTCTATTAGGTTGATGCAAATGCCACAGTTGGGTCTATCGCATTTTCTTACTGTGGGTTTCGTTGTTGTGGTTGGCAGTACTTTGGCATGTGTTAAGATGTTTTTCATTGACTTGGATTGTCTTTTGCTCTT
>OZ024742.1:306420769-306425769 GCA_964016885.1 Eledone cirrhosa
GTAAAGGAAAGAGATGTTGTGAGATAGCACTGCTTGAAATGGCGAAGAGAAAGTTGTGAGACACTATTGGTTGAGAGGGTAAAGGAAAGAGATGTTGTGAGATAGCACTGCTTGAAATGGCGAAGAGAAAGTTGTGAGACACTATTGGTTGAGAGGGTAAAGGAAAGAGATGTTGTGAGATAGCACTGCTTGAAATGGCGAAGAGAAAGTTGTGAGACACTATTGGTTGAGAGGGTAAAGGAAAGAGATGTTGTGAGATAGTACTGCTTGAAATGGAGAAGAGAAAGTTGTGAGACACTATTGGTTGAGAGGGTAAAGGAAAGAGATGTTGTGAGATAGCACTGCTTGAAATGGCGAAGAGAAAGTTGTGAGACACTATTGGTTGAGAGGGTAAAGGAAAGAGATGTTGTGAGATAGTACTGCTTGAAATGGCGAAGAGAAAGTTGTGAGACACTATTGGTTGAGAGGGTAAAGGAAAGAGATGTTGTGAGATAGCACTGCTTGAAATGGCGATGAGAAAGTTGTGAGACACTATTGGTTGAGAGGGTAAAGGAAAGAGATGTTGTGAGATAGCACTGCTTGAAATGGCGAAGAGAAAGTTGTGAGACACTATTGGTTGAGAGGGTAAAGGAAAGAGATGTTGTGAGATAGCACTGCTTGAAATGGCGAAGAGAAAGTTGTGAGACACTATTGGTTGAGAGGGTAAAGGAAAGAGATGTTGTGAGATAGCACTGCTTGAAATGGAGAAGAGAAAGTTGTGAGACACTATTGGTTGAGAGGGTAAAGGAAAGAGATGTTGTGAGATAGCACTGCTTGAAATGGAGAAGAGAAAGTTGTGAGACACTATTGGTTGAGAGGGTAAAGGAAAGAGATGTTGTGAGATAGTACTGCTTGAAATGGCGAAGAGAAAGTTGTGAGACACTATTGGTTGAGAGGGTAAAGGAAAGAGATGTTGTGAGATAGCACTGCTTGAAATGGCGAAGAGAAAGTTGTGAGACACTATTGGTTGAGAGGGTAAAGGAAAGAGATGTTGTGAGATAGCACTGCTTGAAATGGAGAAGAGAAAGTTGTGAGACACTATTGGTTGAGAGGGTAAAGGAAAGAGATGTTGTGAGATAGCACTGCTTGAAATGGCGAAGAGAAAGTTGTGAGACACTATTGGTTGAGAGGGTAAAGGAAAGAGATGTTGTGAGATAGTACTGCTTGAAATGGCGAAGAGAAAGTTGTGAGACACTATTGGTTGAGAGGGTAAAGGAAAGAGATGTTGTGAGATAGCACTGCTTGAAATGGAGAAGAGAAAGTTGTGAGACACTATTGGTTGAGAGGGTAAAGGAAAGAGATGTTGTGAGATAGTACTGCTTGAAATGGCGAAGAGAAAGTTGTGAGACACTATTGGTTGAGAGGGTAAAGGAAAGAGATGTTGTGAGATAGCACTGCTTGAAATGGAGAAGAGAAAGTTGTGAGACACTATTGGTTGAGAGGGTAAAGGAAAGAGATGTTGTGAGATAGTACTGCTTGAAATGGCGAAGAGAAAGTTGTGAGACACTATTGGTTGAGAGGGTAAAGGAAAGAGATGTTGTGAGATAGTACTGCTTGAAATGGCGAAGAGAAAGTTGTGAGACACTATTGGTTGAGAGGGTAAAGGAAAGAGATGTTGTGAGATAGCACTGCTTGAAATGGAGAAGAGAAAGTTGTGAGACACTATTGGTTGAGAGGGTAAAGGAAAGAGATGTTGTGAGATAGCACTGCTTGAAATGGAGAAGAGAAAGTTGTGAGACACTATTGGTTGAGAGGGTAAAGGAAAGAGATGTTGTGAGATAGCACTGCTTGAAATGGCGAAGAGAAAGTTGTGAGACACTATTGGTTGAGAGGGTAAAGGAAAGAGATGTTGTGAGATGAGATAGTACTGCTTGAAATGGCGAAGAGAAAGTTGTGAGACACTATTGGTTGAGAGGGTAAAGGAAAGAGATGTTGTGAGATGAGATAGTACTGCTTGAAATGGCGAAGAGAAAGTTGTGAGACACTATTGGTTGAGAGGGTAAAGGAAAGAGATGTTGTGAGATAGCACTGCTTGAAATGGCGAAGAGAAAGTTGTGAGACACTATTGGTTGAGAGGGTAAAGGAAAGAGATGTTGTGAGATAGCACTGCTTGAAATGGCGAAGAGAAAGTTGTGAGACACTATTGGTTGAGAGGGTAAAGGAAAGAGATGTTGTGAGATAGCACTGCTTGAAATGGCGAAGAGAAAGTTGTGAGACACTATTGGTTGAGAGGGTAAAGGAAAGAGATGTTGTGAGATAGTACTGCTTGAAATGGCGAAGAGAAAGTTGTGAGACACTATTGGTTGAGAGGGTAAAGGAAAGAGATGTTGTGAGATAGCACTGCTTGAAATGGAGAAGAGAAAGTTGTGAGACACTATTGGTTGAGAGGGTAAAGGAAAGAGATGTTGTGAGATAGCACTGCTTGAAATGGAGAAGAGAAAGTTGTGAGACACTATTGGTTGAGAGGGTAAAGGAAAGAGATGTTGTGAGATAGTACTGCTTGAAATGGAGAAGAGAAAGTTGTGAGACACTATTGGTTGAGAGGGTAAAGGAAAGAGATGTTGTGAGATAGCACTGCTTGAAATGGAGAAGAGAAAGTTGTGAGACACTATTGGTTGAGAGGGTAAAGGAAAGAGATGTTGTGAGATAGCACTGCTTGAAATGGAGAAGAGAAAGTTGTGAGACACTATTGGTTGAGAGGGTAAAGGAAAGAGATGTTGTGAGATAGTACTGCTTGAAATGGAGAAGAGAAAGTTGTGAGACACTATTGGTTGAGAGGGTAAAGGAAAGAGATGTTGTGAGATAGCACTGCTTGAAATGGAGAAGAGAAAGTTGTGAGACACTATTGGTTGAGAGGGTAAAGGAAAGAGATGTTGTGAGATAGCACTGCTTGAAATGGAGAAGAGAAAGTTGTGAGACACTATTGGTTGAGAGGGTAAAGGAAAGAGATGTTGTGAGATAGTACTGCTTGAAATGGCGAAGAGAAAGTTGTGAGACACTATTGGTTGAGAGGGTAAAGGAAAGAGATGTTGTGAGATAGTACTGCTTGAAATGGAGAAGAGAAAGTTGTGAGACACTATTGGTTGAGAGGGTAAAGGAAAGAGATGTTGTGAGATAGCACTGCTTGAAATGGCGAAGAGAAAGTTGTGAGACACTATTGGTTGAGAGGGTAAAGGAAAGAGATGTTGTGAGATAGCACTGCTTGAAATGGAGAAGAGAAAGTTGTGAGACACTATTGGTTGAGAGGGTAAAGGAAAGAGATGTTGTGAGATAGCACTGCTTGAAATGGAGAAGAGAAAGTTGTGAGACACTATTGGTTGAGAGGGTAAAGGAAAGAGATGTTGTGAGATAGTACTGCTTGAAATGGCGAAGAGAAAGTTGTGAGACACTATTGGTTGAGAGGGTAAAGGAAAGAGATGTTGTGAGATAGCACTGCTTGAAATGGCGAAGAGAAAGTTGTGAGACACTATTGGTTGAGAGGGTAAAGGAAAGAGATGTTGTGAGATAGCACTGCTTGAAATGGAGAAGAGAAAGTTGTGAGACACTATTGGTTGAGAGGGTAAAGGAAAGAGATGTTGTGAGATAGCACTGCTTGAAATGGCGAAGAGAAAGTTGTGAGACACTATTGGTTGAGAGGGTAAAGGAAAGAGATGTTGTGAGATAGTACTGCTTGAAATGGCGAAGAGAAAGTTGTGAGACACTATTGGTTGAGAGGGTAAAGGAAAGAGATGTTGTGAGATAGCACTGCTTGAAATGGAGAAGAGAAAGTTGTGAGACACTATTGGTTGAGAGGGTAAAGGAAAGAGATGTTGTGAGATAGTACTGCTTGAAATGGCGAAGAGAAAGTTGTGAGACACTATTGGTTGAGAGGGTAAAGGAAAGAGATGTTGTGAGATAGCACTGCTTGAAATGGAGAAGAGAAAGTTGTGAGACACTATTGGTTGAGAGGGTAAAGGAAAGAGATGTTGTGAGATAGTACTGCTTGAAATGGCGAAGAGAAAGTTGTGAGACACTATTGGTTGAGAGGGTAAAGGAAAGAGATGTTGTGAGATAGTACTGCTTGAAATGGCGAAGAGAAAGTTGTGAGACACTATTGGTTGAGAGGGTAAAGGAAAGAGATGTTGTGAGATAGCACTGCTTGAAATGGAGAAGAGAAAGTTGTGAGACACTATTGGTTGAGAGGGTAAAGGAAAGAGATGTTGTGAGATAGCACTGCTTGAAATGGAGAAGAGAAAGTTGTGAGACACTATTGGTTGAGAGGGTAAAGGAAAGAGATGTTGTGAGATAGCACTGCTTGAAATGGCGAAGAGAAAGTTGTGAGACACTATTGGTTGAGAGGGTAAAGGAAAGAGATGTTGTGAGATGAGATAGTACTGCTTGAAATGGCGAAGAGAAAGTTGTGAGACACTATTGGTTGAGAGGGTAAAGGAAAGAGATGTTGTGAGATGAGATAGTACTGCTTGAAATGGCGAAGAGAAAGTTGTGAGACACTATTGGTTGAGAGGGTAAAGGAAAGAGATGTTGTGAGATAGCACTGCTTGAAATGGCGAAGAGAAAGTTGTGAGACACTATTGGTTGAGAGGGTAAAGGAAAGAGATGTTGTGAGATAGCACTGCTTGAAATGGCGAAGAGAAAGTTGTGAGACACTATTGGTTGAGAGGGTAAAGGAAAGAGATGTTGTGAGATAGTACTGCTTGAAATGGCGAAGAGAAAGTTGTGAGACACTATTGGTTGAGAGGGTAAAGGAAAGAGATGTTGTGAGATAGCACTGCTTGAAATGGAGAAGAGAAAGTTGTGAGACACTATTGGTTGAGAGGGTAAAGGAAAGAGATGTTGTGAGATAGTACTGCTTGAAATGGAGAAGAGAAAGTTGTGAGACACTATTGGTTGAGAGGGTAAAGGAAAGAGATGTTGTGAGATAGCACTGCTTGAAATGGAGAAGAGAAAGTTGTGAGACACTA
>OZ024742.1:306428269-306448269 GCA_964016885.1 Eledone cirrhosa
CACACACACACACGCACGCACACACACACACACACACACACACACACACACACACACACACACACACACACACACACACACACACACACACTCACATATATATATATATATATATATATATATATATATATATATATATATATATATAAATATATATATATATATATATAGGGTGAAGGCAGCGATTTTTGCTTGAACTTTAATCTGTTCTTATAATAAATATATATATAATATATAACTTATATATATATATATATATATATATATATATATATATATAAGTTCAAAGTTTATCTGGGGTTCAATCGGAGGTAACCACAGTAAGTAAGGTACTCAATACAAAGCAGAGTATAAATATTTAATATAGAAATGGCTTCTACAGGAGTAGAACTGTTTCATTCGGGAGAAATTATCAGGAATCCCATGGGCTTTCTGATGACATGCATGCATACATACATACATACATACATACATACATACATACATACATACATACATACATACATACATACATACATACATATATGGTGGCTGCCAACTGGTTTTCGAGTACGCCAACTACTTTATATCCATGTAGGAGAACCCCTACCGAAGCGCTGAACGAGTGTGACTTTTTAGTCCAGCCAGTGACTTGAAAACTCTGGTACAAACACTACACTTGTGACAATTATTGACACATAGTGCTGGGCCCATGGCACCATGTAACGACAAGTGCAGAGAGATCTCCAGATATAAAACAATGCCTGTGCCGGGAAGCTTTTATAGTGAGCAAAGGCACTGCACAAAGCCAGTCCCACTCTCTTAACCAAGATGATATTTACCAAAAAGAAGAACAAGTCAACATCAATGGATACCATCAGGGTTGCAGGTGTTATATCAGAGTTTTCATTCTCCTAGAATTCTGCCTTGACAAAGGCTAAGGGTCATCTCTCCCGGTGATTTTGGATGGCCATTGACTCTTAAGAGCGCCTTTGCCTTTTGATAAGTTTTGTTTTTAGTCCTGCAGGATGTCCAAAGTCACCCTCCTCACTAACAAACCTTGGTGGGTTGCCAGTTTAGTCGCCAACGACCCGACCATGGGACAGGTGGTACTGGGATACATGTTACCAGTAGCATACATACATACATGATGATGGTTGCCCCCTCGTTATCGAGTATGGCCATTGCACGAGAAAAAAAAAAAAAATAATAATAATAATAATAATAATAATAATAATAATAATAATAATAATAAATAAATTAAAAAAAAGAAATATATATATATATACATATACATACATATATACATACACACATACATACACATACACACACACATATACACACACATACATTAATAACAATAATAATAATAATAATAATAATAATAATAGCAATAATAATAATAACGACAACAACAATAATAATATACATATTCATATATATATACACACACACGCACGCCCATACGCATATCTACACACACACACACACACACACACACACACACACGATAGCAACTAACAGAGCTGCGATCGAATGTGGCTTTTTAGCCCAGCCAATGATCTAAAATGTCTTGCACAGAGTCGGCAACCAAAACATTCACTGGGAATAGGCGGCTGTGGTTGGAGTTCGTGTACTTTTGCATGTCGCTTGAGCCCTCCTGCTGATTTACATTCGCTGCATGTCAGCACCATAGGAGGACCCTCGCCGTCTGGAAGTGCAACAGCAATGCCCTTCCTCACATCCCGCTTTACTTTCTCGTGTGCGATTCGAGATGCCTCAAAGGCAACTTTTCCCTCATATACAGTCTTTCTCCATTTATTACGATCAGCAGCAATATTTTCCTATGTATCAGCAGAGATGTTAGCGTCTTTCAGAGAGGCTTTCAAGGAATCCTTATACCTCTTTTTTGGTTTATGTGGCGGTCGTTTTCCTTTAACCAACTCTCCATAGAAGAGTTGTTTTGGTATTCTAGAATCCTTCATCCTGGCAAGGTGACCACTCCAACGGAGTCGTTGCTTAAGCACAAGAGCTTCTATACTGTCACACAGAGCTTTCCAAAATCTCGACATCACTGATGTGGTCCCTCCAGTGAACGCCATGGATCCGTCTGAGACACATCTGATGGAAACGCTCCAATTGCCTACGGTGGCGTCGATATGTGACCCAGGTCTCGCAGGCATAAAGAAGACAAGAGAGTACACATGCCCTGTACACCTTTACCTTTGTCCTCCTGCATATGTCTCGCCGACCCCAGAGTCGCCTTTCTAGCTTTCCGAAAGCATCACTTGCTTTCCTAATCCTAAGTGAGATTTCACTGTCAAGGTTGCCGTATCGATTGACAGTGCTTCCCAGGTAGACAAACTGATCAACCACTCCAAGTCGTTTGCCATACACGTAGATGTTTGGTTCAGTGTACTGCTTACTAGGGGCAGGTTGGTACATGACGACGGTTTTCTTGAGACTGACAGTCAAACCCAGGGCAGTGCAAGCGTCAGAAAATGCATTCAAAATGTGCTGCATATCACTCTCTGTGTGCGCTACAAGATCGCAATCATCTGCATACAAGAGGTCTCTTATGATTGATGTAAATACTTTTGTCTTCGCAGCAAAGCGCCTGATGTTAAATATGCTGCCTGATGTTCGATATCGGATGTAAACACCATGCTCGCAATTCCTGAATGCAATACAGAAAACCATTGCAAAGTATATGGCAAACAGGGTCGGTGCTGGAATATCCCCCTTTTTCACTCCATTTTTTACTGAGATAGGCTCCGACATGTTACCTCCGACATTAACCCAAGCCTTCATGTCGTCATGGAAAGACCTAACTAAAGCAAGGAACTTATCAGGGCAACCAAATTTCTGGAGAACCTTCCATAATGCATCTCTGTTGACAGTATCGAAAGCCTTTGTCAGATCGACAAAAACCTGATACAGATCCAAGCCTTGTTCAATGCACTTCTCCTAGAGCTGTCTAGCTGAGAAGATTATATCGGTAGTACCGCGTCCAGCACGAAAACCAGATTGACTTTCAGGAAGAACACAATCTACAATGTGTGTCAGCAGACGGTCCAGAAGCACCCTACATAAAACTTTCCCTACGACAGAAAGCAATGATATACCTCTGTAGTTCCCACAATAATTCCTGTTACTCTTTCCCTTGTACAAGACCACCATTACTGCATCTCTCCAGTCCTCAGACACGGATTCATTAGCCCATATCCTTCCAAACAAAGAGTGAAGATGTTGTAGGAGTCTCTCACCACCATATTGTAGGAGCTCAGCATGTATGCCATCCATACCTGGAGATCTTCCACTGTTCAGCTTCGAAATAGCTACTGCAACCTCCACAAGTGTCGGAGGTTCTGCGAGAGCTACTTTCACAGGACTTTCTGGAATGAGATTGAGGAAATCTTCACTGACGACAGACGGCTGATTCAAAAGATCATCAAAGTGCTCTCGCCACCTTTGTAGAATTCCCTGTGAGTCACGAAGAAGTTCTTTGCCATCCTTACTGCGAAGCGGTGTCACCAGAGAAGAAGACGGTCCATAACCTCACGCAAGAGACTGTACAACAGCTTTGTGTTATTGGAATCAGACGCAGTTTGTATCTCACCAGCCTTCTCACTCCACCACTGATCCTTCATCTGAGAAAGACTCCGCCTAACACGTGATTTTACATCCCTGAGCTCCTCATGCAACGTATTCCTCTCCTGTGGTTTTGCCGTCAAGTAGCGTGACAGAGCACGCCTCTTATCAGCCAACAAGTCTTCTATATGTACATCATTCTCATTAAACCAGTCCTGATGTTTTCTCTGCACCAATCCCAGAACACGCCTGCCTACATCATAAACCGACTTTTTAAGGGTCGGCCAATCCTCACCAAGATCTGCAGCCAGCATCTCTTCTTCCAATGTCCTCTTCACATATTTATCCTTAAGACGAGCAGCATTCAATCTTTTGGGCAGGGTAACACCAGGAGCCCGGATTTTACGTTTGGTGATTAGTTTCACTTTTGCGCGTACCAGGCGGTGGTCCGTCCAGCACTCAGCTCCACGAAGAACACGAACACACTGCACATCCTGTCTGTCACGCATCCTGACTAGGACGTAGTCCAAAAGATGCCATTCCTTAGATGCAGGATGCATCCATGTGGTCTTGAATTTGTTCTTTTGTTTGGAACATGGTGTTGGTAACACACAGATCCAGCTCCTCACACATCTGTAGCAGGAGCATACCATTGCTGTTACACTTTCCCACCCCATGCTTTCCGATTACATTCCATGTGTTAAAATCCCTACCCACTCTAGAATTAAAGTCACCAAGCACGATGACTTTGTCTGCCTGAGGAATATTTCTTAGAACACCTTTCAAGGCATGGTAAAAGGACAGTTTTTCTTCATCGACAGAATTCATAGTTGGAGCATACACACTCACCAGGGTAGCATATCTTCCCTTGTCCAGCGGAACTCTCATGGACATAAGACGCTCACTAATCCCTACTGGGAATTCTTCTAATTTATTCACAAGTACAGTCTTAACAGCAAATCCTACCCCAGCCTCTCTTCTGGTTCCTTCATCTCTTCCTTTCCAGAAGAATGTATATTCTCCACAAAATTCCGTAAGATGACCATCTCTAGCTAACCTCGTCTCGGATAAAGCCACGATGTCAAAATCGTAACGTCGAAGCTCCTTTGCAACAAGAGCGGTGCTTCGTTCAGGACGCTTCAAAGAATCCCTGTCAAGCAGCGTCCGTACGTTCCAGCAGCCAAGACTAAATGCCCTGTTTGGCTCTATTACAATGGCACGATGACGAGCGGGCCCAGGCTGTGATAACTTGGGGCCCCTGCCCTTATTGCCAATGATCTTTTTTGTTCCAGAACCTAAATTGCCAATTATCTCTTTTACATTGTTCTGGAACATCATTGAATTGGAAAAAAAAAGTAATAATAATAGTAATAATAATAATAATAATAATAATAATAGTACACTATTAATAATTATTAATGCACTCGTGCAATGCCTGTGCGTGACGAATATTTTTAAAGTGAGGAAAGACTGTGCACTGAGCCAATCCCACTCTCTGAGCGACAGTAGCTATAACCCGAAAAGAAGAAAAGATCAACATCATCGGTAACTAGTGAGCCGCAGGTTTTATATCGGAGTTAACCCAGTTTCCTGAGCCCTTCACCTAGAAGAATGCCCTAACAAGGGCTATGGGTTCTTCACTCCCAGTGGTTTAACTGCGCGATCGGGCATACATACATACATACATACATACATACATACATACATACATACATACATACATGATGGCTGCCCCCTCGTTATCGAGTATGGGCATTGCACGAGTAGAAAAAAAAAAATAAATGAAATAAAATAAAATAAATAAATAAAATATAAAATAAAAATAAAAAAAAGAAATATATATATATATATATATATATATATACACATATACATATACACATATACACATATACACACACACACACACACACACACACATATACATTAATAACAATAATAATAATAATAATAACAACAATAATAATAACGACAACAACAATAATAATATACATATACATATATACATACACACGCACACACACAAACACATCTACAAACACACACACACACGATAGCAACTAACAGCGCTGCGATCGAATGTGGCTTTTTAGCCCAGCCAATGATCTAAAATGTCTTGCACAGAGTCGGCAACCAAAACATTCACTGGGAATAGCCGGCTGTGGTTGGAGTTCGTGTACTTTTGCATGTCGCTTGAGCCCTCCTGCTGATTTACATTCTCTACCACATGTTTGGCAAGCATGATGAGTAGCATCTCCAACAGCAGCCTGGTAGTCAACCACTGGTCTTACTTTATGACTGCGAAGATGACTTTCGAGTCCAGCTTTGCTTAGGCAGAGTCTCGCACAGACGCTTCATGTCAGCACCATAGGAGGACCCTTGCCGTCTGGAAGTGCAACAGCAATGCCCTTCCTCACATCAAGCTTTACTTTCTCGTATGCGATTCGAGATGCCTCAAAGGCAACTTTTCCCTCATATACAGTCTTTCTCCATTTATTACGATCAGCAGCAATATTTTCCCATGTATCAGCAGAGATGTTAGCGTCTTTCAGAGAGGCTTTCAAGGAATTCTTATACCTCTTTTTTTTTTTTTTACATACATACATACAAACAGACAGACAGACCAAATTTGGTCCTGCGCATTGAGTTTGAAATGTGGTCGGTTATAAGAGTTTGTAGACAGGATATGGCGCTAAATACTCCATTTGATTCTGTTTCTTCTCAGGTTTCTATGTTCAAATATTTTGTCATCCCCTTAATTCAAACTTTCCGGATAAAATAATTATCAGAAATGTACTGAAGCCAATTCAAAAGGGACTCTCATAGAAAACCAGAAATTTGACCCAAACAAAAGAACACCAGCGTTAGACTTCAATATATTAGATAACCGAAATAATTATATTGTATTATTATGTTCTGGATAGCTTTGATTCCGATACTTTTAATTCCAATACTTTTGATCCAATAATTGTATTCCAATTGTTGGGGAAATCCACAAAGCTTTTCATTTCTTATATTCTGATATTATAGTATAGGATATAAGAATCCGGGAAATGATGATTTAACAAATGAACGAAGTTAAGAATGAAATCGCTTCTAGCAATCTCATGATATGCATTACAGCTTCATCTCACCCAACATCGGAATAAATCAGAACTTTACATATTATCACTTTCATGCAATCCAACAAATCATTCCGGATTCTCTAAAATCTAATTACATATTCTATTTAATTTTTCTGATTATTATAAGATTGCTGCCTAATTTTACTTTATCCGCTTTTTTTCCATACCGAGGTGAATACCTACATTCTAGGAAGACATTCCAAAATAATAAATGTGAATCTCAACTCAAGTCTTCTTCGTGTAGTATTATGTTGTTGAGGCATAAATTTTAATGTTACTAATTATTTACTGTAACCATGGTGTGATTGGATGTCCGTAAATTCATCTGAAAACCTGTTATATGAATCATTCGGGGCCGAAATAACAGCCTTTTTGTAATATGTGATAAAATATACTGTGTAATTGAAATAATATATTATCTGCTTTCGTAAGACCTACACTCCGGTTTACAAGGATATTTTATTTGATTCCATCTCCTGAAGCATTTGGATTGTTCTGAATCTAGAAATACACATCGTAGCTAAAAACGTCTAGATATACAGTTCCACAGATACCCGGTCATACAAACAGGAAAACTATATAAGGCAACTGTTTTAATGAAAACATTGTGGCAGTGATGTGTATTTATGCCGCCATAATGTCGTAATTCATTCAACTTGATTCTACATTACTCTCAGCTATCATATACTTACATAACCTTCTGCTATCTGTTGATCTTACTCCTTCCCGACCTATATAATTGGTGTCTATAAAATGTATCACAGAAACATCTCTTTCTGCTCTGCCTTAACAATTTAAACATAGATCAGAAACCATATGTAACGTGTGTCTCTCAATATAGCAAGAAATAGTTGATACATCTATCTCAGCATTAGATAAATTGTCAGAAAAAAAGGCTAGCTACTGCTCGTGTTGAGGTTTCACTCCAGTCTAATTCATATTGAGCTGGCCTGAAATACAATATATTTCAGCTATGTCGATCCTTTGTTCAGAAATAGCTTAAATGTGTTAAACAATGTGTTACTTAAAACTGTTTTGAATGCTCTTTCTATCAATACGAAAGATCCCATAGGAAAACTCTCATTGGATAATTATTGGGGTTGTGGCGTAGCGCAAACGTAAGCCTGATCTAGCACACATACGAATTCCTGACCCGAAAGCTCCTTTGTCGTTCAAGTGTTTAAGATTCTATGATGTAATCTCACAGAGTCTGTTTACTTACACCTGTATTTCGTAACAAACCAAAACAAATATCTATACATCACTCTGTAATCCATTCCATTCGAATATCAAGCGAAAATCTGAACCTTTCGGTCGTCAATTAAAGAGGCTTAGCGCCTAATGTTGATTATTTGACGAGCCGTAGAAATAGTTTATATAAATTCCTAGCGTGCATACCATTGAAGGATATGCACACTATGACAAATCACACTAAATCTACGTGAAGGTTAGTAATTAACATGACTTAGAGAATAATGTTGTCCGATCACCAAATATTACAAGTTTTACCTGATAACCGTCTGATTGCATTTAATGTATAATGGAAGAGAATTGACATCTCTTGGTTCAGATGGTGATTGTTGCAGTCGTTCCATTAAAGGAACGCCCTGCTCTTCAAATTCCATAGCGTAATTCTCATGGTGATTCATTGTAACACATCGTGTGATAGGGCTGGCCGTTGATTTGCATATACTGTTATCCGACGGGTTTCCAAAGAATTTCAATCTACCCACATTCACTTGCAAAGCGTTGGATTAACCCGAGGCGGTGGTAAATGACAGTTTACATACATGCTCAGCATTGGGATCAAACGCACGACCCACTGGTTCCGAAGCGAAAATCTTAGCCCTTTACCCATGCCACATGCACTAACGTACGTTCATGAGCTAAATGAATACACTTTGTGAATACACTTAATATACCACAAAGGACGTGTTGAACAAACAATTTTCACGATTTCATCCGTTTTCAATTGAACACGAGATGCTTAACACATGAGAGCAATGTATAGGCGTTAATGTGAATGAGGATTTTTACAGCTTCTATATATTTGATTCGTACGTCTTCCATCTATATGGAGATAGTTATCTTATTTTACCGTTATTTCATTGTGTCTTTTATTTTTGTTGTTATTTGTCCTCGCTAAATATGTTATTTTCTCATCACCCATTCCCACTTGCCAACTTCTTTAACACACAATATTTCCGTCCATCACCAGTCTACATCTAGAAATATATAAACGACATCCCTACAAGTGGTCTTCTCTACAACTTTCATAATTTGAAATATGACGTCCAGATTAACCATAATCAAGAACAGTACCACCTTAGAGTGAATTCTGCATTATCTTGCCCTGCAACAGGCTCTGTAGTTGATTTAAGATATAACTTTAATCTTCCCCCAAATTTGTTCGCATTATACCTAAAATAGGAATTAAGGATGGTTGGCAGGGTTCGTTGAACAAAATGCTTTACGGTGTTTAGTTACATTTTATATCCCGAGTTCAAATCCCACCGAGATCAACTTTGCCTTTCATCATTCCGTGGTCGATACCATTAAGTATCAGTTAAGTATTGGGCTCAATATAATCGGCTTTTTGCTTCCTCAAATCGCTGACCTTTTGCCACTTTCAGAATAAATTAAGTGAATACATAAATATTATTAGGAGGCAGGATTTGCAGGTTCATTGGCACCTCGGATAAGTTACTCCCCAGTACTTTTTCCAGCTTTTAGGTCCTGCGTTCAAATCTTACCGAGTTCAAATTTGTCTATTATTCTTCCGGAGTCGATAAAATAAAAGTATCAGTTAAGTATAGCACTTGCACTCGATATAATCGATTTTCCCTCTCCCAAATTGCCTGCTTTTGACAATATTAGAAAGAGTTAATATAATTTATGTGGGGGAGGGTCCTAATTTGTGTGGGATATTTAATTAGATATTTTTATTCTGCATTATTAGCATAGATCTTTCCGATGATAAATTTACCTAAACATCAGTTTCGAATAAATATGAAATGAAATACCAGTCAATTACCGGGGTTGGTTAAATCAATTATTGAATGTCGCCCTCACAAAGTATACATCGTTTTCTGGTTTATGATAAGATTCATTGCTATTGTGATTTATATTGCTATTCTTACAGTCATTAACAATTTGTATTTAACTTCTCAGTTAGTCTCTGTTTTATATAGTATTGTTTTCGTAATTATTGTTGTTTATTTATCATTATCTAGATTCATTAACATCATATTTTAGAAATTTATCGCGTTTATAGAATAAATACTTCAGAAGTTTATTTGTTTTTCTTTGCCAATTAAATCTTTTTTAATTAATTAATATACGTCATTTTCTTATATCTTTGACGACATATTGATTTGGTGGTGATGGTGATGGGGTTGGGGTTGATAGTAATAGTAGTAGTACTGTTATAATTTAAAACTTCGCAGTATGATATTGATTTGTTGTCCGGGTTTCAGTAGATCCACTAGAGCCAGTTCTTCATGGTTACTAAATTCATACACTTGTGAACTGTTAATTGTAAACGTGGTGTCTGTGTGTTTAAAAACCGAACACAAAGAGACATTCTTGGAAATGATTGTGTAAACAATGCATCTAAAATCAAGAAAATTGTCAGAAAGCAAATATTGTATCAATGCATAACATTTGCTGGAGATAAATGTTTGAAATTTATATTTGGGAAATGATTGAAAAATACAAACAGAGAATTGAGAGACGTCTACGATATACGCGTAAAAGTTATACATCGCCATCCCATCCCTAATTAACGTCTATTTTCTGTGATTGCATGGGTTAGATGGGTTGTGAGGTTCTGAGGCTAGGCTGCTCAGGTGACCACATGTTGCTCATACTTTACGCTTGTGGTTTGTGTTTACAGCTGGGTGGTCTTTCTATCGCCATCTACTTTATAGCGTATACTCTACAGGGTGTACTGGGTGAATTTTGTAAGTAGCCAGCATTATCACCTTACAGAGTGAATTAGCTGCTTTTTGTCGTGGTATCTTTAGTGGAGGTTGGGTGCTTTGTGTCGAAGCACAAACACTACCACAATACAGGGAGGAGTGGATGCTTTTTATCATGGCAGTAGCACTAAAATTTAAAAATTGGGCAGGGTTCTTTTTATCGTGACACCATTACTACATTTGTTATGCACAGAAGTATGCCACCAACAAAATAGCTGTTGGGTAGAATGAAAGATATTAGAATTGAGACCGAACAGAATCCAATAAAGTTTTAAAGTCAGTCTCCAGGCAATATAAAAGCGAAATTTGTATTGCTGGAATTCTGATAAAATGCTTTAGCCGCGAGCATTTTGCAGATGACAGACGGTTTACCGGAGCGGGATTTCTTTACATAAGATGTCTCAAGAGCTTAAGGAACTTTAGGTGTCTTACAAAACGTTAACAATGATCTTCAAACGATATTTTGTTTTCCTTTTTAGATTCAATACCGTTTAACGAAAATAGTTTCTCCTTCCCCATGCTCCCAAACTTTTAACGTTACTCTGGTGTTAAGTTAATGTTCAATTTACTTTAACTAGAAAAGTAACATAATAATTTTAACCGCTTTATCTCTTGTCCTGTGTTATATAATTATTGTGTACTGGGCTAATTGCTGGCCTTGTGCCAAAAGTAGAAAACAATTATTATATCTTCATTGTGGTAGCTCACTCTCTTTTAAAAACATTCTAGTTTAGTAGAAACTTTCCTGAAACCTCTGTTTTGTATTAATCACTTGCTTGTTCTTGTTTATCTGATGGGTACAATATTAATTCTTTTAAATTTTCTGCTGGTTGCTTCTTGTTTTCAATGGCAGTATCTAGTTAGATTTTCCTTTTTAGCTCCCAATAAATTAAAAGATTTATAAGGCTCTAACAGAAAGCATTATCTCCACATTTGATGAAATATAACAATATGTTGGTACTTCATCTGAATAGGCTTGACTTTCTAAGAAGATCGTTTGTGTGTATGAAGTTTCTGTGGATCTGTAAATGCTAAATGGCTACGTGGTTTAAATATTCCACCTTTAAATTAGTGGCTGTAAGTTCATGTCAGCTAAATCAAGTTATTTATATTTATTGAAAATATATATTGTACATTTCTCCTAACTGAATAGCATGTTGTTGTTGTTTTTTACTGACTTAAGTAACATGATTATGACTATTTATACATTGTCTGGTATTTAATTATTAGACATTATTTTAACTAATGTTATCGTTTAACTTGAGGTTTACAAAGCTGTTTCCCTTCGTAGATGTAGATGCACACAACTGATCATGATTTTACACCCCTCACACACACATACACACACTGAATGTCATCATAGCTTCCAGTGTATGTTCTGATTATTAAAATGTTTATGAAAAATGCAGCAGTAACGAGGAAATATTATTGAGAAAACAGTGGATTGGCAGTGTCGGTAGAGGGTCGGATGCCATGCTATGACGCATAGAGTTACGGCCCTTGCCATTCTGAGTTCAAATCCCGTCGAGGTTAACTTTGCCTTTCATTCTTACGGGGTCGATAAAATAAAGTACCAGTACTGCACTGGGTTATTGCTGGCCTTGTGCCAAATGTAGAAACAATTATTGAGAAAACGGATATGAATGTTTTGTTGGTATTCTTAATACATGTCACTATTTACAGAATAATAGTTGTTTGTACTTTTGGCACAAGGCCAGCATTTATTCCAGTGTATTACTGGTACTTTATTTTATCGACCCCATAAGGACGAAAGGCAAAGTTAACCTCGGCGGGATTTGAACTCAGATCATAAAGGGTCGTAGCTCTTTACTGCAAAGCAAGGCGTCCAACCCTCTACCGATACTGCCAATCCACCATAATATTAATTTACAAGACTGATCAGAGAGATCGAAATGCATTTTCTCAGCAAGTATTTATGACCTTTGTGGAGATAGGTTAAACGATAAACATCGGTGCCTCACACACTACACAGTTCAATTGCAGTAGTGTTAATCTCTGACTTTCCATAACACAAGATGATAACCCACCCATTAAAGGGAAAGTAGTGTAATTCTGGCTACAATCTAAAACCTTCTAAGTGGTCCACAAAAAAATTTTAGTAAGTTAAACTGAAGGAGCGTGCCATCTTAATCACAATAACATCATTGCTGCTGATTTGATTTGAACTCAAGATATGAGCTATTAATAGTACTCGAAATCCTTGTTTGCTAATAAAATATAGTATTAAATTATCTGCACGAATTATGTAACGTACGTTAGCATTTGTTTTATAATTACCGAATCCAAAGCTTCTAATTATCTAAATGTTACAAATAAAATATTGCACATGCCTTTGTCAATTAAACCTGTTTATTTTTTTAAAGCAATGCATTTATTGTTTAAATATTCTATTTTTCAATAGAATTTCAATTTTAGTTTTTAAAATATTTACTAATAATGTTATTATTCACCAGACGATTTCCTTTGAATATTACTTCCCCTTACCACATTAAATTTCCTCTGCTTCATTTACTTATTTATTTTTATTATCTCCATAATTTTCTTCACTTTACCAGCGGTATCTTCTCATTGTCCCCTATCTTATTCCTATTTGCTTGTCTCAAATTCCCTTCTAGTCCAAAGAGTTTCATTTGTTAACCGCCACGCCTTAAACAGCATTCATGCATAGAGAGAATCGATTTAAATAAATATATATTTATCTTTTTGTTTCTGATTGTTTCTGAATTTTTTTTTATTTTTGTCACATTCCCTTTTTCTGATGTGCTGCACCTCAAAGTAAAACATTTCCTCCACACTCGCAGCCATTGTGAGCCTCTACATTCCATTACCATACTCTCCATACTAGCTTACAATTAAAATAGAGTAATATGTCACACCCTAACACTTCACGCCTCTGCTATTACATACATCACACTTTCACTACTACATTCTACACTACAGTACAACACTACATATACCACACCACAACATACTGCACTATACGACTGCACACTACAACATACTACACTACACCATACTATAATTATATTTAATAAGTATTTTTAATGTTGATGCTAACAACCTTAAGATAATATTCTTCTGTAGGTTAATCGAATAATACCGAAACAAGTTCAGGTTGTCTCCACTGTTACCAAAATGATTCAAATAGATTAGTAATTGAGTTAATGCCGTATACTACTCTCTATAGAAGTCTATATCATTGGTAATTTTAGTTTTGATGTCTTAACATTACGTTAACATTATTATAAATAAATGTTATTCATGCAGACCATGTCCCTGGGTATTTAAACTCAGTAATATATTATGTTAAGTATAGCATGGCTCTATATTTCTTCTGATGATGCCAAATAATCCAACGTCCTCAAGATTCCATCCATTGCTAGAATACAATATGTAGCCAGCTGCTACTACTTTATTTTGTCGCCGCATTTAACCCTACTGTGTATGTGATGTTAAAAACAATAGAAATAATCAAACGAACAATTATTTTACAGACAATCTTTTGATAAAGTTCCGCATTGATAAATAGCTGAAGCGCTGTTAATTTGAATCATCTCGTTGCATACCATCACCAGCCAGGTCAACCATATACAACTGTCTCTCATCGACCGTCGCCTCTACTTTGATTCATATCCTAACCGTAACCCTAACCAAATTTGCTACATCTTCTAGTCAGAGCTTTAACTTTCTATAATACACATCTCGACCACATTTTCATCATAGACCAGACGTAAACTTGTATTCATTTCAAATGAACATACACCACAGTGATCTTACAAAACACGAAAACCCACCCTTCTATTTTTAGTCATAGAAGAGAAATACTGGAGCCCCAGTATTGTGATGGAATGTTTTTTGTTTGTTTTTTTCTACAGAAAACTGGGAAACAATGAGAAAATATTCTATAGCAGTATGGAGAAAAACTTCAAATCGAAGAGCTGGTATTTTCCATTGAGTCAATAAATCATAACTTGAAAATAATTACCTAGAGATACTACATCAAATAGTCTAAAGATTCCGTACATACATCCTCAAGAAAACAAGATTTCAGAAGTGTGACATAACTATCCTAATTAGTGTAACGTTAACAAAAGTAAATAATATCAGGAAAAATAACGGACTAGAAATTAATGAGCTAGAACTAGAACCTATATATCAGGAATAAAGGACAGTAGTTGTACAGAGAGTCCACAACATATGACAACACAGTTAAAACCTACCACTCTCTCTCTCTCTCTCTCTCTCTCTCTCTCTCTCTCTCTCTCTCTCTCTCTCTCTCTCTCTCTCTCTCTCTCTCTCTCTCTCTCTCTCTCTCTCTCTCTCTCTCTCTATATATATATATATATATTATATATATATATATATATATATATATATACACCTCCCTTTCCCTCTCGCTCTATTTGACTAATTTAATCAGAGCTTCATTGAAAGATTGCACATATTATTCAACGATAACATCCCTTTGATGAGAGAACATATGCGGAACAGCAATGGCTACAAAGTTTTCGGATGCTATCCTACGTATATAGTGAACTTGAAACAACATTTTACAAAACCTTTAAAGAATATCTCATCAGGAAGTGGAAAAGTCTTCTAAGTACCAGTTTATGTAATCAATTCAAAAGATGAACTACAATGATTTCATAATAATCTACACATGTTATATCCGTCCATTAGATTCACCACAGAATCCAGTGACAAAGAGGTACTGTTGTTGATAATTGCCGTCACAGAATTGAAGTAATCATTCTTATGAATAATTTAGATTTAATGAAAATCAACTAATATAAGGATTTGACCAAGGTGTGTATTGATGGAGTCTGGAGAAATCTTCGATAACTCGTCGCGACATACATCAATTTAAACTTGGCAGAGAACAACCTAGCTTCCAATTTAGAACACCACCGATTTCTGCCAGAGAAGAGAGAGAGGGAAATTTGAGAAAAATATAGAGAAAAAATCAACCCCCTGTGCTGGATTGGTTTATTGATTATCGATATAGAAATGATGAAATGTAATGTGGGCCACACTTAGATTTCAACTCATCGGGCAGAACCGGAAAGAATAACACAAATCATTCCATCCGACATAATAATGACTCTGCAAATTCGGCACCTCTTTGAAAAAGGTACAACACCCCATATTTTTAAGTGTGTATTGATGGTTAGATTGCCTAACTACTTATTTGGTACCTATATGCCATTGCCCCCCGCCCCCTCTCCCAACATACATACACAATATTTGCGTCCCATGTGTGAAATATCTGTTTTTCATAATATCTTTAAGATTAATTTATATTGGTTGAGCATATTACTTTCTCGGCGGGTAAGATTGTTATGTGATATGCAATTGATATTTTCAATACCCTTAAAATACAAACTTATTAAATTACAATCAAAACTACATTACTATATTTAAAAAGTATCTTATATTACTATTCCTCAGTACTTGTCTTACACATCTCTCTTGAAAGTTTAGAGGTGTAAGATATAATTGTTTCTACTATTGGCACAAGGCCAGAAAATTACCCAGTACATTACTGGTACTTTATTTTATCGACCCCGTAAGGATGAAAGGCAAAGTTAACCTCGGCGGGATTTGAACTCAGAATGGCAAGGGCCGTAACTCTATGCGTCAAAGCATGGCGTCCGAACCTGGGTCACCAGATGTGTTAAGAAAATGTTCTATAGCCGACATATTTTGAGAAAAATGCCCACAATTTTCAGCATGAAAAACGCAAAGGTTTCAGAAACAAAGTACAAGGTTACCCCCATTGTATGACAGGACACAAGAAGTTTATCTCTTAGTTCAAAATTGATTTTGATCATGGAGTTTCCCAAAACAGTTTCACAATTCTGTAAACTTTGCCACGCAGCATTGTTGACTTAATTACATTTTTTACTTGGCATCGTTTATCTCGTCACCATTTTCTAAACTGAGTGGATAAAAATAACTTCATTAACCTTCGCATCAATGATTTGTAGGAACGTATGTAATCGAGTATTTGAATCCAGATTTCCCTTTACGCGACACTTTAACAAAGTTAATGCTTCATGTGTAAAGGAGGAAGGAACACTTAGTACTAGAGGTTGATTGCTATTGGAAATTAGTCTCATTGAAGACAGTCTGTTCCGTGATCGCTGTTCCCTCTAAATCAGTGTAATTAAAAATAGCATGTAATGTGAACCATTCAGCCAGTGTTTTAGAAGTTTTACAAATGTCACACAAGAAACATAAGCAGACCAAACGTTTTCGTTGCCCACTCACATTTTATTCGGAATAAAGTTCGTCGCATTATTTCACTAATAGTGTAACGTTTTGTTTCTGATGTTTTACTGATAGATCACCACATAGAAAATATAATTACTATGACTCATAAAATTCCAGCACTTGAAAAGGAATCTCATTGGAATATAAACAATAATAATTATTAAAATAACATGAAAATAGAATTACAGATATTGTAATATAACATACACTACAAAAGAAATGAATATACCATTACAATAAAATGTACAGCAGATACAAAAATAAACCAAAGTAAAATTAAGATGGCTTTCAAAATTTGCTTACCAAAGGCAAAAAACAGAAGGTATAATTGTTTTCTCCACAAGACCAATGCCTGGCCAGAAACAATTACAAAATAGCAAAAGGGAATCATAGCACCAAACACAGAATGTGCAACCGGCACAATGAGCTGGTTGACCACATCATCTCCGCCTGTCAAGCCTTGATATATACACAAGCATGATCAAGTTGGCAGTTATCTCCAAAAGGCAATATGACAACACATCAATATAAAAACGAACAAAATGTTAAATATTTTTGACATATACTAACGTGGTACATGTCAAAATCCAGACAACTTTCATTTGGGATATTCTCGCCCGAACTGACAAAGAAAACAAGGCAAATAAACGAGACGTAATAATCAATCTCTCTCTCTATCTAAAGTCGTTCTCAAGCCAGGAGCCTCGTCAGGCCGGTGATTATCCAGGTTTCGGCGCGTGAGGTGGCTGTGAGTACAAGACAAAACGCCCTCTGGATAAGAGGATTAAACCCCCTGGTATTTATTTTCAGCTGAGTATACCAGAGCAACGTGAAATTTGCTCAAGAACTCAACACACAACATAGCTCAGGAATCGAACACACGAGAGTACGTCCAACACCATTACCACAAGGTCACGATATCTCCAATAAAAATAATAATCAAGGACTTTAAAAAAAACAGATGAATATTGATTGACCTCACAAACCTTTCTGACATGAAAATTACACGGAAAGTTTGGAAAAAGTATCAAAAAAAGTATCGAAATAAACAATATGTGGGCTGTGAAAGTAAACCGCTTCAAATAAAAACTGGAGCGCGAGGTATGATACGAGATTATGAAAAAGATATAGAAGTCATACCAAGGTTCGGAATACTACAGCCTGTCTAAACATATTTCAGCTAGAAAGAGTCCACATCCTGCATTAGATAATATCGATATAATAGCAGAACTCAAACAAAAGATTCCTCATGCACAACCCACTTTATTCAATATATTTATGATATCATAAAATTATATGTCGCAATGATATGTCTCTACAAGATTAATAGGCAAATGAATAACACAGCTTATATTACACATACCATATACAATGGAAGAAACACTGAAATAACACTAGAAATAACAGGGGAATTTTGTAACAAAATAATTGTTTCTACTTTTGGCACAAGGCCATCATTTACCCAGTACATTACTGGTACTTTATTTTATCGACCCCGTAAGGATGAAAGGCAAAGTTAACCTCGGCGGGATTTGAACTCACACCTCAAAGGGACGTAACTATGCTGGAAAGCATGGCGTTCGACCCGCTACCGATACTGCCAATCGACCGCCCTTGTAACAAAATAATACTGATACAGTACAACCAAGAAGTACGGAAAGATGAAAGGCAAAGTTGAGATTCTAATCAGAACGTAAATTGTTGGAATATAAGAAGCAAAACATTTAATTTTTCTGAGAGTCTAACGATTCAAATACTAACCAGCCTTTACTAATGATTGCTACTTTAGAGGAAAGGGTAACATTGATTAAATCGGCCCAGATCGTAATTGCCGAGTACAATATTTCACCGAAATGGCGAAAGCAAAGTTGATCGCAGCACACAAAGGCATGTAACAAAATTCCACAAAGCATTTTATCAGAAGATCTAACTATCCTGTCAATCCATCCTCCATTAATTATAATAGGATTTGGTAGTATAAAGTGGTGGTTTAGTAGTATCGGTAGAGGGTCGGACGCCATGCTTTGCAGCAAAGAGTTACGGCCCTTTATGGTCTGAGTTCAAATCCCGCCGAGGTTAACTTTGCCTTTCATCGTTACGGGGTCGATAAAATAAAGTACCAGTAATACACTGGAATAATTGCTGGCCTTGTGCCAAAAGTAGGAACAATTAATTATAATACGTTTTACAATCGGCCCATCGTTTCTCATAAATACTTCTAATATATGCACCTAACTAAGGTTTGTTTTATTTTGTGGATCTTTGAAAAATGAAATACGGAAAAGACATCGTATCAAAGAGTGTTCATATTGGTACGTGATAGGGCCTATTCTGTACCCCTATGTATACGCATAGAACTTACCTTTCAAACACTACTACAACTACTACGAATACTACCGCTCAATCAACTTTTACTAATGAAATCGTTTACAATGATAACAACACTCAAAAGCTACAAGCAGTGATCAATAGAGCAGATTTAACATCTTTCTCTCACTACATATAATGGTTTCTTATTTTGGGGTAGGTGAAAGTCGATCAAATCAATCACAACGCGTTACTAGTACTTTATTTTATCGACCGCGTACGGATGAAAGGCAAAGTTAAACTAGGCAGGATTTGGAATCAGAAGTTAAAAGGCGTCGGACAATATGGTTTGCGGCATAGAGTTACAGTCCTTTACAATTCTGTCGAGGTTAGCTTGGCCTTTAATCCTTACGGGGCCGATAAAATAAAGTACCACTGACGCACTGAGGTCGATTTAGTCGACTTCCCCCTTCCCTTCAAATTGCTGGCCTTGTGGCAAATGTAGAAACAATTATTATCACAACTAAACGTCTACCACGAAAGCATTTTATGCCGTAAATTCTCCATACAGCCGTTCTAACCACGACTGTCATCACTAAACTTCACTTGTGGAAATAATACACATAACAAGATAGATATGTAGTTACTCTATTTTCTAGAATTGCGGATAAATCTTCCTCAAATGAGATACATAGAAAAAAATAAGAGATCATCGCAGCTG
>OZ024742.1:306453269-306463269 GCA_964016885.1 Eledone cirrhosa
GACATAATATATAATATGTTACATATATTTGATAATATTATCTGAGTTGTATTATTATCAAAGCGAAAAATGTTGACGAACGGAGATCTCGGTACGTCATAACATGTATACTTAACAAAAGCTGAATCCACGTAAAACATATTAAGTCATTGTTTTGGATTCATATATATATATCTTTCGCTTTGATAATAAAACAACTCCGCTAATATTATCAAATATATGTAACATATAGAAACAATTATCAAATATATGTAACATATATTATGTCAACTTATTTCATTGTCGTCATAATAACCAACTTTGATTATTTATATATATAATGTGGCTAGAGTTTATAATCACACGCTATAAAATATAACCAGATAATAAAAAAATATGTTTCTGCTATTCCGAATTAAGATTCTCCAGGTATCATTTAAATGTGCCGATGTATAAAAGCCTGAAAACTGCCCGCAATATTCTGTTCAAAGCGTTGATAGGTTTTGCAAGATCATAGCGCCACTTTCTTGAATAAATGTTTACTCGTTGTTAAAGGACACCATGTCAAGACTGGTGGGTGTTGTGTTTCCTGCAGTGCATTTCTACCCAAACAATCTTACTCGAGATATTCCACGATGCATGGTAGTCAGTAGACCCTTTATCCCTCCCCCTCTCACAAGATTAACCGTGTAGCGTATTTAACTCTCCAAATCATAACACAGACATTCACATATTACAGCAACAAGTACAACACAATCAACTGTTGACAACATCAGCAACTATAAACGAAATATTTACTATATAACTGTAAAAAACAAAAACAGTATATCAACAAAGCTAATAATAGCAAAAATGATAAATGGAAACAAGAAAGATAAAAGAAGCCTATAAGCCTTCACACGGCCTTT
This sequence comes from Eledone cirrhosa, assembly GCA_964016885.1. Classification (NCBI taxonomy): domain Eukaryota; kingdom Metazoa; phylum Mollusca; class Cephalopoda; order Octopoda; family Eledonidae; genus Eledone; species Eledone cirrhosa. The sequence continues at coordinate 306,454,157 of OZ024742.1, forward strand.
TAGAAATTGCAGTTAAATATTTCTCAAATCGCACACCAAACCCATTTTTCATGTTTCACATGACAGTATCGTCCTAGATACACTGTAGCTGAATAAAAAGAAGTTTGATCAATGGTAGAATGCTTTACCAACAGACTTTCTGAAACAGACTAACGTGAGGTTCAACAACAATTTTAATGGTGGAAAAGTACATCAACGACATCAGACAAAATTACCTCGAAACACTGTTCACACCAATTTTAAGGCACCGTATTAGTTTTAGTTTAGCATCTCCAGACTATAAAGAAACCAGAAATTCCCATTGCAATTTAAACATTCTTTTTTTTACTCATAGTTCTTACTTCTATCTCCTGACAATATCTTTGATTTTGGAACTTTTACGTGGTGCGACGACCTGCGAAAAATATAAAGTAAATCTCGCTTAATTTTAATAATATACTGCTAAATAAGGGCTCGTTCGAAACTTACTGCACACTAAAAGGATAGTCTCTCTGTAACTAGACAATAACATCATACCGTTTACAAACATCAAAAAGTAGTCAGAAGATAAATTCTTAGCTGTCTCACCCGATGACATTTCTAATATTTAAACTATTGTCAAAAATGTCAAGAGCTTTTCTTGTAATTCTAACTAAAATTTTATATCGACCCCGACATCAGAGTATCGTTGAGAAGTAAGCATTCTAAGCACTTGGTAGTTTTAGTTCCCTTTATTAGAAGTGTAAGAATCTGACATATTTGTATTTAATGTGCAAAACGCTCTACAGAGAAACGTTTTTTTTTTTTTTATCTTTAGCCATGTTGCAATAATAAAATTAGTTTTAAAATAATTGTTTCTACTTTTGGTACAAGGCCAGCAATTATACCAGTGCATTACCGCTTCTTTATTTTATCGATTTCGTAAATATGAAAGACAAAGTTAACATCGGCGGGATTTGAACTCATAACGTAAAGGGCCATAACTCTATGCTGTATATCAGGGTGTCTGACACTCTACCGATACTGCCAATTCACCGCCCTCTATTAGTTTTAAAATAATGACAATAAGGATTATAAGATGAGGGAATATACAGTTAATGGGGTGTGGTAAATAAATATATACATATATACCAAGTCCGAACATAATGTTGTTACTACAATTTCCCTAATTCTCTATAAACTGTTCATCTCTAAACCTTTCCAACTTAGTAGAATGGGCTTTAACGAGGAATTTTAATAAAACAAAACGGAATACGTCAGTTGATTTCAGCCGTTTGCATTATAGAAAAGACTCGCTTACATCTGTGCACAAATATTTTCCATTATTTGATTTATTGATCTGATTTCCCTTATTTCTCGTGTTTAGATTTCAGTCAATCATGCACAAAGAATCTCAATTTTACAGCTCACTATAATTTATGATTAGACTTATTTATACTTCATACACGTTTCTGATGGTCTTGAATTCAAGATATTTTGAGGTATAAAAGCATTTGTTTTGTTCCAAACATATAATCTTAAATAAGTATATTCTGACGTAATATATTTTAAAGATCACACTCGTTAAAGTTATATTCATTTCCACATCGTTATCTGGGACGGCTCCTTGGTTTGAATTTCTAAATCAAATTTATTTTCTTTGTTTTCTTTTTTATATCATAGACATCTTTAAAAATGAGACGTAACACACACATTCACTAAGACACGTATTAAATACTCTTGAACACAAATACTTCATCAATAACCTAAAACCCAATCTCTCCCTCTAATCACGAAAATGCACACAAAAGTAGCGGGAATATAATTGCCTCGTTGGAATATAACTCCATGCTAGGTTGCAAATCTATACCAACAAATGCAAAGAAGCAGAAACTGTGAAGCTCCGATGGTGTTGAGCTTCCTTACCTTCACAGAGGCTACCACGTTAAACTGTCGTTATATAGATATAATCTGAGTAGAGGAAGGAGTTACGTTTATGTGTGTGTGTGTGTGTGCACTTGTATGTGCGCGCCTGTGTGTGTGTTCGCGTGTGTGTATGTGTTTAATCAAAGAGAAATTATCGGAATGGGGTAAAATATCTAAGTAATTATTATCTCTTTTTAATCATTTGTAATCGGATTTCTAAAAGAATTTTTTTATTGTAAAAGCATTAGATTTTGCGTAAATTGCTAAGTGTTTTTATTTTTTTATTTTTTCTATATTTTGATCAGGGTTAATATTTTTCATTTTACTTTATTTGCTGTCAGCAACAGTAACTTATCAGGAGAGCCTCAAACTAAGAAGAATTAAGTTCATTTTTAAATAGACGAATGTTAGTATTAGCATTCATGAGAAATATCCTTGAGATATTAAGCAGAACGGAATTCTGTTACTAGACACTTATAGTTGTTAAACTATTATTACAAAAACATTTCAATGAGGAGACAATAATGAGAAAGAATATATTCACGCCTTTAATAAATATACATCACCTGAGCTTTTCATTGAATGTGATATTCAAAATAATAAATATGTACCAACTAATACAGATGACAAAAAATTAGGACGTGGAAAGCATAATGTGAAACAGTAGCAAAATAAAAAATAAAATAAAATAAATAATATCTAAAATCCAATTCAAAGAAAATCATAAAATTTGGGTTAAAAAATAAATCACAAAAAAGTATTCTCATTTACACTTCCCAATAATTTCGTGAAGTGTCAAAATCAATTTCGAAATTTAAACATCTGAATCAAGAGAAAAGAAAATCGTATTTTTCTTCGCATTTCATTCATTATAATCTATTGTGATGCATTTGAATAATTTAGGCGAGTTGTTTAATAAAGAAAAATCAGGTACAAAGTCTGCAAAGCCTGATAAATAAACAAAAAATGTGAACAGTAAATTAAAATAAATGAAATCCATTCTATACATAAATAATAATAAGAGGAAACGAAAATACGTGTGATCAGTGCAATGGCTGGGAAAATCCAGGTGTAAGGATGTACGTATTAAATAGTTGTTTTTGTAACGTGCTATGCGACTCGGTTTCATTTTCCGGTTTGAATGATTTCATGTCCTTCACTTTCTTAAGATTAATAATGTTTTTCTTCTGGAATAGAATTATATAAAAAATATTAACTTCCCAATTTCTTATTGGGTGTTAATAAATGCAATGTCCCTATATCAGTTTAGAAATATTTCAATGCCATTATAATCTAGAAACGTATGTTACTTTATTTTCTTTTAAAAAAAGTCTGGATATTAAGAAAATTGAATTAAAAAAATAATGTAAGAATTAATATTAGAAATGGAAGATTCAGGCAAAGCATTTTTAATTCACCCAGTGTTAATAGAAATATTAAGCGAGACAAACTTAATACCATGGGTGAAATCTAGTAAACGAAAACAGCATAGCAGTCCTTGGAATATATATATATACGGATATTTTTAATGCTATATTTTCATGATCCCATCGTTTATTAGCAATTTTATTAAGCATAAATTACAACTTGTGGAATATATCTCATTCATATCTCTGGAAAAAATATATATACCATTTATGTTCAATAATTTAACTCATGGGTAGATCTTGTCATTACGATTAGTAGACCGTGATTCAATTAGGAAAAGCATTGTGTATATCATCCATCATAGATTCAGTAACTTGTGGTTGGTGCCGGAACGGAGTTAAAATCTTCAATGAAAAACGAATATGATATATACTTTATGTATAATGTATTATGAATTATGGTATATACTTTATATTCCATGTTATATTTTATATATAGTTTGTAATTGTTGATATTATTCTATATTGACTCTACATCTATTATCTACTTCTTAAATTAATTACTTATTCATTTAATTAATTACATTTATCACATTTATTAATTATTAATTATCAACTTTTTGTTTTTAGAATTTACTTACCTTTTATGATTCAAATAACTTCTATTATTTACAATCCTGATTCTTTCATATGCTCAGTACAGCTGGCGTTGTTACGGATATTGCTATCAACAGGAGGTAATACTGTGAGTGCATATAATGTATGTGTTATGAACATTACTACCGCTTGCTCTTATTATCTGATACGTGATACATCATAGGTCGACCGCTTAGCCGTCTTCTTACTTATTCCTTAGGATTCCGAGATCTGATTCCTACCTAGAGAGTTTGGAATAAAGGAAATTTCTATTATTTAGCCTACTCGTTCGCATGAGCCCTTTCCTGTATCTTGGAGACATTATGCAGTCGGTCGATCGTGGTCGTGAGAAGGCCACACTATTTGTGTTTCCCAGCATCAATTCATTATAGACCCATACATGTAACCCCCAAATGGCATTTTAACCAGTTACATTTTTAATTAATTATTTGTTTTGTAACTTACATTATAATTACTTACATTATAATTATAATTATTCATTTTCCGTAACAGTTACTTTTTATAATTTTTATAACATTTTTATTACTATTTATCTATTTACCGTAGTTTGTTTTTTGTTTTTCTCCTTTTTGTAATCTTTGTAATCTCTAGAGTCTTTATAACACTTTACACTACAAGTATTCATACGTTTAAGAAATTCATCGTAAGCTACACTGGTTTTCGGCCAGTGACCAGCACTGTTATATCAGCCTATAAGGCGTCACCAAACCTTGTTGAGAACACAAAACAAATGGTTTTGAGTGGGAGAACGTCTACCTATGATTAAAAGCGTCCCATATGAACCCAATGCCGGAATGTTTCGCTGTCAATCAACCCTCCTTCGTCGCACCTACAAACCCATAATGCATAACATTGGCGAGTGTGTAGCAAAGATCGACTGACCGCCTCAGTATCAAATGTATGTTTATATTTTGCCGTAACTCAGTAATTGATTACTAAATCTTTTAAATGTTTTATGTTAATTACACTTGATGGAGTCGACGATTGTCTTCCGTTAAGATCTGATGATGTAAGCTGACCGGTCAGAAAAACAGATATTATGTATTAAGGCAACAATAAAGGAATATATTGAAATCCGGTTTTTTTTTTCATGGAATTATATCTATATAAATAGAGATGGTTTGTAAAATAGTTTGTAAAAATTATGTTCGATGAAATACCTCATTATTTGTATCTGAAACTATAAAGGAAGCTGTTTGAATTGCAAAAAGAAAGAATAGCACTCTTGTGAGAACTGCGGGATTATATTGCATATATTATTAATGAGAATGTCGATACTGTTCGGCGCTTAGATCAATTGTTTGCTAGCAATAATCCCCTCAAGTCAATGTATTGTGTGACAATTTACAGACATCCAAGATCACCCAGGGTTAAAGCTAAAAATGACTCCTTCGACGACAGAACAACAACACTAATAACAACAACAATACGTTGTTGAAATCGGATGCCATACGAAAGAAAACACGTGAACGGTAGTGGCATAAATTTTCTTATTAACCACAGTATCACATATATTGAGTGGAGGATAGTGTATAGATCGGAGTATTTGAGAGGAGTGTAGTGGAATAAATCCAGCATTTCTTTTCTGGTACTCATTTCATTGACCATAGAAGAAAGGAAGGGAACAAGGATGGTATAAGGAACCTTAGAGGAGTCTTTCTATATGGCCGGTGGCTCTTGATTTCCTATGTAGTCCTATCGTATTGCATATCCCCGACATCTGTACAGCGGTAGGCAGCACTATTTTGTTAATCATACGCCACTCACTTTACCGAATTGTGAACTATATATACGGGTATAGTGTAGGATAGGTAGGTGTAACTGCAGTCAATATTTTTGTGTTATACTGGACGCAGATGTAATTAGACAATGGCGTAAAATGGTGATATCTGATATGTAGGAGATAGAATGTGATTAATATAGGTAGCATGTGTAAAACATGATTGGTTTATATTAGCTAAGAAGATAACACTTTGGGAATATCAAGAATTAATTCTACTGTACTAACTTAAAGATGAAAATGAATTACCATGAAAACATATTAATAGTTCATTTAAGAATCAATTTTGTGCATTTTATGGGTGTTAAGTATGTAGAATGTATTGCTTGTCACTTTACTACTGCTTTCCAAATAACAGGATGTACATATGAGGTAAGGGTTACTGACGTTTTAGCAGAAACACGGTGAACATGCGTACATAAATTTCTATTATCCCATATATCTGCTTGAAAAGAACTGCGGACTCTCATTTCTCTTCTAATTAAGCCAAAATGTAATATGAATAAATTAAAAAAAGAACACAAACGATTTCCCGAATCATCTCATTGTAAACGGACATAGTCCACGAAAAATAGAACGAAACGCGTTCACTGATATATTGATGTGAAACGATTGAAATCAATCCCATATTTCATGGCAGTCGCAAATGTTGAGTTAAAAATAAAAAATGCGTTTGTATTATTAGTTATTTGTATTATTATTATAATCTCAAATCCCGCTGAGGTTAACTTTGCCTTTCATCCTTACGGGGTCGATAAAATAAAGTACCAGTAATGCACTGGATAATTGCTAGACTTGTGCCAAAAGTAGAAACAATTATTATAATCTTGAAATTAATGTTTAAAATATTATAAATAACTATAAAATCGACATTATGGACTGCCAAAGAAATAGTACAATGTATCACATAAAGTGCGTAATCATTTCCGGCAATTCAGCGCTGTGAATTGGTAGTTTAATTATCGATCCCAAATGATGAAAGATACATCTGATCAAGAGGCGATTTGAACTAAATGTGTAGAGGACAGGAACGAATATATATATATGTATGAATATATATGTATATATATATACATATATATATATATATATATATATATATATATATATATATATATATATATATATATATATTGGTAAACGGAATAGAAAATGCTGACAAATTGTTCACAGTTGAAAAAATGGTTTAATTAGGAATAAAAGAGTATTAGTGTTTGTATGGGTTAGTATTCAGTTGTGGTTTTAAGTTTTTAAGTTTTTACCGGTTGCGCATTTCTAAATGCTTTTCAAAAATGATTTTGAGATAGAGTGTCCGTGCTGTTTGCTCTGATCTATATATATATTATTCCGGGTTGAATCGGAGGTAACCACAATAAGTAAGGTACTCAATACATTGCAGAGTATAAAAATTTTAATATAGATGAGATTCTACAGGACTAGAACTGTTTCATTCTTTAGAAATCATCAGGAATCTGGGTATCAAAAAATAAATATGGTATTTATAGGTCTCTAGAAGTGGTAGGAGAGGGTGGGGAGTGGGATGGGTGTAGGTCATTGGTTGATAGAAAAGGGAATTCATTAAAGCTAATTCTACAAAGCTATAGTTTATTTTTATTAATTTTTGTTTTTAGAGTAACAAAGGCAGACAGAATTCTATAAACAGGTTCCGGATGGCATACCATTCCTTGTCATTAAGTTTCTCTTAAGCTAACAGATGTCTATAAGATCAGTGGGGGGTCAGTCATGGTAGATAGAAATAAAGGAAAGGGAAATTCCTTAAGAGCTAAATTCATTAAGGTTCTACTAAGTGACAAAGGTTTAGAGAATTCTGTAGACAGATTCAAAATACTGAGTGCATATCTTACAATTATCTTCGAACTTCTCTTAAACTAATCAACTATATGCCAAAAATCAACAGACACATTCACAAAAAAACACACTCACTCACACACTCGCGCGCAACCATAAACACACATACACATACACATATACACACATAAAAACACACACATATATATATAAATATATCCATATATATATATATATACACACATATATATATATATATATATATATATATATATATATATATATATATATATATACACACATACATATATATACACACACACACACACACACATATATACACACATATATATATATATATATATATATATATATTAAAATAACAGATTAAAGTTTAAGCAAAGAATCGCTGCTTTCACCGTTAAGCTACATCTTTGCTTAAACTTTAATCTGTTATTTTAATAAATATTTGCTCTACGGTTCTTATATATTTGATATATATTTATCCTTATCGAGCCCTCTTTGGATTTTAGTCTTCAAATTTATTATTATTACTATATATATATATATATATATATATATAACGAAGGAATTGTGGTAAGGAACCAGATGGACCATAACGCACCAAAGTACTCAATACTTAAGGTAGTAGAGTGGGTAATAGGAAGAAGTATGACCCCGACGGCAGAGCTTAAGCCGTTTCGACGGCTATTTCTTGACTAAATATGAATTTTCAGCCTGGTAAATAAATAGCCGAACTTCTCAGGGGGTATTTCCTTATATGGGAAGATAGTAATTGTCAAGAGGAGTGGTAAACAATTTGTTGTAAAGACAGATGAATCTATCATGGCATTTGGTGGGAGGTAGGGTTGGCTGAACTTGCCGGTAGAACAAAGAGGGACTGGGGGAAACCCAGTCAAGCGTTGAAAGTGAAGTCTATACAGCAGATTCTAAGGATAGTGTATAAAAGGTCGAAAAAAGTGAACTGGAGAAGAGGAGGGGGTGAGTTGAAAAAATAGGTAAATCGAAAGGAAGTAAAAATAAAAAACCCATTATAAAAATAAGGAAATAAATATATAAAAAACAATATGTAGTTACTACTCCATTTCCACAATCACCAAATTTCTCATTGGTATTGCTAAGCTATAGAAAAGTTTAATAGGTGGAGAGTGGGAAAAATACTAAATACGAGAATGTAGTGAAAGAATTTTATAAAGCCGGCTTTACAGGGGGTCTAACACCACTGCTATAGATAGTTAGTAATCTGCCAATGCTATCTTACAATGACAGGTTAATAAGTTGAGAACAAAAATACAAAAATACTAATACAAAAATACTAATACAAAAATACTAATACAAAAATACCTCTAAGAAATTTAGAAACCACAGAAATAGAGCAGCAACCAGAAAGAAAAAAAATTACTGGAGTCTAACACATCTGCTATAAAAAGCGTAATCGGCCAATTCTATCTTAAAATTAGGGAGGAGGGGGTACTGAGGCTACAGAGGACGAAGGGCTGCATCGGGCTAGGCGAAAGGTGAAAAAAAGACGAGGAAGGAGATCTAGAGTGGAAGGACTAGCAAGAGATGGGGGAAGAAGGAAACATAGAGGAGAA
>OZ024742.1:306468269-306473269 GCA_964016885.1 Eledone cirrhosa
TTCAATTATTCCAACTTCTCCCTAGAAATTTTCGTTGATGTTCTGTTCAGATACTTATAGAGTCAAGTATGTAAACACGCACACACAAACACACACACACACACACACACACACACACACACATATATATTTATATATATATATGGAAACACAAGAACACTGACAAACATATACACACAAACACATATGTGTGTGTAAGTGTGTGTGTATGTGTGTGTCTGCGTGTGTGTATATTTACCAGCAATACTTAGAGATACTCAAATTACATTTTACAAACAACACGTACAATTATTCCCTCAATCACATACGGAATAAGAACAACACACACATACAATACACATAGGAAAACACAGATGACACTCATCTGTAACATATACATTTATAAAGCTATTGCGATGCTGCTGGTTAGCAATGATTAGTTAAGAATAAGCGGTAACAGCGCTGCAGTTAAACCAGAGTGGATAACCACTTCGTTACCCATTCGATAGAATTAGATTAAAGTCTTCTTTAGAAGTGCACGTGTATAGCATGCTACATAATCGCAGCTTAGAAACCCGAGTGAGTAGCTTTGCATTGGTTCTATAATCAGCAGAGGATTTACCTTGACCAGATGAGGCTCAATGGAAACCAATATAAATGTATTTTTCTTTCAGCCCCCTTTCTTTTTCCTTTCTATCTAACTCCCTCATTACCTATCCTGTTTTCTCCCATTCTCTCGTTTTCACTTGTGCTTTCTCCCTTCTGTATTTTCTGTCTTTCGTTCTAATCTCCCTCGAATGTCTCTTTATTTTCATGTTTTACACTCTCGCCCCATCCTCTATTTCTTTCTCATTCTTCCTTTCGGACCCCTAACGAGACTATATGGGGGCAACAATAAACAATATCCCTTTGACTCTGGTTTCAATATGCCACCCTCTATGTAGATTACGCCATATTTCTCTATATTTTGACTTACTTCCTCTCTTTCAATGTTGCCTTAATTCCCCAACCTCTTCTATTCTCGTTCTCTATCTCTCATTTGAGTTTTACTTTATAGCTTATTTCCTAATGTTACCATGTTTCATTATTCTCGCATTTTGTTTCAACATAGAAAGACTGCATCAATCTTGACACTGGAATACGTCGTCGTTCTAAACAAAGTGTCAATCAGTATATTATCGGTATATCTAATCTTAATCTTCTCTTCCACCTCTCCCCTCTCACACTTTCTCTAACACTTAAGCCCCTTCCTACCCCCCACCTCTCTCACTCTCTCTCTCTCTCTCTCTCTCTCTCTATATATATATATATATATATATATATATATATATATATATATATAAAGAATTATACATATGACACACACATATATATAAATATATATATATATATATATATGTGTCATATGTATAATTCCACACACACACACATACACACACACACACACACACACACACACACATATATATATATTTCGTTTCTGAATTTGTTTAGCAAGATTCTTTATCTGACAACGTGTGTTGAAACCGATATTGTTATACTTTGGGAGGGTCATGTTGCCAATAAGAAACACACGCACCAGTTGCTTTCACTTCAATTTATTATAATAAATTTATAAATTTAGGAATTTATAAATTTCTGGTTGGTTGGTTGGTTCCACAACCAGATAGTTGTTTATATATTGTCAAAGTTCATTCGTCACACATTCTGTGACCTCTTCAGTAACTGGGGATTCTTTTCTTTGTTTTTGTGCCTCTCCTTTGTTCTGTCCTACGCCATTTTGTTTCTGTGTGTGTGTTGTGTGCTCAGTCTGCATTTGGCGCAAAATCAATTTTTTACATTCACATGACCTCTACTGACCAATCAAAATTGTTTTGACCACAAGAATTTTTGCAACACGAATTGGCGCAAAACTTATTTTAATACCGCTGGAGCAACTTTTTTTACATAAAAACAGGTAGAATTCCTCAAACTAATCAGATCAGAGCAAACATCACGGACGCTCTATCTCAAAATTATTTTTGAAAAGCATTAGAAATGCGCAACCGGTAAAACTTAAAACCAAAACTGAAAACTAACCAATACAATTACTAATTCTCACTTATTCCTAATTAAACTATTTTTCACTGTGAATAATTTGTCAACATTTTCTATTCCGTTTACCAATATATAATAACTTGTGTGTTACACGTCTTTTCTTTTAAATATATATATATATATATATATATATATATATATATATATAATAAAGTTAAATAAAAAGTCAAATGTTTAAAATTTAGCTTCGTTTATTACTGCTATATATATTTCAGTGACAGCCACCTTTGGCTGTGACCTCTTCAGGCAGTCCGAATTAGTGTGGTATAGACAAGTACATATGTTGTTGAGGTGTATAATTGTGTCAATACTCTGATATGCCCAGTTCCTGGTTGGGTTGTTATTTCACTGAGGAACTGGAATGATATGAATTCAAACAAATGAATTTCAGTGTCAAAGGGCCTCTTCTCCTCTCATTGGTCAGTTGTTAGACCATTCCTCATTCTAAGTGTTGTTATTGTTGGAGTTAGCTTAAGAAATTGATAAAGTGGTAGAAGGGACAAGGTGTTAAAGTAACAAAATAACAAAAAAAGTGTCAAACTTCCCATTGGTCAGTTCTGAGAGGATTCCTCAGTCAGAAGTCTATAGAATTCTTTCTGGGGTGAGGCTCCCTGTAGTGTTTGTGTTTGCTATTGTTAAGTACATTTGACCTCTACCATTATTTTGGTAGTGTTGTTGGTGTTGTGGTCAGCTTATGTCTTGCTGCTGCTGACAATTTAGAAGTATCTGTGTGTGTTTTTTCTTCATCCCTCCTCCCACCATCTCTCATAGTGGTGGTGGGGGGGGGGGTTATTGAAGAAATATAAGGCAATAAATGAAGAAAACAGAAAATAAATAATATAATTTGTATAATTTGAAAATAAATAATAAATAGAGAATAAAGAATAAAGAATAAATGAAAAATTGGTGAAAAAGTAATGAAAATGAATATGGAGAAGTGAAAAATAAAATGAAGATTCAAATAAAGTAGGATAAAGTGTGTGTGTGTGCTATAACCAATCTCAAGGTCAGAAATATGCTGAATAGATTGGTATGAGGAAAAAGATGGTAAAATAAGATAATCAAACAAAATGTGTTTGTGTTATAATCAATCTCAACTTAAAAATAAATATAAATATAGGGTGATACAGTGGAGAGGGCAGAAAACAGTTTCGATATCACTATGGGGTCAAGTGATTCGGCGCATGTGACCGACCTTGTGGGGATATATCTCATCCATAGGCTGACGGAAGAGATCCCGGGGATCGGAGGTGGAATATACAGAGACGACGCACTTTTCACCTTCCGTTCCCTTAACCCCAGTCAGATGGAGCGTATGAGGAAGCGCATATCGCATTTTTTTAAACAACACGGCTTATCCGTGACAATAGACCCTAGCACTAAGACGGTCAATTTCCTAGACGTTACCTTGGAAATAAATACGGGCATCCACACACCGAACCATAAGCCCAACGAAAACCTGCAATATGTGAACAGGAAATCGAATCACTCTAAGTCAGTCATAGAAGCCATAGTTAAAGGGGTATCCAAACGCGTATCCACCCTGTCGTCAAACGCAAAAGTGTTTAAACATCACGCCAGATATTATAATGAGGCACTGCGCAGGGCCGGTTACAATGACAACATAATATATACCCCGGACAGAGTAGAGCCAAGTGATAAGGCGTGCAGAAATGCCAATCGCGGGGGCGCCTCCTTAGGTAGTAGAAATGACCCGGTAGCAATATCCAGGAACACAAAAACAACACAACTAACATTAATGACACAGGACCGACCGGAGGTGGAACAGAGGCACCCATAGGAGCCATACCACCCAGTACGCACAGGTATGGGCCTGGCACGCACAATGAATACTTCGCGGCAACTGGGACCAGGGTCAGGACATCGACAAATACGAACGGGGCACACGACAGGGAGCACGCCCAGCCTGGTTGTAGTGGTACAGCACCGACAGCAGCATCACATAGACCTAAGGTGAATAGACGTATAGATGACCACATAGAACGACGTAACTTTATAACTGTAGAGCATAACCCCGACGTACATAGCGGGCAAATAGACAGAGACAACACACGGGATGTAATTGTGGTTGGGCCGAGCACGGGACGGACATCGAAACCTAGACACACCAACAAGAATCCACGCACACGAAGGAACAGATCTAAGGCCGTTACTTGGTTCAATGCGACTTACTCCAAACATGTACGCACTAACATGTACGCACTAACGAGCGTTGGATGAGTGCTTTCCGCCGACAAACAAGTACCACAAAATCTTCAACCGCCACACGGTGAAATTTTCCTTCTCCACGGCACCTAATGTGGCCGACTACATAGCTAAAACTAACGCGGTGAAGATGGCGCACACTGGCCGTCAACCGCGGCGACAGAGAGACCGTCTTTTGAGGCGCGGAGAACCACCCAGGGACCTGCCCTCAAATAACAACCCGGCCCCCGAGGCGACCAGAGCGCCCGCAGAGGGCGATGTGGTCCAGCACCGAGAGGAAAATAGTGGCATCGGGGAGACAACAGTGTCGGCGGTACAACACCCTGAGAACCGTGAGAGGGCCATAACAGATCAAGGCCCGGACATCAGATGCATAAAAACTGACAGCAGAACTTGTAACTGTAGAGCGGGCACCCGGTGCCCCCTGCAGGGAAAATGCTAGATGAAGGACTTAATATACAAGTGTGTAGTTAAAACCCAAAACGCGCATCACACCTACTGGGAGCAACATCCACGACCTTTAAATCGCGGATGTATAATCACACAAATAACTTCAGGGACCGTAGCAAAAGGCACTCCACTAGGTTAGCGGACCTGGTGTGGGACCTGAAAGAACAAGGCACTCCGTATGCCCTGGAATGGAGTATCGTTCGCCACACGAGGCCATATTCGGCCGGAAGTAGAAAGTGCCGATTATG
>OZ024742.1:306478269-306485769 GCA_964016885.1 Eledone cirrhosa
CTCTGACAGTTTGGCAGGAGAACAGTGATCGAATGTTATTATTAATATTCGAAAACCTCAGATTACATTTATTGTATTCAGCCGTGTAGAGCTAAATTTTCCTTTTTATTTGAATTTGGCAAAGCCGGCCATTTATCGCTTGTATACAGGAAACTGACTGACCAGTCAGCTGATATGCAAATCTGGCTGATCAGTGTATCTGCTAATATGCAAATCAGGCCGATCAGTCACTGGGTATTTTTGAAAATAGCATATATTTTCACTACCTCTGACAGTTTGGCAGGTAAACAGTGAGCTGTACTGATGAAGGGTGATACCCAGAAACATTAGTGTCTGCAGTTCCGTTCGCATGCCAACACAAGAGCAAGAATGAAGTCTTCATTCTACTGATATGGCTATAAAATTGAGGCTTGTTTGCAAAATTGCAAACGAATCGAATGTTATTATTAATATTCGAAAATCCAGTCGAGTTTAACTTTGCCTTTCATCCTTACGGAATCGATTAAATAAAGTACCAGTAATACACTGGTAAATTGCTGGCCTTGTGCCAAAAGTAGAAACAATTATTAATATTCGAAAAACTCAGACTACGTTTATTGTATTCAGCCATGTAGAGCGAAATTTTATTTTATATATATCTATATCTTTTAACATGTTAAAATATCCCCCACACACTTACAGACACATTCCTACTGACCATCCCTCTACCACGAATTACTCTGCTACACACACACACACATGTTTTAGTGGGCATTTGAACTGTCAACAGGCTGCGGTTCCCACACACATCCCTGCTGACCATTATCACAACAACGAACCTCTTTACTACTACTACTACACACACACACACACACACACACACACACACACACACACACACACACACACACACATATTTGTTGTGAAAGATTTATTTCTCAGTCAGCCGACACAAACATACATTTGGCGCAAAATCAATTTTTTACATTCACATGACCTCTACCAACCAATCAAAATTGTTTTGACCACAAGAATTTTTGCAACACGAATTGGCGCAAAACTTATTTTAATACCGCTGGAGCCACTTTTTTAACATAAAAACAGGTAGAATTCCCAAAACTAATCAGATCAGAGCAAACATCACGGATGCTCTATCTCAAAATTATTTTTGAGAAGCATTAGAAATGCGCAACCGGTAAAACTTAAAACCAAAACTGAATACTAACCAATACTATTACTAATTCTCACTTATTCCTAATTAAACTATTTTTCACTGTGAACAATTTGTCACCATTTTCTATTCCGTTTAGCAATATATATATATATATATATATATATATATATATATATATATATATATATATATATATATATATATATATATATATATATATATATATATATATATATATATATATATATTATTTATTAAAATAACAGATTAAAGTTTAAGAAAAGAATCGGTGCTTTCACGCTTAACGGGATCATCCGAAACTAAAACGTCAATCTGTGAACGCAGAAGTAAATATTTCAAAAAACGTTGCAACCGAAGGAAGACAGGAACACGATATTTTGGTTCGTGGAAACGTTCCCTGGCAAAGAACGGAAAAAAACGAATATAATACGTCATTATTTGGTGCAGTGAAAACAATTTCACGCGAAGACAAAACCACGTTTATGGTATAAATGAAGTCTTAGACTAATATTCTATTAGGTGGTTCATGGAGACGTTCTCTAGCAATGAACGGAAAAAACGAAGATAATACGTCATTATGTGGAGCACTGAGAACAATTACACGCAAAGACAAAACCACGTAAATGGTATAACTGAAGTCGTAGACTAAAATTCTATTTAGGAAACCGAATGATTCTCAGCTTCAGAGTTAAGAATAAAGTAAATAAAATACAGAGATAATTGAAATTAAATATATACATACACACATCCATATACGTACATACACAAGCATACGCGAAAACACTTCCCATGGGTATGCACATACAAGCACGTACACAAAAAAAACACACACGCACATACAGAACCCACGCAACGCCTGTACCGCACACATACGAACGTATACACCAAATAATACACATTAAAAAAAATAAAAACATATATATATACACATATGTGTGTGTGTGTGTGCGTGTATACATATTTAAATAAACGTATATAAATATACACACATAAATACGTATACAAGGCGCGCGCACACACACCCACATGTAAAGACACATATGTTCGCGGACCTACGTCAACCAAAACACAAAGTACACATATACACACACCCTACATACGTACGAATCCGCATACTCACACAGACGCAAAACGCACGTATACACATAACCAAATGCACATGTACCAGTATATATAATATATACGTCAATAACATATAGAAGCAAATATACGTACGAGAAAATATACGTACCTTCACAAAACATACCGGTAATATATACTTACCTATACGAATAAGTAATGGTATTAACATAACATATACTTAGCTACCACATCAAGATGTAAAATATCCGCGTACAGTTCGTACTATCTGTTAGGGTATAATGCGGGGCTGTAATACAGGAAAGTTTTCTGCAATTTATGTTTACAAGCCGAAATTGCCTCAGATTTTTTGTTTAAGATGTGGTCTTTGGCGTAGAGTATTTCCAGGGCCTCAGCGGCGCAGGGGTCACATGGTCTTTTATATATATATGTATATATATATATATATATTTATATATATATATTTATATATATATATTTATATATATATATTTCCTTTTACCTTTTCAAACATTTCGATTGGCACACGGGTTGCACAAATGTTGTCTCTCGAAGATATATCGGGGGGAGATACAACCTGAATTCATTTGTTTTGGGTTTCACCGTAAGTGAAGACTAAACATTCTAGAAGCCTCTTGGAGATCGCGAAACTGTGTAATATAGGAACAGTCGGGATCAGCTGGTCATTCTTAGTTCTGTAGGAGTTCGCTTTCTAAAAAGAAGTCCTGCATATTAGACCTAGGTGTGCCGCTTTAAATAGTTATTTCTTCGAAGCTGCTCCTTACATTTAAAACTGCATATCATTACAACATATATGCTCTGCATCTATTGTAACTATATCATAGATATAAATTATTAAAATATTAGTCTTAACTTTAAAAAAATTATCGTGTAAGTAATCAATATACTATATAAAGGTTTTCTCATTTGCAATCTAATTGTTTAGCAAAATGGAAATTTCCCTATTCATATGTTTGTCCATATACCCACTAATCCTCGTATGCATATATATATATAGTAAACAAATCTTGGCATCCAAGAATGAAAGAAGCTTAATACTATCGTCATCCCTACTGTTGACACAGATATACCATCATATATATATATATATATATATATATATATATAAGTGCGTGTTTGTCTGCGTATGTATTTATGTGTGTTTATATGTGTAATATATATATATATATATATATATATATATATATATATTCGTTTGAACGAACAGATGAGAAAGAACAACACACATTTAAAAAAAAAAAGAACACAAACAGACTATATATTCATCATAAGCTAAGATTATTTCTTCCTCATATCTAAACGTCAGACGTTTCCGATGCTTGGTATATAAATGTTTACTAGTATTTGACAGGATATATGTGTCTCTCTATGAAACTTCCATTTATGACACAAAACGTCTTATTTCATATTTCCATCTATCATGCCATGCGAATTGGTATAATAGTATCATCTATCAAGTATAAACATTTTCACGTTCTTTTTTTTTTATTCATATCTATATCAATCTTACAAAATAACCGAAAATCTATAAACAACAATGTGGATAAAATATCTTGTTTACATTGTATTTGACTTTGTTTTTTACTCAAATGATATTGAAATCTCGATTTATGTTGTTCTTAACTGAAACGTGTTAACTTGAATAATTGGAAAAGCAAATAACGTTCTTTTTTAATGTATTCTACCTAGAAGTAAGGATGGTGATGTAATTAAGAAATTCAAAATGCAGTTCCCTACATTCGAGACTATCCACTGCTCAAGTAAATGGCTTTCTCTGCAACAGTTATATATATATATATATATATATATATATATATATATATATAGGTGTGTATGTGTGTGTGTTTGTATATATATATATATATATATATATATATATATATATATATATATATATATATATATATATATATATATATATATATATATATATATATATATATATGTATACATATATATATGTATGTACGTATATGTGTATATAAATATGCATGTATTATACATTTGGAGAGGGTCATAATGTTATAATATTGCCAGAAATAATAACAGAACACACTCGCTGCTTGGTTTGACTTGGTTTTCGCTTCTGTATCTTTAATATCTCCATAGTTAATTTATCGGTCAATCAATGTTTATCATTGATTGACCAACGGTTAAAAATATAGATATAAATGTATATATAGCCTATCAAAGTTCGTTCGTCACACAGTGTGTTCTGTTATAATTTCTGGCAATATTATAACAATATGACCCTCCCCAAATATAACAATATTTGTTTCAACACACGATTTCATATAAAAAACCTTGCAAATCAAATATATATATATATAAGTTACATCTGTACAAATACAGACGGTGTAATCAAGATTGTATCAACACTTAGATATAGAATAGGTAGACATGTAAGCATGCGAGAAACTACGAGTTTCCCTGTAAATTGAAAAATATGATTTTCGGATCTTAATGGACCCTCATCAGAAGACTTTTATATCACACCGTCAACCACAAGAAAACATGTATTTGTTGGGCATATATATGCCCATTCGCTCTTAGTACTATTCTGAAATGGACATACAACTGTGTATGTACGGAGCGTGAGTTGGTAATTAATTAATAAATAACAATATATATATAAAAACAAATAACGAAACGAAATTAAATTTCGTTTCGCTTCTAACTCACTTTTGTATGACTGACGCTTAAACAATTAAGTTAAAGTGTACATCTACATATGTATACGGAAGTATTAGTATGCATATAAATACACACATGTATACATATGTACATGTACTCAGCTTTTCACTAGACACTTTACAGTGAGTGTCAGCTAGTCTGTATGTAACCACACAGGCGGACTGGGTTTTAGAGTAAATATTATAGAGTAAATATTTTAAAGTAAATATTGCTGATGAGATGTAATAACATCGAAACTAGTCCAATATTCCTGTCTGGCCCTCTGGAGAATAGAGGAAATGTGTTTCCTTGAAAACTCGTATGACTCTAAAACCCGGTCCGCCTGTGTGGTTACATACAGACTAGCTGACACTCACTGTAAAGTGTCTAGTGAAAAGTTGAGTACATGTACATATGTATACATGTGTGTATTTATATGCATACTAATACTTCCGTATACATATGTAGATGTACACTTTAACTTAATTGTTTAAGCGTCAGTCATACAAAAGTGAGTTAGAAGCGAAACGAAATTTAATTTCGTTTCGTTATTTGTTTTTATCGTTTCCGCTGAACCGGTGCGTACAATGACTCACGTTCTATGCAAATTAGTCTACCCACTACTAATTTTCATAGAAAAAGCATATGACGATATGTGCTTTTACAATTCTCCAGAGAAGCCGGAAGATGGGTAAATATTGCTGATGAGATGTAATAACATCGAAACTAGTCCAATATTCCTGTCTGGCCCTCTGGAGAATAGAGGAAATGTGTTTCCTTGAAAACTCGTATGACTCTAAAACCCGGTCCGCCTGTGTGGTTACATACAGACTAGCTGACACTCACTGTAAAGTGTCTAGTGAAAAGCTGAGTACATGTACATATGTATACATGTGTGTATTTATATGCATACTAATACTTCCGTATACATATGTAGATGTACACTTTAACTTAATTGTTTAAGCGTCAGTCATACAAAAGTGAGTTAGAAGCGAAACGAAATTTAATTTCGTTTCGTTATTTGTTTTTATCGTTTCCGCTGAACCGGTGCGTACAATGACTCACGTTCTATGCAAATTAGTCTACCCACTACTAATTTTCATAGAAAAAGCATATAACGATATGTGCTTTTACAATTCTCCAGAGAAGCCGGAAGATGGGTAAATATTGCTGATGAGATGTAATAACATCGAAACTAGTCCAATATTCCTGTCTGGCCCTCTGGAGAATAGAGGAAATGTGTTTCCTTGAAAACTCGTATGACTCTAAAACCCGGTCCGCCTGTGTGGTTACATACAGACTAGCTGACACTCACTGTAAAGTGTCTAGTGAAAAGCTGAGTACATGTACATATGTATACATGTGTGTATTTATATGCATACTAATACTTCCGTATACATATGTAGATGTACACTTTAACTTAATTGTTTAAGCGTCAGTCATACAAAAGTGAGTTAGAAGCGAAACGAAATTTAATTTCGTTTTGTTATTTGTTTTTATCGTTTCCGCTGAACCGGTGCGTACAATGACTCACGTTCTATGCAAATTAGTCTACCCACTACTAATTTTCATAGAAAAAGCATATAACGATATGTGCTTTTACAATTCTCCAGAGAAGCCGGAAGATGGGTAAATATTGCTGATGAGATGTAATAACATCGAAACTAGTCCAATATTCCTGTCTGGCCCTCTGGAGAATAGAGGAAATGTGTTTCCTTGAAAACTCGTATGACTCTAAAACCCGGTCTGCCTGTGTGGTTACATACAGACTAGCTGACACTCACTGTAAAGTGTCTAGTGAAAAGCTGAGTACATGTACATATGTATACATGTGTGTATTTATATGCATACTAATACTTCCGTATACATATGTAGATGTACACTTTAACTTAATTGTTTAAGCGTCAGTCATACAAAAGTGAGTTAGAAGCGAAACGAAATTTAATTTCGTTTCGTTATTTGTTTTTATCGTTTCCGCTGAACCGGTGCGTACAATGACTCACGTTCTATGCAAATTAGTCTACCCACTACTAATTTTCATAGAAAAAGCATATAACGATATGTGCTTTTACAATTCTCCAGAGAAGCCGGAAGATGGGTAAATATTGCTGATGAGATGTAATAACATCGAAACTAGTCCAATATTCCTGTCTGGCCCTCTGGAGAATAGAGGAAATGTGTTTCCTTGAAAACTCGTATGACTCTAAAACCCGGTCCGCCTGTGTGGTTACATACAGACTAGCTGACACTCACTGTAAAGTGTCTAGTGAAAAACTGAGTACATGTACATATGTATACATGTGTGTATTTATATGCATACTAATACTTCCGTATACATATGTAGATGTACACTTTAACTTAATTGTTTAAGCGTCAGTCATACAAAAGTGAGTTAGAAGCGAAACGAAATTTAATTTCGTTTCGTTATTTGTTTTTATCGTTTCCGCTGAACCGGTGCGTACAATGACTCACGTTCTATGCAAATTAGTCTACCCACTACTAATTTTCATAGAAAAAGCATATAACGATATGTGCTTTTACAATTCTCCAGA
>OZ024742.1:306488269-306498269 GCA_964016885.1 Eledone cirrhosa
GCTGTAATATATTGTCCTTTCTATTCACTTTACTGACTCCAATGAGGAAACCACATGACAGGACGAATTGAAATATAAATAAGAGGGAGGAATACGTTCTAAATACACAATAATTGTTTCTATTTTAGGCACACACAATAATATTAGTGTTAAGATAGAAATACTTTTCATGAATGATATGTATAACAGGAAACGGCCTCTTTTATCCTCTAGGGTATTTTTCCTTTGCTCCGCAACGGGATTAAGGAGGAACTGTTTCTGAATCATTAAACTACTTTATGAGATAAAGGCCTCGCTCAGCAGTGTCATTTGCAACTTTCATATCATCAACAGATGCTTTGATATCGCCATTGGTTTAAAAATCCAACTTGCTTGGAACAATGGCGAGCTGGTGGAAAAATTCTTTGTCTGCATCGTGACGAAGTCACTCAGTTCTTTTAACCAAAATGAACTCCTTTTCCGTCTATCGTCTTCATCTCCTTCTTTTTTCTTCTTTTGTTAAATTTTGGATCATTTTTTTCTTCTCATCCAGTCTTTCTTCACAGAAAACCAACACTACTAACGCTTCTGACTAGTAGCACAGGTAACAGCGAATGACTGTCCCTCCCGTTGTCCCGATCTCTTGGTCAGAATACATTCGTAGCAGCTTCATCAAATCGTGATCATTCTTTGGAGCCCATCTAAGAACCATTGCTTCGGTCCAGAATTTTACATACACCAAGGTTACAATCTAAGCGACATTTTGTAGATATCTCGACTCATGTGGTGTAATTTTGAGTTGTTATTTGAGCATAAATATCTTGAGCACATATATGGCCCTGGCCATCCAACGAGCGTGATTATAACCGTCTGTGACCGAAAAGAGAACTGGGGAGATGTCCAACCACCATCTTAGCATAGTCTTCTCGGGATTATCTCCAGAAAACAGTACGTTAAACCATCTCTTCAGTCTTTTAAAATTCTTCCATGGGCTCATCATCCTCCAACGTTCCTGGTACGTTTTGAACAGTGGGATACCGAGACCAGATTATTAGTAAAATATCTCAAATAATTTCTTTAAAACGAGTTCAAGAATGTAATCCTGGTGAGCCAGTCACAATATAGATTTTCTTTGTTTTTTCAGAGCTGCTTCAAATTTCTTTTGATTTCTTTATGCCTGCGGGTGTTACGGGAAGTGGTGTTGAAGGAAGTACAAATTGGTCTAATCTCAATTCTATGTCGTTGTGTTTCTTTCAAAATGATTTCATGTGCTTCAATATTCACAAGACTTTGATCCGTGTAGTGAAATTATAGCCTGCAACAGAAATACATCCTTTACGGCATGTCCTCTATCTTGTTTTTGTGGGTACTTCAGCTTATATTGTTATCGACCTCTCCCTCGTGTTGTTCAATGCCACCAGCATTTTGCCTGAGAGAGGTGGGTATATGTTACTTTAAGTGAATCCTCTTTTCCAAATTAGCTGAGACGCAAATTTACTCCCGTTTAATAGTATATTGTGATTGTGTAGTTTTCTTCAGCTATTAGATAACAGCAAGCATATACGATTGAAGGTATGAGAGAAAGGAGGACATATAGAAAGAATGAAAATGGTAGATTGTGTGCGAAGTAGCGAGGATGGTTGAGTCAATGATAGAGTTGCATCGAAATCGTAATTTGAGAGGAAAAGAGAGAAATATCTTATGAGCAGTTTGAGATTGTAATAAATTCGAAGTAACGTTTCTGAGAACGAATTCTAGTATGAATGTATCGGAGTTAGTTAGGAAATGTGAAATGACGTTACATGACATCTGATTTGAAAGTTAAAGGAACACACCCACACACACTATTAAAAATTATTGATTGAAGTCAATGCTTTCAATGAACAACTGCGTGTTTACAAAACAGTCCAACCATTTCCTGGTGGAAGCTTCATAGCTTATAAATATTATACAGTCCTTCGTGCACGTTCTCTTTGACAATGGGTTCATCCCTATCCAGCACACCTCCTCACCCCCCGTTCGCATCCACAGCACCGTTACATTTCCATGCATGTTAGAAATATTGAAATAAATCTTCTGAGCAAGACAAATGTAAAATGCCGGAAGAATTCCCAACGCGACATTACGAAGCTTTCAACAGGAACGAATGTCGATTAAAATTTCAGACACACAAAATATATAACAAATTTAAAATTCATACTTAGTAACATATTCATACATTTATATCATATCTCTCTATATTTCCACAGTATCATATATATATGCACATATATATGTATAATTTTATATACATAAACACTCGCACGAACACAAACTTCAATACACATACGGACACGAGTGTTGAGTGCATAAGGAAATGTATATGCATTTATACATCATATGACTGCGTATGTGTAACTCTGTGATTATATGTAAGGAGATATGTTTATATAAATATATACATACCATATATACATACGTATATATTGCTTAACATACATATAGTTCCACGCCCATGCGCCTGTGTATGTATATATATATATATATATATACACAGTCGCATGGGCGTGGAACTATGTATATATATATATATATATATATATGATGGCTGCCCCCTCGTTATCGAGTATGGCCATTGCACAATAAAAAAAAATAAAAAAAAAAATAAATAAATAAATAAATAAATAAAAAATAATAATAATAATAATAATAATAATAATAATAAATAAATAAAAAAAAAAAAAGGGAAAAGATATATATATATATATACACACACACATATACATACATATATATATACACATATATATACACACACATATACATACACATACATACATATATACACACACACATACATACACATACACTCACACATATATACACACATACATTAATAACAATAATAATAATAATAATAATAATAATAATAATAATAGCAATAATAATAATAACGACAACAACAATAATAATATACATATTCATATATATATACACACACACGCACGCACATAAGCATATCTACACACACACACACACACACACACAAACACACGATAGCAACTAACAGTGCTGCGATCGAATGTGGCTTTTTAGCCCAGCCAATGATCTAAAATGTCTTGCACAGAGTCGGCAACCAAAACATTTACTGGGAATAGTCGGCTGTGGTTGGAGTTCGTGTACTTTTGCATGTCGCTTGAGTCCTCCTGCTGATTTACATTCTCTACCACATGTTTGGCAAGCATGATGAGTAGCATCTCCAACAGCAGCCTGGTAGTCAACCACTGGTCTTACTTTATGACTGCGAAGATGACTTTCGAGTCCAGCTTTGCTTAGGCAGAGTCTCGCACAGACGCTGCATGTCAGAAACATAGGAGGACCCTCGCCGTCTGGAAGTGCAACAGCAATACCCTTCCTCACGTCCCGCTTTACTTTCTCGTGTGCGATTCGAGATGCCTCAAAGGCAACTTTTCCCTCATATACAGTCTTTCTCCATTTATTACGATCAGCAGCAATATTTTCCCATGTATCAGCAGAGATGTTAGCGTCTTTCAGAGAGGCCTTCAAGGAATCCTTATACCTCTTTTTTGGTTTATGTGGCGGTCGTTTTCCTTTAACCAACTCTCCATAGAAGAGTTGTTTTGGTACTCTAGAATCCTTCATCCTGGCAAGGTGACCACTCCAACGGAGTCGCTGCTTAAGCACAAGAGCTTCTATACTGTCACACATAGAGCTTTCCAAAATCTCGACATCACTGATGTGGTCCCTCCAGCGAACGCCATGTATCCGTCTGAGACACATCTGATGGAAACGCTCCAATTGCTTAAGGTGGCGTCGATATGTGACCCAGGTCTCGCAGGCATAAAGAAGACAAGAGAGTACACATGCCCTGTACACCCTTACCTTTGTCCTCCTGCATATGTCTCGCCGACCCCAGAGTCGCCTTTCTAGCTTTCCGAAAGCATCACTTGCTTTCCTAATCCTAAGTGAGATCTCACTGTCAAGGTTGCCGTATCGATTGACAGTGCTTCCCAGGTAGACAAACTGATCAACCACTCCAAGTCGTTTGCCATACACATAGATGTTTGGTTCAGTGTACTGCCCACCAGGTGCAGGTTGGTACATGACGACGGTTTTCTTGAGACTGACAGTCAAACCCAGGGCAGTGCAAGCGTCAGAAAATACATTCAAAATGTGCTGCATATCACTCTCTGTGTGCGCTACAAGATCGCAATCATCTGCATACAAGAGGTCTCTTATGACTGATGTAAATACTTTTGTCTTCGCAGCAAAGCGCCTGATGTTAAATATGCTGCCTGAGGTTCGATATCGGATGTAAACACCATGCTCGCAATTCCTGAATGCAATACAGAAAACCATTGCAAAGTATATGGCAAACAGGGTCGGTGCTGGAATATCCCCCTGTTTCACTCCATTTTTTACTGAGATAGGCTCCGACATGTTACCTCCGACATTAACCCAAGCCTTCATGTCGTCATGGAAAGACCTAACTAAAGCAAGGAACTTATCAGGGCAACCAAGTTTCTGGAGAACCTTCCATAATGCATCTCTGTTGACAGTATCGAAAGCCTTTGTCAGATCGACAAAAACCTGATACAGATCCAAGCCCTGTTCAATGCACTTCTCCTGGAGCTGTCTAGCTGAGAAGATCATATCAGTAGTGCCGCGTCCAACACGAAAACCAGATTGACTTTCAGGAAGGACACAATCTGCAATGTGTGTCAGCAGACGGTCCAGAAGCACCCTACATAAAACTTTCCCCACGACAGAAAGCAATGATATACCTCTGTAGTTCCCACAATCATTCCTGTTACCCTTTCCCTTGTACAAGACCACCATTACTGCATCTCTCCAGTCCTCAGGCACGGATTCATTAGCCCATATCCTTCCAAACAGAGAGTGAAGATGTTGCAGGAGTCTCTCACCACCATATTGTAGGAGCTCAGCATGTATGCCATCCATACCTGGAGATCTTCCACTGTTCAGCTTCGAAATAGCCACTGCAACCTCCACAAGTGTCGGAGGTTCTGCGAGAGCTACTTTCACAGGACTTTCCGGAATGAGATTGAGGAAATCTTCACTGACGACAGACGGCTGATTCAAAAGATCATCAAAGTGCTCTCGCCACCTTCGTAGAATTCCCTGTGAGTCACGAAGAAGTTCTTTGCCATCCTTGCTGCGAATCGGTGTCACCAGAGAAGAACACGGTCCATAAACCTCACGCAAGAGACTGTACAACAGCTTTGTGTTATTGCAATCAGACGCAGTTTGTATCTCACCAGCCTTCTCACTCCACCACTGATCCTTCATCTGAGAAAGACTCCGCCTAACACGTGATTTTACATCCCTGAGCTCCTCATGCAACGTATTCCTCTCCTGTGGTCTTGCCGTCAAGTAGCGTGACAGAGCGCGCCTCTTATCAGCCAACAAGTCATCTATATGCACATCCTTCTCATCAAACCAGTCCTGATGTTTTCTCTGCACCAATCCCAGAACACGTCTGCCTACATCATAAACCGACTTTTTAAGAGTCGGCCAATCCTCACCAAGATCTGCAGCCTGCATCTCTTCTTCCAATGTCCTCTTCACATTTTTATCCTTAAGACGAGCAGCATTCAATCTTTTGGGCAGGGCAACACCAGGAGCCCGGATTTTACGTTTGGTGATTAGATTCACTTTTGCGCGTACCAGGCGGTGGTCCGTCCAGCACTCAGCTCCACGAAGAACACGAACACACTGCACATCCTGTCTGTCACGCATCCTGACTAGGACGTAGTCCAAAAGATGCCATTCCTTAGATGCAGGATGCATCCATGTGGTCTTGAATTTGTTCTTTTGTTGGAACATGGTGTTGGTAACATATATATATACATACACAGGCGCATGGGCGTGGAACTAGGTGTATGTTAAGCAATATATACATATGTATATATATATATATATATATATATATGTGTGTGTGTGTGTGTGTGTGTGTGTGTGTGTATTCCAATGATGACAGAATAGGTAGGAAATGAGAACAAACATGGGAGATCAAGAGAAGAACGAAAGAAGCAGATAGGCTAGAAGGAATTTGACACATTAGTATGTTTTATTCTAATTTGTCTAATCATAGATGTCCTGTTGCATCAGATTGTCTTCAACCATAAAACAACAGTACATCTCTTTTGAATGCTCCAACACTTACGTTTTTTGTTACATTCCTTCATGTAAGAGATACCTAGGGAAAGAGTGAAATGTGTCGATAAAATAGGGCCGGTAATATTTTGGTTACAGATATACATAGAGAGGCTCATTATACATATATATATATGCAGGGTGTCCCCCCAAAATGTATACACACTTTGATTGCCTGTACAGGCAATATTTATTAGAATGTTATTGAAGTATGTATACATTTTTGGAAGACACCCTCTCTCTCTCATATATATGTATATACTCTTTTCCTCTTTTACTCTTTTCCTCTTTTACTCTTTTACCTGTCCCAGCTGTCCCGCAGAGGCCATGCTGAGGCACAACCCTTGGAAATGTATATATATATATATATAGTTATATGTATATCAGAGAGAAAGATATTCATCACTAATATATTTTGACATCGAAAATGTACGTGTACTATCTATTAAATCTTTGTTCATATCCAAAGGATCCTTCCTATTGGTTCATTGAGATAATTAATATTGTTTCTTATTACCAGAAACTTCATTTATGGAAACAAACGACCGAAATCTTCACATATAAGTTTGTTTAGGCTTATCTTCCCCTCATGGATATTGTGTTATTAGATAAACTTTGTTTTCACTGCTTCTCTAATTCTTACCATTGACTTATAGAAATATATTAGTGACAAATAACTTTCTGTTTGAAGTTTGCTAATCCTTAATTGTTGAGTTGGTATAATGTGTGCTATTTCTACTGTCACTACGATCCTGTCATATTGTCCTGATATGCACACATTCATTTGGTAGTCGAATGACGCTCGTGTTAATCAACGCATCATGTTGTTTGATATCGACAAGGTTCGTATACTATCTATTAATTTTTTTTTATATCCAAAGTATCCCTCCGTTGGAGGAATTTCTTCCAATGTTGACTATTGGGAAAATTAATATCATTTCTTCATTCCAGAAACTGCAGTCAGTGAGAAGATATGAACGAAACATTTCTATTCACGCCACTGGGATGAAGCTGGTACGATGTGTGTATTTTTACAAAATGCAACACGTGCTGCTAGTCATTCGCAGATTTGAATTTGCTGTGTAAACACAGATAGTTAAATATTCTACCCTGTTGAAAATCCGGATTTTGACTACTATGGTTTACCGATCGATTAATGGTGAAATATATTTCTTTAATGAAACATATACAAGGAAGATTAATCAATTTATAAGGTATCTATTTTTAAAGTTCTAATTAAACTTCAATTAGTTACCTACCTAGCTATGTGTGCTTACACACTTTTACAAATTATTCCCTGTGATTCTTTCATATGTCTATTTTAGATATATATATGTCAATCAATTTCTAGTTGATATATATATATATATATATATATATATATATATATATATATATATATATATATATATATATATATATATATGTCAATCAATTTCTAGTTGATATATATATATATATATATATATGTGTCAATCAATTTCTAGTTGATATATATATATATATATATATATATATATATATATATATATATATAGTTAAAATTTAGACGGGAACAAAAACAGAGAGGCAGTATAAATATGAGTTTATTAGGTTCACGCTTTTGAGAGTGGGGGTGGGGAACGACGTATATATAGAAGTGGTTACACAACAGTTAATTCACCATACCGAGAACAATTGTTTCACCTTAGCGGATCCTCAGGTCGTACGGAATAGGTTCTTGAACAGTACGAGGTGAGGTTCCGCTAAGGTGAAACAATTGTTCTCGGTATGGTGAACTAACTGTTGTGTTACCACTTCTACCTAACTCGTCCCATGGACTGAGTGCTCTACCACTACGGATATTACCTTCCAGTGTTCTACCTCTCTATCTCTCTCTCTATATATATATATATGTATATATAAATATATGTGTGTGAGTGTGAGTGTGTGTGTTTGGGGGTATGAGTTTGTGTGGGTGTGTGCGTGTGCAAGTGGACAGAAAACGACTGGTTAAAAAGAAGAGAGTTATCAAATTGTGAAAAACGGAAGGTATGTGGTTAACATAATGTAAGCACAAAAATAGGAAAAATGTTGTTACAGTGGAAACATATACGCTGAATAAAATTGAAGAAATACTCTTGTGTTTTGGGTCAAGCCCTTTATCAAAGTATAGTAGGGAAAGGAAAGAACAATAAAAATTATAGGATGGATACAATTTTGGAGAATCTGATGCGATTTACAAAAGCTATATACAGAGAGTGAGAGAGTGAGTGAGAGAGAGAAAGAGAGAGAGTGAAGGAAAAGCATGGGGTAGGGAGGAGGAAAGAGAAAGGGAGAGTGTGAGTTATTGAACCGCTTTTCGTTAATACATTTACATTAAATCGAATATATGTACTTTTTAAAGGAAGATAAAAAAAAATTTTAACTTTCCTCCAGGCAAAATTTCTTATTCTTCTCGTCTTGCTGCATCTAGACTTACTGCAGGCCACAACACATGAAAGATATCGTCTGTTTCAATGGAAAGCTCCATAATCTGATACGATCTAATGTTTGTACTTAAGGTTAAATTTGGATTACTTTTACTGCACCTATAATAATAGTAGTAGTAGTAGTAGTAGTAGTAGTAGTAGTAGTAGTAGTAGTAGTAGTAGTAGTAGTAGTAGTAGTAGTGGTGGTGGTGGTGGTGTTGGTGTTGGTGTTGGTAGTGGTGTTGGTGGTGGTGGTGTTGGTGATCGTGGTGGTTGTAGTAGTAGTAGGAGGAGAAGGAGTGGAGGGAGTGGTGGTGCGGGTGGTGGACGTGATGATGGGTGTAGTAGTACTACTAGTAGTAGTAGTTTAACTCTAAACATTCTCTATAATTTGAGAGTATGTGAGTTTACACCAATACAGTCATAAGTTTATCAACTTTATAAATAAAAGAGTGGAAAAGATCTCGGCCTGAAAGTAAACAACAAACAGGTACTTTGGTAGACGGGTGCTTAACAAACTTGGATGCGCCCCGTATGACAACTAAGCGTTGGTTCCTGGTTGTATCCGTATAGCTATGTTGTATTCTCCAGTTATCAGGTTATTCGAGAACTTGGGATCTTTGTTGACTCTATTGGTCAAAATGAAAATTGAAAAGTAAGTAGAACAGAAACTTACACACTTATGGGCTCATAGCTGATCAGTTGAATCCAGGCGACGCTCAAAAGCTACGAATACACAGAAACTAAAGTCATCACTTCCTATGGCGGAAAATAAACAGAAGATCTGTCTAAAACATTTGAATTGAAGTGGTGCCCTCATCATTGTCGTTGTATTTACAAGGTTTCCATCGTTGTTCTCGAAACATTAATCCGAAACTATATTCATGTCAAGGAGATAGACTATTCTCAATCTGATACCCTAGCTTAAATTGTGATATCACTTGCTGGTTTCGCTGCAGTGTATATAAATACACGACACCACGAATTGAAGACAGGCTCATCATATAAACAACCGCATATAACAGATAACCAATGTTTATATTGAGTTTGTCATTGCCCCGAGATCATTAAGAAAAACGACAGGCACCTGAAGACGGACGTGCTGAATACTGACTGAAATAATATGACTATAACAACGAAGATAGACACGATAAGAAATATATCATAACAGAATATAAAAGTATTTGTTTAAAATAAAAACATGTGGCTTCTTTTTCTTCTAACGTACTCTTAAGCCATGTACTTTTACGTTAGAAATTTGAAGCTGGTGAAATGTAGCTAAATTTGAAGCAAGTAACTTCTCTGTATGGGCAATATATAAGCTTTTAGAGTCTTTTTGAGTTAGTCATTGTAGTTCATATATTCCCTCGAGGTCAGTTCCGTTGAAAGCATTC
>OZ024742.1:306503269-306513269 GCA_964016885.1 Eledone cirrhosa
TACTCTGGTGTATGGAATTAGCTATCTGCTGGATGCTTTCCATCGTGCTACGTTCTAAATCAAACTTGTTAGTGCTCTCTAGTGGGGGTGTTCTTATAACTATATTGATATCATCTACATAACGAGAGTACATGATGAGGTCTATGGAGCTTTCATTAAGGAGATCTTTAAGTCTCCTTTCCCACCATACCATGAAAAGGTTGGCAACATCACCAGCTATGCTGACGCCGATGGCTGCTCCCTCATTTTGGGTGTAGATTTTCTCATTGAACTTAAATATGTGGCCCTTTAGGGTAGTTTTGATACTAGCCCCTATTGCATGTGCGACCATTTTTCTTACCTGATCAGTGTTTTGGGGGGTCCGTATGGCTTTGGTCCACCCAATCCACCTTCCTATGGGAGTCTTTTTAGCCATTGAGGTTATGGTGGGGGGTCTACCTCTTATAGGTCTACTAGGGCAGAAACATCTAAGGTCATGGCTGTCTAGGTAGTCAGTGTCGTAGGTAAGTCTAAGTAGGAGGCCCAGTTCGTCTGTGTCGACGTCGCAGAACTCCACCTCACTCTCAATGATCATCTCCACACATCTTTTCACAGCAAAATCAATGTTAATGGATGGGTACAGTGACACTACATCCATGCTGCCTATTATGCAGTTGGATAGGCTCCTGTTTTTGTTGCACTCACTGATTCTGCTGAGGAGGTCCACTGTACGTTCACATACATCTGGGGACATCTTGATTATGGGGCGTATAACCACTGAGAGGAAGTAGGAGATCCTGTAGTTTCTAGCTATATTAGCTCCGCATACGTGTCTTGTTGGTGGTCCTGTTGTCGGGTCGTCGACTGTCTTGTGGTCTTTGCGGAGCCCATACAAGGGTGGTATGCCATTGTTAGATGCCTATATATATATAGTTTCATTGACAAGTATATTAATGTGCACAGTCACGTAGATATATTGCCCTTCGTATGACAGTGTGATTTTAGCTCAATGTAGGATAACTAGTATACTACAGAGCCGTTATTTTTTGTTGTTGTTTGATCATGCTGAGTAACCCCGTCACTCATTTCTTGCTATCCTCTCTCAACCTTCTTATGATCTATTGGTCCATTTATGTGATAAACTGTTGATGTAAATTTTTATGACATTATATGCGTCATGCATTGTGTGTTTTTCTATATAGCGTTGGCGTTGGGGCCCCCCTACTTGTCCTTTATCCTTGTTCTGGTGGATGAGATCGATGGAGCCTGCAACCTTTGATACATTTTTGTTTATAAGCTCTGATGGATCCTGCCAAAGGGTATGTATGAAACACTGTTAGCAAATAAAACAATGTATTTCTAAGCACTCTTTGGTTATTCCTAAACTTATATATATATATATATATAACTATACATATATATATATGTATATAAATATATATATATATATATATATATTAGTGAAAAAGAGCAAAGGAACTATTATGACATTATAACAAGTTTATTGCCGACAGCCGTTTCGTCCGACCATATGTGGGACTTTTCAAGGCATATAACATGTGATTGTAAGATCATTATTTACATCAACGTATCACTCAAGACTAGCAGTTTGAAATCGTGGTATACATCAGCAGCTCCGCTTGTATAGTTGGGGTCTATATTCTAAGGGGGCTCTTTTATATTAGTTGTCGGGGTCAGGGATTGAAGGTTAAAAATTAGATAATATCTAATTTACGCATTAAAAGTAAAGATTAAATTAGAAGACTTGGGATCCCGTAGAAGCACCTTAAAAAATCCCTCAATAAGTGCATAAGGCTTACAGGCTCCAATAAACCTAATAAACTAGGAGAAATTAAGAGGCTAATAAAATAAAAAAATAAAAAATAAAAATATAGAGTTTCACATTTGAGGATGAAGTGTGGGAGCTGCTCGTTGAGCTCCTTGAGCAAGTACAATCCGACGAGGTCTGTCACCTGCGCTGAGTCGCTAGACCCCATAGTGATGTCGAAGTTGTTACGAGTGTTCTTGCGCGTCCACAATTCATCCTCAAATGTGATAATTGTTTTACGAGCGGCAAGGACTATGTCAATCTGGGATCTAGTGAGTCCGCCTGTCCGCATTGCCATCATGAGCGCCTTATTTAGTAGTATGGGGGATATAGACGTATAGTAGGAGTCTATATCGAACTGGATGAAGCGTAGTGATTTGTGGTTGATAATGCTTGAGAACCACTTTATCACTTCAGCAGTGTTTCCCCATAGGTCCAGGCTAATCCTGTCTTTAACTTTCGGTATGACTTCATCTAGTATTTTTTTACTTATAATCCCTATGTCAGATTTAGAGGGGCTAATGAGCCTGACAGAGGGGCGCATACATAACTTAAAACAAACAAAAACCCCCTACACACTAAGCTGGAGATGCCTTACTAAAGCTCCTCCATATAGCTCGTTGAGCAGGTTTTGTAGCCTGTGCCTATCTGAATCTCATGCCATAGTATTCTCAGGGCTCAACTTGCTCAATAGGAGATCAGAAATCTTCTCGTCCTTCCCCCATACTATACTTAGCTTTCTTTTTCTTCAGACCAGACACATAGCCCTGACACCACCCTGTCCCGCACTTGGCAGCCCAGTTGGCGAACAGGGTACTCTTTAGTAACCCCGGCCGCATAGATGCCTCGGCTCCCCGATTGCAGATGGGGACTCTGGTGAGGAACAGACGACCCTGTGTCCCACTTGGCAACTTGGGATTGGTGGCAGCATTGTTGCTGGGAACCCTGGGGGCAGCTGATGCCTGCGTGTAGGACATTGTGAGTGCCTGGACCCACGTTGACTAATCTGGGAAGGTGCCGTCGGAGATGTATGTCAACAAACTCGGGAAGATGCCCAGGGATACAGTAACAAAACACCCAATATGGTGGCCGCCCCCTGCCTATAACTAATCAACCCCCACCCTCCCCTAGTAAACCCCCGCCCAAATAGATGTCCCTCCCCATTCTCCCCCACTCACTTCTTTTGAGTTAGTTCTTCTTTATTATTAGTGATTAGTTCTTTATTAATAGGGATTTTTTTGTATTTTACCACAGTTGACTTAATGGGCTTGGAGAGTTGACTCCCTTGATGTCTGACCACTCGATAAGTTAGGGGTTGTGCCCCTTGAACAGGGGTGTGTCTAGCTGGTCTACCTGCTGTCTGCTACTACCCGAGACTGGACACGGTCGTAGCCACAGGCCAGCGCGTGCGCGATAGCATAGAATATATATTTTCTGCTAGTCACCCCGTGTAATATGATACCCCAAGATTCCATGCATGAGATTCACCGAAGCATGCGCAGTCTTAACCGGGAGATGACATGCGAACTTGAAAATACCACAAGAGAGACCCTTTGGATAGCGTAGACGCCGGACCATACCCGCAAATATATACCCTGATCTGTCTTGAATATACAGGGCTGACGGAATATGGATAACACGACCACCATCTAAGCTGGAACCGACCCATACAGCAAACAAAGAGGGGACAGCCCTTCGCATTTGACCAGTCGCGTGTGGGCTTGGAGTTCGTAGTACACCACCCCAGTCAAATCCACACTGGTTTTTTTTACCAATATAGCATGTAGACCAATACATCCTATGTAGCGAGACCTTGGATTTAGAACCGGCAGGCTGATCTATCGCAAACGCGTGCAACCCCCGACACTAAAAGATCGAACGGACCACACCCAGCAACCACTAGCTATTTGATCCACAGGTACATTTCCCAGAGAGTCCACACAGCTGATAGTGAATCCCAGTTGATCCGTGGACTATGAACTTTTAAACAAGACCAACTGTGCCTGGAGCTATGCAGATGACTACATACGCATAATGGATATCGCACCCACACGGTCACCAGTATTGTTCATCCTGCTGTATGTATGTAAATATCCGTGCGCGGGATATCCCTGAGTACATTTTCTTGACCATCAATTGTTAATTGATTGTTTGTTAATTAGGCAGGAATATAACATTAAGTATGTGTTAATCCTATGTGTTGCTGTATGTGTGTAAAGTATCCGAGCGCGGGATATCCCTGAGCAAATTTTGCCTGACTGTTAAGAGTGTATTGATTACTTGTTAATTAGGCAGGAATATATTATTATGTCTTTGTTAATCCTTAATTTTTTGATAGTACATTATTAGATTACTGAAGCTACCTTATACCTTCTTAAAAATACATTTTATAATTATTGTCTTTTTGCTTATGTATTTTCTTATTTACCACTTTCTTTAATCTTGCCCAACTTGATAAACTCTTTGAATTGCTCCCTAATTAAATTACTTAAATTACTTAAATTATTGTATCTATTATGCCTAAGTTGTATCTGTTGAAGCAGCCCTTTGAAAATTCCTCGGATATCCCAAATAACGTAATTTTTAACTTTTAATTTATAATTTTCCTCAATTCGTTTATATATATCCTTAAAGGCTCTCTAAAATTTTAATTCTTCGAAGGGTCTCTCGGAGGAAGCTCCTATTAAAAATATTAAAGGGGCTTTTTCTGAGAGATTTATTGAAGGCTCTTTGAATTAACCTTTAATTGATTAGTTTCTTTCAACTTAGTAGGGAATATCAAAACCTCGTAAGTTTTCTGAAATTTGTTAACGTGATCTCGGGGGAAGAAAGTTTTTTTCTTTCGAAAAAAAAAATTTTCTCTCGAAGGAATTTCTTAGCAAACTTTATATTTTTAGTGAAACTCTATATTTTTATTTTTTATTTTTTTATTTTATTAGCCTCTTAATTTCTCCTAGTTTATTAGGTTTATTGGAGCCTGTAAGCCTTATGCACTTATTGAGGGATTTTTTAAGGTGCTTCTACGGGATCCCAAGTCTTCTAATTTAATCTTTACTTTTAATGCGTAAATTAGATATTATCTAATTTTTAACCTTCAATCCCTGACCCCGACAACTAATATAAAAGAGCCCCCTTAGAATATTGACCCCAACTATACAAGCGGAGCTGCTGATGTATACCACGATTTCAAACTGCTAGTCTTGAGTGATACGTTGATGTAAATAATGATCTTACAATCACATGTTATATGCCTTGAAAAGTCCCACCATATGGTCGGACGAAACGGCTGTCGGCAATAAACTTGTTATAATGTCATAATAGTTCCTTTGTTCTTTTTCACTAATATTTCTGCTCTGCTTTCACGCATAGAACTTAACTAGCTACCGTCACATATTTGGTAGGTCAGACGTGATCATCGCGATTCACATACGACCTACCATACATCTTGCTTATATATATATATATATATATATATATATATATGAATACAAATAGACCTAGGATCAAGAATGTCCGTCATCAGTAGCCTGCTGATTATCATTGGTATTTCTTCGCATTAAAGACTAGATACCTAAATTCAGTGCGGTCGATAACTAAATTAAGTTAACGGGACAGAGGAAAACAGAGGAAAGGAAACAAACAACATGGTAGTAATGCAACGTAAAGAAAGGAAAAGAGAGACAAGTCCGAGCCACGAGCAAAGTGAGAGAGGAAATAATTTCACGCAGGTCAGACGGGAGGAACTGAGAGAGGAGGAGTAGCAGAGAGTGAAAGTGTGGGGAAGAGGCCAGCCGAGAGTGAATGATCACAGCGGGAGTGGAGGAAAGCAAGAGGTGATGGAGAGAGAAGGGGGAGGAGAGAAAGAGGATAGCAGTAAGGTGACAGAAAATATACGAACCACGGCGAAGGGAAAAAATATATGTGAATGAAAAATGGCGTGGTCCGTTGTTGCGAATATGAACATATGAATAAAAATAGACCGAGAAACAAGAATGTCCGTCATCAGTAGCCTGCTGATTATCATTGGTATTTCTTCGCATTAAATGTATATGCATATATGTGATATTAAGGATACTATTTATAGTTATGTATATATTATACTATAAACATCTATAAACAGGTAAGGTCAGTAATTTATTACTACCTTATTACCAGTAAGATAAATAGCTCAATGTAAGAACATCATTTGTTATACAGAGCAGTAATATAGAATACACAAGAATCAAAGCTATGTTAGAACATTTAATTGCTGACAATTGTTTCTTCCAAGCCTAGGCTTGGAGTCTTCGGAGCATTATTAATAATGTTTGTACTTATAATCAACCTCCTATTCGGCTGAAGAATCATACAGATACAAATTGTGGACAACAGTTTCATGATTACAGTGTTGGGTGCATGCGACATATATTATGTTATACTATAATTGTACAAAAAGATTAGAATCAAAATTAAAATTAAAAGCTTTTGGTGGAGCACATGTGACAGATAATACAAGAGCGTCTAATAAATAAATAAAATTAAAGAGACAGTACATCGTGACATATGTAATGGATGTGAAACCTGCAACTTTCTTATTCTACACACACACATATTTGATCTACACAGAAAATATCTCCGCATTGCAACCACCATAATATAATAACACACCTGCTTTAAGTGCTTGTATTTTTTATACAACACAAACCATTCATATATGCTTTATACTTTTGCTTGTTCAATTGCTTTATATATGACTAACGCACGCACTGTCTTTTTAATTTTATTTATTATGTATGCTCATCACCAAAATGTTTGGTAGCTACTTGAAATCCCCTCTAGCCATACCATGTTGATCTTACAGGATATTTGGGGAACTTATTAAGATCATACCAGCGCGGAGTAAGTGCGCAAAATAGAGCCACTAGCAAAATTGCGTAATTGCAGAAATAACTACATCTCATAGAAAACATATAGAGCTTATATGTATATATCTGTCACATTGTAAACCAATTTAAGGCGGATATATATATATATATATATATATATATATATATATTTATATGAATCGCTATTTCAGAGCACCAATCCTAATATCTAATATTTGCTGCACCGGCAATCGCTCTGTATAATCAGCTCCTGATTATTACTGGAATTCTTTAAGAATACAGCTTCTATAATTTTAGGGGAAAGCAAGGAGTGAGTGGCTCGGATGATCACCAACAGCGTGAAACAGAATGTTAGCTTCTCTCCCTTCTTTCGCTGATAAGAAGTAAGTGACTACTTTAAAACCGGCAGCGTATGGTCTTCAATATGTTTTAAATTAAACATACGGTATATTGCAAAATATTCTATACATCGCTATTTCAGAGCACCAATCCTAAAAGCTAATTTCTGCCGTACCGGCAATCGCTCTGTATAATCAGCTCCTGATTATTACTGGAATTCTATAAGATTCCAGCTTCTTTAATTTTTGGCGAAAGCGGGGATGCGTGGCTCTGATGATCGCCAACAGCGTGTACTATACATAGATTCATATATATATAAACAAGAGGTATAAGTCAACATTTCATAATTTACTTCTTTCTTTACCGTTATATATATTTCGGTGATAGCCACAATTCAACAGCTATGACTCCTTGAGACAGTTAAAAGCAACACATAGAAAACAAAAAACTTTGTTTTTCTTGGAGAAAAAAAAATAGTATCACAGAAAAGTAAAGTTTTTAACAGTTATTTTTACTTTCTTATATTGTCAGTTGTTGATTGTTTATAAATTTGCTCCTGAGTTAACTGACGCTCTTGTGGACTTCCTTGAAGCAGACAGTATTATTGATTTAGGTGTCACAGAAACCGTTTTGGATTTTACTATTAATTCTACGCGTCCAGGTTAGATATATATATATATATGTGTGTGTGTGTGTGTGTGTGTGTATGTGTGTAGAATTTTGTCATTTATTTTGTCTGACCTGTTTAGCTTAACTTATTTTGGGGCTTAGGTTGTTAATGCCCTCTTGACCGCCTTCTCAGCTTGTATGGCGTTTATAACCTATGTTTATAGCTCTGGGTTTTTTTACCATAGGAGCGGTTGCCAGCATGACTCTAAATTTGCGTTACGTTCCGCTTTTTCTACCCGCCGAAATGTGATTCTCGCTAAATTTATATCTGTATTAATCTCCCGAGTCTTACAATTAACCTGTTAATAATCTATTGACAGATTAATTGTAAAAGTTTATTTTAAAACTACCCAGTTGAATGCTTATTCGATTTGTGCTATTTATGCAATTTTTGCATGATTTACACATACTGAATTCATTTGCCAAATTCTGTGGGGCTTTTCCCCTTGTGAGTTACACATGTGCTTTTACAAAACACTACGTCATTCACAACACTGGCGCAGAACAAAATACCTGTTGATAACGTGATATTCCTCGCTGGATCATTATACCAAAAGCTTATGGCTTTAAGCAGACAGTATTATTAATTTAGGTGTCACAGAAACCCGCTTTGGATTTTAC
This sequence comes from Eledone cirrhosa, assembly GCA_964016885.1. NCBI lineage: Eukaryota > Metazoa > Mollusca > Cephalopoda > Octopoda > Eledonidae > Eledone > Eledone cirrhosa. Next base: position 306,511,571 of record OZ024742.1, read on the forward strand.
CATCAATTCTAGGGGTCCAGGTTAGTTATCCATCCTGATGCTGAGGAGGATATTAGAGGGAGCTAGAGCAAAGTGCCTTCCTGCGGTCATGGTTTTCATTGACTTTAGGAAGGTCTTTGATTCTGTGGACCGTCACTGCCTGATGAAGATATTACAGGCTTATGGAATCCCCAAGAAGATAGTGGACCTGATATCACTTCTCTACACCAACACCAAAGCCCAAGTCATTACACCTGATGGGATGACAAAGTTCTTTGAGATACTGGCTGGAGTGCTCCAGGGAGATACATTGGCTCCCTACCTTTTTATCATCGTAGTGGACTATTGTATGCGCCTTGCACTGGAGAAACACCAGGACTCTGGCTTTACTGTAGCACCGGCTCAGAGCAGGAGAGTTAAGGCGAAAAAGGTATCAGATGCTGAATTTGCCGACGACATAGTTTTGGTGACAAATACAGTGAAGGAGGCAGAGGATTTGATGCGGGAGGTTGAGACTGTGTCGATGAGTATGGGGCTGAGAATGAATGAGACTAAAACAAAATATCTGGTAGAGAATGTTGAGAAGCCAGGGGGGATCACTAATGTAGGCGGAAAGCCACTAGAATTGGTTGAGGGCTTCCTGTATTTGGGATCAAAGATTGGGAATACGGAAGATGATGTGGTTGAGAGGAAGAGCAAAGCCTGAGCGGCGTGCCACAGCGTGAGATCGGTGTGGAAGTCGGACCTTAGTATAGACCTGAAAATCCGCCTCTTCATTGCTGTAGTGGAGTCTGTGCTGCTGTACGGGTCTGAGACTTGGACAGTGACCAAGAAACTCACTCAGATGGTGGATGGGTGCTACACGAGAATGCTGAGGATGGCTCTGAACATTAATCAGTATACACTGAGGATGAAAAACTCAGAGCTATATGGGAGCCTCCCAAAAGTCAGCTCAAAAGTGACACAGAGGAGACTGAGGTTAGCTGGACATTCTCACCGACATCCAGAGTTAACATTGCACTCAGTGCTCCTGTGGGAGCCCCTACATGGACACACTGGAAGAGGAAGACCAAGGTTAACGTATGTTGATGCCCTAAGGACAGACACTGGTCTGTTGGAGACGCAGGCATGGCAACAATAATGAGGGACAGAGACCGCTGGAGAGAACTCGTCCATGGATCTCGGGAATTTTACCCGCCCTAGATATAGATAGATAGGTTAGTTATATATATATGTATATATATATATATATATATATATGTATAATTTTGTCATTTATTTGTCTGACCTGTTTAGCTTGACTTGTTTTTTGGCTTTGGTGGTTAATGCCTTCTTGACCGACTTCTCCGTTTGTATGTCGTTTATAACCTATGTTTATAGCTCTGTTTTTTTAGTCATAGGAGCGCTTGCCAGCATGACTCTGAATTTGCGATACGTTTCACTTTTTATACCCGCCGAAATGCGATTCTCGCTAATTACCTATGTTAGAAATCGATGTTCACACACACACACACACACACACACACACACACACACACATACATGTATATATTTATATATATATATATATATATATATATATATATATATATATATATATATATATATATATATATACATCAGACTATATATATAAATATATATATATTAATGCGTAAAAATGTCCGTGATCTCCAGCAGACAACTGATGAGGGGAAATATCACCCGTTCGTGTTTTCCT
>OZ024742.1:306518269-306530769 GCA_964016885.1 Eledone cirrhosa
TCGAATAGAAAGAGAAAACGTTTTATTTATTTGAGATGTACATAAAAGTATGTGCTATTTACATTTTTCATAAGGGAACTGAATTACCTTCAATAAGCAAAGAAACGTGAGTCACAGGCTCGACTAGCTGGAAGCATATATCTAATGTATGAATCGTTAAACATTTATTTTAAACTCTCACACAAGGGAATGTGTATACTCGATTGAAACGCCTATATCAACCTTGTATGGATAAAATACAAAGTGGATTCCACAGAGATTTGAACTAGGAACATACATGAACGTATTTAAATACTGCCAGGCATTTCGCTATCCCTTTAGATCACCACTTCTTATAGTATTATATTCCGAGTATTTTAATGTGTGTATTTATTTTACGTTTCTTTAGTCGGGATTAACCTTTGGCATTAACTTTATTTTTCTATCTTTCCTTCACGCTCTCTAAACCTTAAATTCACACCAAGTGTGTAAGTCAGCAATCAGCGCTGGAATAATTGCTTGCTTTGCAGTAATTGGCAAGCATACAGGCAATAAGCTGCATATTGTGCATTCGAATGAAGACAGCAAATGGCTTTATTGATCTTGGAACTCGCCTGGGACAAATCTGGGATGTTGTTGTAGTTATTCTTACATTGTGCTTGCATGATTTTCTTCAGGTTACGATAATGCAACATTTCAGATGTTTGCAACAGAATTCTCTTCGTATGTCTAAAGTATTGTCCTCTGGGTGAAAAGCTAAAGAGTGTAACGATAGAACAAACTATAATTATGAGACGAAAGTATAGAGCGATGCTTCCTAATGATTCATTTTATATGAAAGCAGGATGTAAGTTTGTATTTCCCTTTCTTATATATCCCGCTGTGAGAATGTACAAATAAGAATGAAATAATTACTCTTTGCCAAAATTGTGTATAGGTGATTATCAGAAATGTGAATTTTTATTAATTGTCATAATTAGTCAGAGACAGATAAGCACAAATGAGTATGTAAAGACAAACACACACATAGATGTCCTTCTGCAGGTACACACACATATAGGCAAATGAATTTAAATGCATGCACATTGATTTAACTATATAAATGTATGTATGTATGTATATATATATATATATATATATATATATATATATATATATATATGTATAGAGAGAGAGAGAGAGAGAGAGAGAGAGAGAGAGAGGGGGGTAGATAGAGAGAGAGAGAGAGAAAGCGAGAGAGAGATACACTCTTATACAAACACACACACATACATAGATATATAAATATATATCATAATAATTGTTTCTGCATTTAGCATTAGGCCAGCAATGTGTACTTTGTATTATCGACCACATGGGGTAAAGCTAACCTTGACGAGATTTAAACTCAAAACTTGAATGGACGTAAATATATACCGCAAAGCATGGTGTCCAACGCTTTACAGATAATGCTTATCCACCGCCGTGTATATATAATAATGGTTTCTGATTTATGCACAAGGCCAACAATTCTGGGTGTAAGGGAACATAGATTAACTTAACCTAAGAGCATTATTGGTCTTTTATTATAACGGCTTCGGAAGAATGAAAGGCAAAGCTAACATCGGCGGGATTTAAACTCAGAACTTAAAGCAATGTAATTATATACCACAAAACCTGTTGTCTTACGTTCTACTGATAAGGCACATCAAGTGTCATGTTTATATCATAATAAAAACAAGTATCAACCACCAGGAAAATAATCATTTGATATCTTGCTTCTTACATCTCTCTCTGTTTCACTCTCGCAACATTTACCTATTTGTATACCCGCTTATCTATCTATCTATCTATCTATCTATCTATCTATCTATCTATCTATCTATCTATCTATCTATCTGTCTATCTATCTATCTATCTATCTATCTATCTATCTATCCGTCTATCTGTCTGTCTGTCTATCAGAGCCATTCCAAATCGTGCGTTCCATCCGTCAGGGAGGCCCTCTATCCTCCATTCTGTATGTACTGACTATGGAGCCGTTACTGCGGAAGTTGGAGCTGTTGCAGGGCATCCCGCTCGAACCAGGACTGCGGAAAGCAGCGTCGGCCTATGCCGACGACATAACCGTAATGGTGTCGAAAACCTCGGAAATCGGGGTAATCGCAAAGGAATACGAAATGTCGGTTTGCAACTCGGCACATGGAGAGGAAAACCCATGCCTTCCGACAGTGTCGTTGGACGCTGGACGGAAGGACCGGTGAAATTGCTCGGGGTCTGGTTTGGTCCAGACCTCCAGGTGGACAAGAACTGGAACGAGGTCACGGCGAAGGTGTTTGCACTCACCCAGAAGTGGGCTGAGTGCAAACTCTCCTTGAAAGGTCGAGCGGAGGTGTCGAACACTTACATAACGTCCGTCATCTACTACCGCTTGACAGTCGTGCCTTGCCCCCTGCGAATACCTTACCAAAATGGGACGCCTACTCTTCAAGTTCCTCTGGAAGAAATAGGGTCCATTGGTGAGGAGATCCATCTGCTGTCAACGCCCTTCTAACGGAGGGCTGGGCATGCTGTGGCTGATGATGCGAAAACACACGCTGAGGCTACGCCATCTCCAGGTATTCCTAACCGGTGAACCAGTGTGGCTGTCGTTTGTGAGACAAGCTCTTCCACAACTCATCTCACTAACAGAGCTGCAGTCCTGGGTCAAGGGAAGACCGAAAATGAGTGCCTACAGGCGCTCACAACCCTCTACCAAGCAGAAACGGCAATCAGCGGAAACTCCACTTCGACATTCTATATGGGATTAGTGGAGGATAAGTGCGACGATGTTCTCGGGGAAACTCTAGGCATGGAGGAGGACGAACTGACCAATCTGTCCGGGAGGACTTTCCGTCCAGGGCCTATGGATAACTTCCAGAGGTCTCTGGCCTGGCAGTGCTACCGAGGAGCTCTACCAGTTCGAGACAAAATCTACAGGCACGGACGCCCTGGCAGTGATCCGGCCAAAACGACCTGTCGAAGATGCGAGCAGGACATCGAAACCGTTCTGCACGCAATTGTTCAGTGCCCATGGATGACCGACGTGTGGAATTATGTCGAACAGCTACTATCACGTGTGGGACGCATCCAGTTGTCAGCCGAGTCAATCGTGAGGATTACCCCGCCGCCTTCATTTAAGAACGAAGGAGAGGGGGTTGGTTTCTCTAAGTTTCAAGCCCTTAGAGGGCGAAAATTTACTTTCCAATCTCAAAATTGAAAAAAAATACTATTTGTGAAAATGTTTAAATGGCTCAGAAATGCTGCCTTCTTTAAACGTTCTTGGTAAGGGGAGCTTAAAAGAAGACATTATATTATAGAAACGGTGCCTTTCATCCTTACGGGGTCGATAAAATAAAGTACCAGTAATGCACTGGGTAAATACTGGCCTTGTGCCTAAAGTAGAAACAATTATATCATCTACTACCACCACTTTCACCAATGCTGAAAGAACAACCGAAAAGAAAACAATTTTCTAGCCAAAAGAATGAAATGGAAAGTGGACTGCTTGCTTACTACCACAGCAGCCTTCTCCTCTGAAAATAGCAGTCAGCGACAAGGCAAATTCAACAATCCCAGCACAAAGAGAAGACATTCCTATGCCTGCTCACAGACAGCTGGACAGCTGACGTCATGCCAAATGTTGCCATGGCAACACAAACAAACAAAAACAACACCAGCAACAACGAAGACACCAACAATAACAAGAACAACAAAAACAACAACTCCAGCACAAACGAAAACAACCAAACACACGAAAAAAAAACGTTTGCAGAAATCCTTGCCAAAGAGACAGAGTTTTTAGAATTAGATCTGTCAAACCAAGCGCAGCACCTAAAGGATTCTGCGCAACATATAACTTTCGAGGGGAACGGTTTTTGAATAAGTACCCCACCGGAAATTAGGGCAGCGCCCGTAAGAAAAACAATTTTCTTCCGGACTATCTGCTCACAAACCAAGAAACCCATGGCTCTAAGCAATAGCACGGTTGAAACCGCACTAAAGGAGGCAATACTAGACATTGCTTACCTCCAGAGGGCCAAGCAATACGGGAGCATATCGGTGCTCTTTAAAAGCAAGGCCCTCGTCCAGAGATATTCGGTGGCTCCAATTAGAACGAGCCAACACATCTTCTTCCTAACATACATGGGAAGAACCCATAAAATAAGGATCTCCCAGATCCCACCAAACACCAACATTTGGTGGATCCTGGATGGTTTTTTGGAGGAGGGTGAAGACAACCTCCTCTCTGTAAAAAAAAATCAATCCGGGAGAACTGGATGGGAACGTAAATGGAGCTCCTGGTCCAAATGAAACCGGAGAGGATTGAAAAAATACCGGATAGGGTACCGGTGGATGACAAGGGGAAAAAACCCACAATGTTTCAAATGTTGAAAAAACACAAATTTAAAAGCATTTTGCCCAATGCTGGATGTGTAAAAACAAAAGAATGCGTTGCTGCCAACCCCAAAAACTACAACAGACACACCCGAAAACAAAAAACACAACCCCCAAACATCAACATTCACCCAACCATCACAAACCACAAAAGACACCACACCAAATATTCCCCTGAAGGACTCTGTCCCACCCCTTCTCCCTCTGTCTAACACTCCCACAAACACACACACACACACACACATTCCACCACCACACAATATACCCCTCCCATATACCCACAATGATGACACCTCAGGCACGGGAACCTCTACATCTCCAAGTGAGGATAAAGAGGAACCCCAAAAATCCAAGAAGCAAATAAGACAGAAAAAATACAAAAAATAAACATCAACAGAAAACACGCACACACCCAACACTGACATAAACATACCGTTGCAAACGACAACCGCACCAACAACACAACCAGACACTTCACCAACAAAACAAACACCCTCACCACCACAATCACAAACCCAACCACAAAAAGAAAACTACAAACAGAAACAGTACACATAAAAAACAAACACATTACACATTCATAAAAACAAGAAACAAAAAACTGGTGGAAACTGTCTGAAAGGACCCCACAATCCAAACGGAAGGGTAAACCTTCCCCACCAACGACCCACCCCAAACCTTAAACTAATCAGGGTAACAACCCTACAATACGAAACATTAAAAGGGGACTTCCCACATGATATGCCCCTCTCCCCTCTTGCCAAAAAAACCTTAACCGTGTCCTGCTAAAATGATTCCCTCCCTTCCCAAACACCCCCAATCTGGACATGGAGATCGAACAACCCGACATCCAGGAAATGAAAATGTAAGTGTTCCTGCCTTTTCTCTCCCCAACTCTTCTTCACGAACATGGCGACTATACAAATCGGATGTTTGAATGTACGTGGCCTGGGCACGCCCTGGAAACAGGGCCAGTTTTTAAATGATCTCAAGTCACACTGTATAGATGTGATAGCCATCACCGCGTCTAGGATCCACGACAAGCAGCAGCTAACTCCAATGTTCGTTGATTTTGAGATCTATGCATCTCACTGTCAGCCGGATTTCAAACGTGGATTTCAAAGTACAGACGATTCACTTGGACACGGAGGGCAGCCTGGTGGTGCTGGATATGAAAGGTAGTGAAGGTGGAGCTTTCAGACTGGTGTCCAACTGGAACATCGCGACCAGAGTTATTCAAGCGTATGGAACCATCCCTGGGAACGTTTCACTCCTTAGTGTTAGCGTAGGACTGGAATTGCATCTTAGACGCACGTTGGGACAATGTAGGAGCTTGTGATATTAGAGTGGGGTGTAATAGCCTCAAACATCTCATCAGCCAATTCCAACTGGATGATAGATATCAACTAGACTTCCCAATTGCATCAATGTGGACGTGGAGCAACCTCACTGGGTCTTCTAGGTCGTATTTAGATGTATTTCTAATTAGACAGAATGATAAGGAATCCTTAAGCTGTCCACAAATGCACATGGTTGCCTATTCAGACCATACATTAGTCACCTGCATAGTCAACCTTGATAGAACACATAGCCAGGGACCCGGATACTGGAAGCTAAAGATGTCGCTCCCGGCGCCTAAGACCTACAGTAAACGGATTAACACCTTAGTTAAGAGCCAGTTGTTGGGAACCACGTCAACAGCAGGTTGTGGAGCTCTCTCAACAGAGCAATTTGAATAGAATCGATAGCATTCCATACAAGGGAGTAGCTTTATAAAAAAACAAAACTGAAAAGGAACTGATAGCTAAAGTAGAAGAGGCACTTAGGAATGACAGTACAGCTGACGTGCTAGCGGCGAGAATGGCACTAGACCAGTTCTTCAACATGAAACACGACGGTTGTATTGTCAAAAGTAGAACACGTGCTCTATGAAACGAGGGAGCCAAAGCTGTTAGCTGGGCCTGAGAGGCAGAGGCGAAATGTGGCTACAAATCCACAATTCGATCTTTGCAAGACAAAGATGGATGCATTCTACTTGAATCCAAGCAGATATGCACGGCCTTCCGCAGCGCTTTTCACAACTGTTCGAACAAAGCAGTACAACGAGCGAGGTGATGGACTTCAGTTCCTACTCCGACGGCCTACCACGAGTCTCGAGCATGAATGCAGAGAGCAGCGAAAGGCCGATCACAGCGTGCGAAATACATGATGCCCTAGGCTGGTGTGGGAAACGCAAATCACCTGGTTTAGATGGTCGACCCTATGAGTTTTACATAGGCATGCCAGACTCAGGAGGATTACCAGTTCTGTAGGCAGAGGCGTAGTAACGCTGATCAGGAAAGATGAGTACAAGAGGCATGAGATAAGCAATTTCAGGCCCATAAGTCTGCTCAACACAGAGTTATAGATTTTGGCCAAGGTGTTAGCAACGAGGCTGGCGCTTGTCGTCGAGAACATGTTAGGGGAAGCGCAAACGTGTGTAATCCCGACTTTCGCAGCAGTGGATCGAGAGCCAGCACACACAGAAGGGAGGAGAGAGCACACCCCTGTCGGATGGACCGCGCGATTTGGAACGGCTCCGAGGGGTAGCCGTTCCCCTTGACCCTCGAGCAGATGCGGCTGCTGTGTATGGCAGTAATCCAGCCCCTCAAAACGGGTCTGAATCCTGCCGCCGTTATCACCGCATCCAGGTAACCATGGTCGACCCTATCAAACGCCTTAGATTGATCCAAGTTGATCAGGGCCCCACCAAAGCCGGGTTCATTCCCTACCTTCTCTATGATGTATCGCTTGTGGGGGAGGTTGTCGTGAATGGACCTGGACGGGATAACGCATGTCTTTGCATCTCCCACCAGGTTGCCCACGACAAGCGCCAACCTCTTTGCTAACACCTTGGCCAAAATCTTTAACTCCGCATTTAGCAGAGTTATGGGCCTGAAATTACTTATTTCATCCCCTTTGTTCTCGTCCTTCCTCACTAGCATCACTACGCCCTTGGTCACAGAACAGGGAATTCTTCCGTTCTGTTGCCAGATGCAGTAGACCGCCTCGAGGAGATCGGAGAAAAAGTTCGGCATCGCTACATAAAGTTCGTATGGAAAACCATCGAGACAAGGGGATTTGCATTTGCCGCATTGGCTAAGCACCTCCCCTATTCCAGCAGTTGAAATTGGCCTTTCGCAGGACTTCGCCTTCTCGTTCGAAAGACGCCGTAGGCCGTCGAAGTTTGGACCGAAATCCACACCCCATCCGGCCCCCGCACTTCCGAACAGTCGTGCAAAGTGCCTTTGAAAGGCTTCACACATAAGTCCATCCTGGTCCTTCAAAGACCGGATAGTGGATTTAATCCCTTTTTGGCTACTGTCACGTGGGGCCAGCTAACAGCTTTGGCCTCCTCGTTTCTTAGAGCACGTATTTTGCTTCTGACAACGCAGCCTTCGTGCTTCGCGTCGAAAAACTGGTCTAAGGCCGTTCTCGACGCTAGCACTCTGGCTACGTTGCCGCTTCTAATCGCCTCTTCTACTCTATCTACCAAATCCCTTTCCTTCCTATTCCTATCTGAGGCTAATTCCTTACTAAAACCTATCGAGACTACTCTAATCTCTCTCTTGAGAGAGCCCCACCACCTGCTGTTGACGATAGCCCCCGTCAACCGTTCCTTAATTAAAGTGCTAATCTGATCCCGATAAGCTTTACATGCCGGTAAGGACAAGTTCAGCTTCCAGTAACCGGGTCCCTGTCTATGCGTTCTATCAAGGTTGACTAAGCAGGTCATTAATTTGTGATCTGAATAGCCAACCATGCGCATCTCTAGACAACTTAGTAGGTCCCTATCCTTATTTCTAACTAGGGCCCTATCTAGGTACGACCTAGATGATCCGCTGCGGTTAGTCCAAGTCCAGGTTGGCGCAGTCGGAAAATCTAGTCGATATCTATCGGCCAGGTCAAATCGGCCGATTAATCGTTAGAGGCTGTTACACCCCACTCTATCGGGACATGCCCCTACATAGTCTCAACGTGCATCTAGCATACCTTTCTAGTTCTCCACTAAAAGGAAGGGGCGGGACGTCCCTAGAAAAGTCTCCAGACGTTGGAAGAAGTGCGGCCTCACTGCCCTAAAAGGCGGCGACCTAAAAGGCGGCGACCATAGGCGGCGACCAACCTAAAGGCTCCACCTTCACCACTGCCAACGTCTAGTACCACCAGTCGACCATCCGGGTCCAAGTGCACCGTCTGCGTTGCGAGGACAAGGTGTTTTTGTGGCAGAACGACAACCCCCACCCCCACCTCCTGGCTGACAGAGAGATGCATAGATCTCAAAGTCGTTAAAGGTGGGGGATAGCTGGCGTTCACTGCTGACCCTGGACTCGCACATAGCCATGACATTTATACTGAGCGACCTGAGGTCATTTAGACGTTTTGCCTGCTTCCAGAGTGAGCTCAGTACACGCGCATTCAAACATACTACTCTCAATACAGCCATGTTGGCGGCGAAGGGGAAGAAAAAGAAAAGTCACCTACCTTCTTATGTCTCGGGGACCGGGCTGCGCAACTTCCATGGGGGTCAGGGCGGGGTTGTTAGGTGGGGTGGTGGTTTGTGGTGGGGTGGGGACATCATCAGAGTGTGGTGGGGTTGGGGAGTTTGGTGTGATGTGGGTGTCTGGGGGCGGCGGTGGGGAAATTTTTCAAGAGGACGCGGTTCATTGGTTTTACACAGGAGGGGGGGGGGGAACACGTCCTCAGGAAAATTGTCTTTTAGTTCTATATCGGAGTTTTAATCATTTTTAAAGAGGGGTTCTCTGTGTCCCTCGTGAAATTTGGCCCTTCGGTTTGCACCGAGGGGTTTTGTTCAATTTTGTTTACAAGTTTTATATTTTTTGTGTTGAAGTATGTGTATAGCTGTGTCTGTGTAATTTTTGTTGGTTTTTGTTCTTGTTTTGGGGATGGGTTATTTTTTTTGTGTGGGTGCGGTGTGTTTTCTTTTTTTGCGCTTTATTTTTTGGAAGGGTTCCCCCTCGTCTTCTGACGTTAAGGTATCCTCTTCCATGTTGGAGAGGAGGGGTATATTTTGGGGTTTTGTTATGTATGTTGTTGGAGTTGTTTTAGGTGGAGAGGGGTTGGGTGGGACCATGTTCAGTTTTTTTGTTGACTTGTTGTGTTTGTTGTTTTGGGGGTGGTGGTGGTGATTGTGTTTTTGTTTGTGGAGTTGTTTTGGATGTGGAGGGGTTGGGTGGTCCGTGTTCAGTTTTTTGTTGACTTGTGTTTGTTGTTGTTGTTGTGGTGATGGTGGTGGTGATGTTTTAGGAGGTGTTGGCAGTAAAGGTTTTTTATATTGTTAAGGACAGGCAGCCCTCAGGTGACCTCTGCCTCAACAGAGGTAGCAAGCGGGCCGCCTACCCTCAACTGCAATGTTCATAAATTGGCAGCATTCCAGGGACACTCTTTGGGGTATCTTTGCGATACGTTCTGGTTTCATTCGAACCAGAACCTGTATGCCTATACCGCCAAAGTGGCCCCTGGTGGCTTTGCCTATATCACGTAGTTCATCTTCGTCGTCCAGTATCCCTCCTAGTATCCACCAAATATTTGTATTTGGGTGTATACCGGAGATTGTTATTTTTTTAGTTTTCTTCCCCATGTAGGTGGGGAAGAAAGTGTACTGTTTGGACACAATTGGCGACACCGAGTATATTTTGGGCCACCAATTGGTCCTTCATCAAAATTATCAGACTCCCATATAACTTCCCTCTCTCAATAAAAATCATCTCCTTCAACGCGTCTTTTAACACCAGCTCAATTTCACTATGCGATAATTGAGCTGGTTTTTTCGAAGCATTTGATATAGTTCTAAAATTAATTGTCCTCAGGACCGTGTCTCTTTTGGGAGATTATGGTGAATTTACCGTTTTCACCAAAGCTCACCTGTTTTCTCCCCTCTTTTAGCAATTCCGCTGCATTACTGGGGTGAAAGTTTCGGTCTCCTTAACGACCTGGGCAAAGGATATTCGTGCAGTGGGGTCTTTTTTGTGTGTGTTTCGTTGCTGTTGTTCTTCTTTTCTTGGGTATTTGCGTTTTGGTTGTTGTTGTTTGCGGTACAGTTTTTTGGGTTTTCACCCATTTTTTCGTGTTTTGAGTTCACATTTACGTTGTTTTCTTTGTCATTGTTGCTGCTGTTTTTGCTTTTGTGTGTGTTTGTGTTATTTTCTTTGTTATTTGTGTTGGTGTTGTTGGTGTCAGTGTAATTTATACATTCTTTCAATTTGCTGTTTCCATTGTTTGGGTTATTACCCAAGTTTTTACAATTGTTCGCCAAATCCGCTTCCATAATCGCATGCGAAAGCGCGAGAAGGGAAGCTTCAGTAGGTTGAGTTACTTGTTCCTCATTATCACTTTCCCTGGGGGGGGGGGGGGCGTGGCAGTGGTGTTTTCATGTATGGTGTCCATTATTGTAAGTTGGTATACAAATTTTTCAAAGTAGTTTTTACCCCCAAAAAGGGGTAAAAATAAAATAACAACCCGTCTGCAAGTCAAGGCGGGAGGGTAGGTCACACAAATAAAACAAATGAAACACAAACTCCCAGTCAAAAACGTAATACAAATCCCAAAAGGCTGCAGCTGAAGTAACACACGTCTACTATCAACGATAGATAGATAGATAGATAGATAGATAGATAGATAGATAGATAGATAGATAGATAGGTAAGTCGTCGTAATTTAGTGGATATATGCTGTGTAAATGATTAAAGGCATATGCAAGAAAATTAATGTATTTGATTTAAATAAATTTGAATGAAATAGAGTGGTGTTAAGAGGAACAAGGTTAAGGAAAATTGAACATTTCCACATAGAATGTTGTAATCAAGGGTTTAGCAAATTGATATCTTTTTTTATTATAAAACGTACCATTTTTCCAAGTAATACTGTATTATATAACTATTTCTACTTTCCTACTTTTTTCTCAGGCATCCGTGGCTTTGACGATATCGCCATGATTCCAGTTCAAATGGTCAAACCCTGATTTAATGATGTGCTGATTTATATAAGACGAAGGTGTTCCGTCAGTATTGCAACGCCGATTTCTATCGTTATATAATCTCTCACTCAACTCTCCACTACAAACATATTGTCTTCTCCAGCATCTGCCAACTCATACTCCCTTTCCATCCTCACTACCATCCACAGAATTCACACTCCACACAGATCTACCATATATTTCCTCCCCAAAATCAATATAATTATTCCAGTGTTTACTCCTGCAACTGCTCAACCAAACAAATCTTCAAATCCCACGATCTCCACCTCTCCTCCATACCTTCCTTCACTTCCCACCATTTCTTACAGTGGACATATAAAATATGTCTCCTACCTCATCCCCGTCAACGACGGACTCTTATCTCTTCAACACTTCTTCACCCGCCACAACACCTTCAACCCAGCAATTCTATCCCGCTTCGCCTAGCTGAGCGTTTCTTTACCCGAAATTGTATTTCTATACAGAAGAAGTTTCTCAACAAGTAAGAGGGGTGGCTATGGTTGCAAGAATGGGCACCTTCTATGCCAACCTCTCATTGGCTCTGTTGAAGCCCATATACCTGTTTCGTTCACCTGAACTATACTGTCACTACATTGCTGACGTCGGTGGAGTCAACCCCTCTCTCACAGACATATTTTTCGGAAAAGTTTCTCCCATTTCCCGTCATCTCGGAGACACGTAACAACGTAAATATATTCGTCTTTTGTCTTCACCAGGTATAAAGCCAGTTCATACTAAGCCGAGAGCAAATATTTATTTTCTGTTTACACATTTTGACACACTGGGATTGATGGCCCTATTCCAGTTTTCCTAATCTTCCAGACCCACCTCCCACTTTACAATAACGTCTCTTCCTTACCTCCCTTCATTATATTTCTTATTGTAGAGGGTGGTGAATTGGCAGTATCGGTAGAGGGTCAGACGCCATGCATTCTAGCATAGTTATGTCCTTTTATGATCTGAGTTCAAATCCCGCCGAGGTTAACTTTGCCTTTCATCCTTACGGGGTCGATAAAATAAAGTACCAGTAATGCACTGAGTAATTGCTGGCCTTGTGCCTAAAGTAGAAACA
>OZ024742.1:306535769-306553269 GCA_964016885.1 Eledone cirrhosa
AAGATTGGTATTTCTCACTACTACATTTATCCCAAAATTTTATTTTCCTTCGTTTTTAACAACATTCTTAAATAACATGTAATTCTTATTTATCACATCCATATGAATTAATATAAATTTATCCCTATAAGTATACCTATCAATTAATTTAATTTACGTTATAGATCTAAATTCCTTGTGTTTTAAATAAGATTGGTATTTCTCACTAACACCTTTACCCTAAAATGTTATTCTCCTTCGGTTTTAACATTAACATTATTCTTTAATAGCATCAAATTTTCGTGTACCTTTCACCGGCTTGACCTCTTTTCATCCCCAAAGTATTCGTTTCATTCAAAGTATTCTTTCCATTCAAAACTTAAGTCTGCATTCCCCCTAAATTAAATTTCTACTACTACTATTCTATCAACTTGACCTCTTACTACTTTTCTATTGGTCAATTCAAACCTGTTCCAAAACAGACCTAGTATATTAAATCTTTGTTGGTTTTCTTCAATAAACAAATATTATTTCTGAAGACAGCATATATATGTGAAGGTATGTATATTTCCTCTGATAGTTTGTAAAATGTTTACATATATCTATATGATACCAACACACATATATATCCTAGAAACGATCGTAAAATGATGAATTTTTTAATATAAGGAACTTGTTCTTGTTTTTATTCATTGTTTTTATTAATTTATATATATATATATAAATATATATACACCCCTTTGAATTTAATATATACTCCCGTAGGGTTAAGTATAACTTTAGGCTGTATCCGGCTGCGCTTTCTAGCAACCAGCCTACGCGCCGACAGACACCAATCACAAATATTCTGCCTTGACCGCTGGCCACGTGATGGTTCTTAGCCATTTTGAATTAATTTCTGGCGGGGATCATGGTAGAAAACTTGGTCCAGACTGGGGTGTCTCCTGATGAGTTCCTAGCCTCATGGATAAATCCAAGATCGGGTGTATCCAAAAAATGAAACGAAACCACTGGTGGTCGGGACTAGAGGAATTCTGGTAAAGTTTATGTGCATTTTTTCTTCAAACTTCTATTTTGTACCTAACTCCGTGTAGTTAATTATTTGTCTAGTCAATTTCTACGGGCTAAAAGTAATAACTGGATAAATTTTATTTGGCTGTACATCGCAGAAGATAGTCTGTATCATTTGTCTATTATTTCTCCATAGTTACATTTTAAACTCATAGCCTCGTTTAAATGATTTTTATGTGGTTGATTTATAAGGACTAGGAGAGGAAATACTGTATATATTTTATCTAATAGTTCTTCAAACTTGCAATTATATATATATATATATATATGTATGTATGTAAGATGTATATATGTATGTACGTGTATGTGTGTATATATATATATATATATATATATATATATATATATATATATATATATATATATATATATATATATATGTGTGTGTGTGTGTGTGTGTGTGTGTGTGTGTGTGTGTGTGTATTTATTAAAATAAGAGATTAAAGTTTAAGCAAAGAATCGCTGCTTTCACCCTTAACGGGATCTTCTGAAACTAACAAAGTCAATCTGTGAACGCAGAAGTGCATATTTCAAAAAACGTTGCAACCGGAGGAAGACAGGAAGACGATACTTTGGTTCGTGGAAACGTTCCCTGGCAAAGAACGTGAAAAAACGAATATAATACGTCATTATTTGGAGCGATGAAAAACAATTAGACGCAAATACAAAACCACGTTTATGGTATAAAAGAAGTCGTAGACTAATATTCTATTAGGTGGTTCATAGAGACGTTCTCTGGCAATGAACGGAAAAAACGAAGATAATACGTCAAATGTGGAGCGTGGAGAACAATTGCACGCAAAGACAAAACCACGTAAATGGTATAACTGAAGTCGTAGACTAAAATTCTAACTAGGAAACCGAATGATTCTCGGCTTCAGAGTTAAGAATAACGTACATAAAATACAGATGTAAATGAAATTAAATAAATATACATACACGCATCCATATACGTACATACACAAGCAGACGCGAAACACTCGCTATAGGTATACAAATACACGCACGTACACAAAAATAAAAAAAATAAAAAAATAAAATAAAAAACCCGCACGCAGATACAGATCCCACGCAACGCCTGTAACCGCATGCATACGAATGTATACACCAATTACACATAAAAATATATATTAAAAAAAAATATATATATATATGTGTGTGTGTGTGCGTGTATACATATAATTAAATAAACGTATATAAATAAATAAATACGTATATAACAAGCGCCCACACATACCTACATGTAAATACACATATGTTCGGAGACGTACGTCAACCAAAATACAAAGTCGACATATACACACACCCTACATACGTACGAACCCGCATACTCACACAGACGCAAAACTCACGTATACACATAACCAAAAGCATATGTACCAGAATTTAAAATATATACGCCATAACATATACAATCAAATATACGTACGAGAAAGTATACGTACCTTCACAAAACATACATGTAATATATACTTACCTGTACGAATAAGTAACGGTATTAACATACCATATACTTAGCTAGCACATCAAGACGTAAAATATCGGCGTATAGTTCGTACTATCCGTTAGGGTATAATGTGGGGCTGTAATACAGGAAAGTATTGTACAATTTATGTTTACAAGCCGAAATTGCCTGAGATCTTTTGTTTAAGATGTGGTCTTTGGCGTAGAGTATTTCCAGGGCCTCAGCGGCGCAGAGGTCACATGGTCTTTTATTTCCGTTATACGATCTATCCTTAGCTAGGATCTCCTAGCGTAACTTATATTGGGTGTGGTTGTCTTTTAGACTCCAGATATAAGCTTAAAGTGACGTCATATTCCTTCTTAAAGAGTTACGAAAAGAATGGGTATGCATGTAACGACGCTGCTTGAATCTATTGGTGGTTAACCCTATGTAGGCCTTACGGGACGTGGGTGTTTCGACCTTACATTTGTA
Organism: Eledone cirrhosa; assembly: GCA_964016885.1. Classification (NCBI taxonomy): domain Eukaryota; kingdom Metazoa; phylum Mollusca; class Cephalopoda; order Octopoda; family Eledonidae; genus Eledone; species Eledone cirrhosa. Next base: position 306,538,756 of record OZ024742.1, read on the forward strand.
GACAATGTTACTAGAGAGGCATTTCCCGGATAGGGGGCAGTCAACCCGATTCCTACAATTACAGTTAGTACTAACTACAGGATTGCACGTGTTTCTACGGCTAGGTAGTTTAGCTAAATTTGAAGCTGTGATGTGCAAGGTTAGGAGTCGTAGAGTAAGAAATGTTAATAGTATTTCTATTAAAAATTTTACTAAATTGGTTAACCTATGCCCTGCAATTGAAATTGGGTATAAGACACATTTGGGAAACACGCCGGATTGAGTGTATTTGTAATATAATGAGCCAGTCTTGACATACATTTTCAGACTGTATTATTAGCTATACACTTAATCCAACCTGTTTCCCAAATGTTTCCTTATATCCAATTTCAATTGCAGGGTATAGGTTAACCAAGGGCTATGTCAAACGACAATTGACGTAGTTGCCAAACTGTCGGATCGAACCCAGAAGCTAATTTTTACAAAGAGAACCTCTTAAAAATTCGGGTTTTCTGTGTCCACATGTTTGAGATACGCAGTGTAAACAATGCACAGGTGTAAAGAAGTCGATTGACACAATGGTGTAATAATGGTTATATATTTTATTTTAAGCTGAAATTACTCCTATAGCCGTTTAATTTTCGGGTTTTACCGATACTCGATTAATAATCAAAGAAACAAAATGACACTATCTGATATTTATATACGGTATAAAATATAAAAAATCATTGAATATTCACGTTAACATTATCAAACATTTTAACGTAGTTGGAACGTGTTACATATGTATCTCGTTTTCTCTCGTTTAGCCGATATTTTTTTATATATGACGACAAAACTAACGAATATTTGATGGAGGATAGCTAAAGAAAAATTTTGATTTTTTTCTATAGGCGTTGATTAATATGTTCTATTAATAGACACGCGCGTGTATGTGTATGAATAAATATGTGTGTGAGTGCGCGTGTATTTGTTCGTGTGTGTGTTAGTTTTCATCACCGTATCGGAATCTATAAAAAATACAGCCTTCATTTCAGTAGTTTTCGATGAACAACTCAGAGAGAAAATGATACTTCCATTTTACGCCTGCATACCATATATATATATATATATACACACAAAACAGTGTATATGTATGTATGTGCACATGTTTGTATATATATATATATATTTATATATTAATAAAAGGAATTCCAACTTTGTCTGATTTACTCGTTATATTTACAATCTTTTAAAATTTATAATGGTATTAGAATGAAATAGTATGGTAGAATATTAAATGTTAAGTGTTAATTGAACAAGTACTTTCATGCTTTCGCAATCTTCAGGTTCATAATGTGTGGTGACAGTCAAGTTTGCAATTTTCACAGTTGAAAATTGCAAACTTGACTGTCACCACACATTATGAACCTGAAGATTACGAAAGCATGAAAGTACTTGTTCAATTAACACTTAACATTTAATATTCTACCATACTATTTCATTCTAATACCATTATAAATTTTAAAGGATTGTAAATCAAACGAGTAAATCAAACGAAGTTGGAATTCCTTTTGTTAATATAATCTTCTATACACAATCATACACACCCGTGTATATTTATCCATCTATCTATATATATATATATATATATATATATATATATATTTATATATATATACATATATATATATTCATATATATATATATATATATATATATATATATATATATATATATATATATATATATATATATATATATATATATAGGAACCAGTAAGACCCCGACAGCTGAGCTCAAGCCGTTTCGACGGCTAATTCTGGACTAAATGAAAATTTATCCTGGTATTTAAATAGCCGATCTTCTCAAGGGGTAATTCCATATATGGTCAAAGTGATTGTCAAAAATCAGTAGTAATTCTGTGGTTGCAAATTAGTAGGGGAGATGGTGGCTAAACCTGCCAGTAGGAGAAAGAGGGGAGGGGTGGAGTAGCCTCAATCAAGCGTTTGTAGTGCCAGCTACAGCTGGGCATGAGGTCGAAGAAGATACAGGGGAGGGGGAGGGGGAGGAAGTCGGAACGGTAGGTAGAACAATGGGGGGTAGAAATATATAGGAAAGAAAAAATACTGAGAGTGAAGAAAAGCAAATAAGTGTAAAGAAAAACAAATGAGTGTAAAGAAAAAAGTAAAGTAAATTAAATTCTACGACCTAGGTCTCTAGCTATTGTTAGTCTAGAATAAATAAATAAAGAAAGAAAGAAAGAAGTAAAGAAAGAAATAAAGAAATAACGAAATAAGTAAAAGAACTAGGTGGGACGGGATAGGCGAGGACCCTTTTAAGAGGTATAAGTACGTAAATGATACGGTGACGGGTCAACAAAAGGGGCCAAAATACTAAAGAGACTACCACGAAATAAACAATAAAGGTTTCCATCCCGGGCACAATTCCAGCAACCACCCAGTGCAGCAAAGTGAACTAATACGAGATAATAATTCTGAGTCCCGAGAAAAATATATACTAATGCTAACTCTAAAAGATCTAAAACAAGCTACATGAAAGTTCGTACGAAGTAAAGGTAGAATACGGAAGAATAAATTCAGAATCCACCCCGCCCAAAAGAAAAGCGAAGAAAGAAATACTGAAACGAAAAAATAAGGCATAAGTGCCACTAAGAAATATAGAGGGCACAGAGAATAGTTGGAGGGGTCGGAAAAAGGGGACAAGTATCCGGGGTCTAAACCAACTGCTATAAAGGGCGGAGTCCGCCAAATCTATCCTAGACTAGGGGAGTGGGTGGGGGTACTAAGGCTACAAGGGGCCAAAGGGCAGCCTCGGGTAGGCGAGAAAAGACGCCGACAAAGGAGAAGAGCTGGGGTAGAAGGACTAAGGAGAGAGGGGGGAAGGAAGGAAATAAAGGAAGCGATAAAAGAATACAAAGAAGATCTTACGTCTCCCTTGGCAAGCAGGGGTTACCCATTGCAAAATCGGCAAGTGGGGTGTTATAGCCCTAGTCTACCCCCCCCCCCCCCCCCGGGTCATTATGGGGTTTGAGGGCGAGGTAAGTCCTACGCAATCTATGTTTACATGCAGTAACCAGTTCATCTTTCTTGTTTAGGAGTTGGTCCGTCGAAAACAGCATTTGTAAAGTTTCCTCCGAGCATAAATTGCACGGACGGCGTCCTCCCGTGTAAGAATTGGCTCTGGACAGTAATCTCCAAGTGAGATCATAGGTGATGTTGTTGTTCTTGAGGTCCCATATGTGGCCCGAAAGTGTAGTGGCGTGACGCCGGGCCGGGTTTCGGAAGGTATGTCTATGTTGGTATAGCCGGGTCTTGAAGTCACATGCGGTAAGTCCTATATAGGCTTTGTTGGAGGTATCCGTCCTCACGTTGCACTGGTAGATCACATTACGGTCTCTGCATCTATTGTCGAGTGGGCAAATAGATCTATACGGGCAGTTACACCACCTGGTCGGTTCTCCACTGCTATTTAGGTTATTTCTGCCATCGGGGTTGAGTTTTTTGTTGTTAGAGGAGACGATGTTTTGTGCGAAGTTTGGTGTAGTGCTGTAAGAGAGTTTGATGGTATTTTTGTTAATTATGTTGTGGTAGCGGTGTTGTAATGGGAAGTGTTTTTTCAATGAGCCTAAAGAATAGTTTCCCGATCGGAGTTGTCACCTCTGCGTTGTGGGGAGGATTGAACCATGTTACATTGCGTGAGCGGCGGTGTCTCCTGCTGGTTCCGCTAATGGGAGCTGGACAGTAGGATATTTCCTCCCGGAAACCACTCCGCTTGAGGGCCTGGTTGTAATAAGGCGCATGTTCATCGAATATCCGCTCATTAGCTGACAAACGGGATATGCGGAAGGAGATGTTTTTGACCAGGTTGTTTGTGATGTTCCTAGGATGGTTTGATCGGCGGTGGATGTAGTGCAGATTGTCATTAGGTTTCCTGTATGGGTAGTACAGGTCGTTTTCGAGGTCGAGGGTCACGTCCAGGAAGGTTACTCTGGTCAGGGACGTTTGTAGGGTTATTTTAAATCCCCAGTCGCGGAAGAATCTGATTAATTGTTTCCGGACCCGATCTGTACTACTGGGGTTGTACCCTTTAAGGGTAAGGAGCCCATCATCACGGTACAATCCACCACCGAATGCAGGAAACATATCAGTGAGCATGGGCGCCACGGATTCGGCGGAGGTCACAGATCTTATAGGATTATTCCTAATAGCCAAACTCACTGATATGTTTTCTTTCTTCGCTTTTCTTTTGGGCGGGGTGGATTCTGAATTTATTCTTCCGTATTCTACCTTTACTTCGTACGAACTTTCATGTAGCTTGTTTTAGATCTTTTAGAGTTAGCATTAGTATATATTTTTCTCGGGACTCAGAATTATTATCTCGTATTAGTTCACTTTGCTGCACTGGGTGGTTGCTGGAATTGTGCCCGGGATGGAAACCTTTATTGTTTATTTCGTGGTAGTCTCTTTAGTATTTTGGCCCCTTTTGTTGACCCGTCACCGTATCATTTACGTACTTATACCTCTTAAAAGGGTCCTCGCCTATCCCGTCCCACCTAGTTCTTTTACTTATTTCGTTATTTCTTTATTTCTTTCTTTACTTCTTTCTTTCTTTATTTATTTATTTATTTATTCTAGACTAACAATAGCTAGAGACCTAGGTCGTAGAATTTAATTTACTTTACTTTTTTCTTTACACTCATTTGTTTTTCTTTACACTTATTTGCTTTTCTTCACTCTCAGTATTTTTTCTTTCCTATATATTTCTACTCCCCATTGTTCTACCTACCGTTCCGACTTCCTCCCCCTCCCCCTCCCCTGTATCTTCTTCGACCTCATGCCCAGCTGTAGCTGGCACTACAAACGCTTGATTGGGGCTACTCCACCCCCTCCCCTCTTTCTCCTACTGGCAGGTTTAGCCACCATCTCCCCTACTAATTTGCAACCACAGAATTACTACTGATTTTTGACAATCACTTTGACCATATATGGAATTACCCCTTGAGAAGATCGGCTATTTAAATACCAGGATAAATTTTCATTTAGTCCAGAATTAGCCGTCGAAACGGCTTGAGCTCAGCTGTCGGGGTCTTACTGGTTCCTATTACCCACTCTACTACCTCAAGTATTGAGTACTTTGGCGCGTTATGGTCCACCTGGTTCCTTACCACATTTCCTTCGTTATATATATATATATATATATATATATATATATATATATATATATATATATATATATATATATTTATTAAAATAACAGATTAAAGTTCAAGCAAAGAATCGCTGCTTTCACCCTTAACGGGATCTTCTGAAACTAACAAAGTCAATCTGTAAACGCAGAACTGGATATTTCAAAAAACGTTGCAACCGGAGGAAGACAGGAAGACGATACTTTGGTTCGTGGAAACGTTCGCTGGCAAAGAACGGGAAAAAACGAATATAATACGTCATTAATAGGAGAGGTGAAAAACAATTACGCGCATAGACAGAACCACGTTTATGGTATAAAAGAGGTCGTAGACTAATATATATATATATTCATATATATATATATATATTCATATATATATAGAATAGAATGAAACGAAATTTCATTTCACACTCTTAGTACGGCACTTACTTAAATGTAAGTATGTATGTATGTATACGTATATACATATATGTATACAGACGTACAGTAGTATGTATATATATACATACATGCACACATATATATATGCACGTATCTGTTTACAGAACATTTATTATAATGCTCGGTTTGTTTGTTTGTAAACAAACAAACAGCCCGAATTACGCCGTACAGTGTTTAGGCAACCACGTCACGTTTTTGTTCAACACTGACATAGGAACCATGTACTAATTTCAAGCTTATTAGCTATCTTCAGCATCGTATACCTTCCTGCAAGATTGTTGAACATCTGAAAGTATATATTTTCCTTATGCATATTAACGGCTGACTAAACTCACTCGATATGCAAATTAGGCTGCTCAGCCGTAAACATGCATAAGGAACGTATATACTTTCAGACGTTTAACCATCTGGCAGGAAGGTATACGATGCTGACGATAGCTAATAAGCTTGAAACTAGTACATCTTTCCTGTGTCAATGTTGAACAAAAAGGTGACGTGGTTGCCTAAACACTGTACGGTGTAATTCGGGCTGTTTGTTTGTTTACAAACAAACAAACCGAGCATTATAATAAATGTTCGGTAAACCGATACGTGCATATATATATGTGTGCATGTATGTATATATATACATACTACTGTACGTCTGTATACATATATGTATGTACGTATACATACATATATATATATTTATTCATGTATACATATATATATTCATATATATATATATATATATATATATATATATATATATATATATATATATATATAAGAAGCAGTAAAAATCTATGTTAGTGGTTTGGATGGATTACATTAGTATTCAGGCAGACATCTGTTCAAGGATAATAGAATCTATCCCTGTGACAAATCTTAATAATTCTGAGACAATCTTATCGAATTAAATACACGCATGCACACGTACACAATATACGAAGCTACTGATATGAAGTCAACTTGGTTGCAGCACTTGTTAGATATAGCATAAAAATTTCCCAAACGACCCACGATCACTTTAAAGAAAGAAACCTTACATTGAATATTTTAATTATATACACTTCTATAAAAATGGGATGATACAATTAGGATGTATTTGATATGTCTGCTCAAGATTAGTTAATTCGGGGCTAAATATCAGAATTGAACGACCCTAGGATCTAGTGGTCCCGGAAACTTCTAGAAATAGCTGCGAAATTTTCTGTAAATCACATCGAAATGATTTAATATGGAAAACAGACTTTGGATAATGAATACGGTAGACACGAAATGACCGCCATTGATCATAGTTCAGATCTATCCCCAATGACAAGACTTGTTAGCAAAGTTGCCTGGAAGTAACTGTGCTAAGGCCCATCGTATATATATATATATATATATATAGATATAGATATAGATATAGATATAGATATAGATATATATACTAGCAGCAGTACCCAGCGTTGCCTGGGTAGGTCAAATAATATCTGCTTTGATGAAAAGGTGTTGATGATCTTAGCGACTGCTTCTCGATGACTCAACTATGGCCACACACAGGCCATGCGGGGGAGGATGGTGATGAACTCTATCACTGAGAAACGCGGGTGACTAACGAAGGGGCATGCTGGGGGAGGGATGTAATGACCTCTAACACTAAGCAAAATTTCCTCACGTTACTTGATTGGAAACCGATGAATTCTCAAATACACAACTAAAACCTCTGACGGCGTCAGTGGCCATCGTTTTGCCTTTGACCATCTATAAGATGTGCAATGATAGGTTCTATCGTAGTATAAAAGTTGAACCAAATAAATTGGTTTATGTGTGGGGTGGATAAGAAGTTTCGAATTTGAACGAAATCGGTTGAAAAATGTGGGAGATAGAGCCGAAAAGGTGGTATTTTCGAATATTTAAGCGGCTGCCACGCCGTTCCTGAACAGAAATTCCAAAATGTAAATCAACTTTAAGACGTGAAATAATCAGATCTAGCGTGGTGTAAAATTTGAACAAAGTAGGTTAATTAATGTGGGAGCTAGAGCCGAAAAAGTGGAAATTTGAGTCTAAAAGTGGTATTTTTGAATATTTAAGCGACTGCCACACCGTCCCTGAACAAGCAATGCAAAATATAAAGCGATTACAGGATGTGCAATGATAAATTCTATTTTGCTCTAAAATTTGAACGAAATCAGTGGAAAAATGTGGGAGCTAGAGCCAAAAACCTTATTTTTCGATACCTAAAAAAAGGTGACACCCTATCGATTTTTATCTGCAAAATGACCCCGGAATAAAAAAAAAACGATACTCTGATATATAGAAAACACTCTGCGATGACTAATCTATGAGCCTGTAAAGTTTCATGAAAATCGATCGTAAGGTAATACACAGACATAAAGACACACACACATACTTAATTTTATATATATATACAGATATATATGAAGTAATTCCGTAGGAAAGGTCCAGGAAAAAGGAGTGCTCTTTTTAGGTTACAGATCTTAATAGTTATGTAATAAACAACATAAGATAATTATTTCATTTACCAGTGGTTTCTTGAAAGCAAACAAATCTGCTTTCAGTCACCAGAATGAAAAAATCCTGGTGTTTTTATTGAATGTGGATTTTTTTCAATTCCACATTCAATAAAAACACCAGGATTTTTTCATTCTGATGACTGAAAGCAGATTTGTTTGCTTTGAAGAAACTACTGGTAAATGAAATAATTCTCTTATGTTGTTTATTACATAACTATATACAGATATATATATATATATATAAATTCTGCGGTGCCAAGACCCGGGAGACCACAACACAAATCAGGGTAGTACTCTGTGTATTCTCTCTCTCTCTCTCTCTCTCTCTCTCTCTCTCTCTCTCTCTCTCTCTCTCTCTCTCTCGCTCTCTCTCTCACTCTCTCTCCCTCTCTCTCTCTCTCTCTCTCTCTCTCTCTCTCTCTCTCTCTCTCTCTCTCTCTCTCTCTCCATATATGTAGGTGTACTTGATCGAAGCAGTTGTAAATCTCCCAAACAAAACCATGTAAGGGATCGAAATCATTTGACACCGATCTAAACCCTTATATATATATATATATATATATATATATATATATATATATATAAGTGTTTAAATCGATATGAAATTATTTCGATCTCTTACACGGTTTTGTGAGGGAGATCTGCAACTGCTTCGATCAAGTACATCTATACTCAAATGTTTTCCAGTCCAGTTAAAATTAGGTCATATTGTCTTTTATCCAAACATTATCTAGCTCTGATCACAATATTCAATTCTTTCTTAATATGTATGATGAGATTTATAGATGTGTGATTTATTTTCTATTTCTGAATCAAGTAACAATACTATATATAAATAGTTTCATTTTTTGGCTTGCTACATCGTTTCCTTTTTAAGGGGATAGACAGCTAATTTTTGTCACAAGCGGAATCCGTTGTTATACTTCATGTGAAAGACCATTCCTCTGTGTAATTCACCGGTGCGTTTCATTAGCATATAATCAGATATCAATAGATATGCCTTATTACGAATAGTTAAGGAAAAAATAAAATATTGCAGTTTGAATATATTTAATAAATATCAAGGGAAATAAATATGATATAATTTTGGTATAAATCCAAGACGAGAGAGATTGATAAAGATTGGTCGGAGTGTGAGGAAGAGAAGAGAATTAGAAAAGGGGGAAGATTGGATGCGAAACATGGGTAGGGGGACAAAAATGCGTGAGACACATGGAGAAAGAGTGAATATTAATGGAGTATTAAGCTAACTGCAATCTAACCAGTATTTCTCTCTGTGAGGTTTCATGCTGTCCCATTTAGTGAACTTGGGCAATCATTTCATTATTTCTTTTTTTTTATATCATGACCTTTAACACCGTTAAATACTGGGTGCAGCCAGTTGGTTTCAACTATTGGAACTTCAATAGTTAATAAACATGATAAAACACTTTATAAATGTTGCTGATTGTATTACGAAGGTCAAAGTCAAACATAGCCTCTGTGAACGCCATTTTATCTTAAAAGCACTAATGTATTCACTCATTTTCCTGGACTCTCCTCTTTTCTATTGACGTTCTCAAAATCGATTTTATTTTATTTCGCGAAAGAAAAAAAAATGAAATTTATAATGTAATTAGCAAATTAATGACTAATTTGGATTTTTTCGACGTTTTCTTCGAAATCGTTGATTATATTTATTACTATTTTTAAAAATTGATTGTATCTTTTTACAAAATTTATTTTCTTGCTTGCTTTTTTCTACTTATTTATATGATATTTTTGTACAAATTCACTGATTTCTGTACAATAATAGTTGGAAAGCAGGCGTACACTAGAAAATTAGAGTACAACATTTCTTACCCCAATAGACTACATTAAATTGTAATTGTATTAATCAGATCTCATTTATATATCTTCTAATTCCGTTCCACTATTTCCGTTTCTAACACTGCCTAATATATATATATATATATATGTGTGTGTGTGTGTGTGTGTGTGTGTGTGTTTCTGTGCGTGTGAATGTGTGTGTGTGTATGTAAATGGCGTGTGTAAGTATATGGGTTTGAGTGTGTATGTGTTTCCGGTTCTATTTGCAATAATGAATGTACAGATATTGAACCGCAGACCTTTTGCGGGGTCTGTATGTGGTGGATTTATCTGCTAGTAATAGCAGTTAAGTCTGCATGTATTCTAACTAAATTGGCTAAAACTGCCAGATAATATAATGTGGTATGCGGTAAGAAAACCAATGACAGTTATACGAGACATGAAACAAATAAGAGTGGTGTGTCCTCACAGTTAAATGATCACCAGTCGATATTAACTATTAGCATCCAAACATGATTTGGTCAATATATAGTGCATTTACCTCCTCAGCTAAAGGGCCTCAGTACCTGACCAGATCAATTCATATCCAAGTAAAAGTTGATTCTTTTAAGAGAAAAACAGAGGGAAAAACAGAAATGCGGTGATGAGAAAGAAACAACCGTAATACGTGACTGTTACTTTATTTATCGACTTTATGCTCCATGAGATATTCAGCAAATTTGACTTGGGTGGGAATAATTACCGCTAATTGCAATCCGTCCGATGCTCTAACGATTTTGTTATGTTGACACCTTGACATCCTATATAGTTTTTCTTTCCTTTTCTGTTTCTTTTTCTTTATCCTTTTTCTTTTCTAAAATCCTTCTTTCTTATAATAATTTGCTCTCAAATAACTGTTTCTGATCAACCCTTGACTATCATATTTTGCTCTAATTGCCACTATTTTTAAAAAGGAAGAACATATATTTGATTATTCATCGGCAAATAAACTTCGTCCACGTCTATATTTCTTCAGTAATTATCGGGTACCAGTGTCCTGATTGTAGCAATCGAATTCGGCCGTTAACTGATAAATACAACCTGTCAACGCCTGTCTTGGATGGGATATTTTAAATGCTGGCATTTATGTTTTAGTTGTTACTAATTCCATTCATTTGTTCAATTTTATATCAAAAACTAGAACGTATGTATCGTAAAACTGATATTTTGAAATACTTCCTTGCTGTCGCACTTAACATTTATCATTGTCATAAGAATACAATGCAAACATACGACCACACATAAGTACATATAACACACTTCAATTTTTGTATAGACGGATATAAGAATTAATAGAGTAGAATGTGTTGAAAAACTGACCAACTTGAACTGTTAAACTAATCGTGTCAAATACTTTTTCCAATCATGTAAGTGATTAGAGACACCTTGATACGAATATCTGTTATTGGTTCATTTCATTTCAAAAATATATCATTGCTGAAGATTTATGTTCTTAAGTTATATCATTTCTAGGATCTTATGTGATGTTCTATTTACTACCTGGTACAGTGTGGCTCACACACACACACACACACAAACATATATATATGTATGTATATATATATATATACATACGGCTATTCCCAGTGAATGTTTTGGTTGCCGACTCTGTGCAAGACATTTTAGATCATTGGCTGGGCTAAAAAGCCCCATTCGATCGCAGCGCTGTTAGTTGCTATCGTGTGTGTGTGTGTATAGATATGTTTATGTGTGCGCGTGTGTGTGTATATATATATGTATATGTATATTATTATTGTTGTTGTTGTCTTTATTATTATTGTTGTTATTATTATTATTATTGTTATTAATGTATATGTGTGTATGTATATATGTATATGTATGTGTGTATATATATATATATTTCTTTTTTTTTCTTTTTTATTTATTTATTAATATATTATTTTTCTCCTCGTGCAATGGCCATACTTGATAACGAGGGGGCAGCCATCATCATATATATATATATATATGTGTGTGTGTATGTGTGTGTGTGTGTGTATGTATATATACATATATTTATGTATATATATATATATATATATATATATATATATACATACATGCATATATAGCCGGCCGTCGTAAGAAACATTTGGAAGCTGCAATTTGAAATGTTGTCGGCCTGAAGTAAATGAATATTGTAATAGTCAATCACTTTACATACATAATAGGGTAAACTACCAATGAAAACGGAAAAATAATAAGTATGAATAATACCAGGAAGATATATTTACATCTCAGATTAATATTACCAAATTAGATTAGCTTCCCATGTTATAGGCTGGGATAAAGCCATATTAGTTTAAATAACAAAACATAGTTTAAGTAAGGATGTTATAATAACGTATACAAAAATAAGCTCAAGAGGGAACAATCTTTGAGAAAGAATGTGGTTAAATTAGGTTGAAAGAAGATTTAGAACTATTGACCATAAAATAATATTCCTGTAAATCTGGAAGGGTAAAATACAATTAGATGCAGGAAGAAGTATTATTCAATTTATTTAGCTTATCCTAGCTTGTGTGCAATATGAGCAAGCTAAGGTAAAATGAGACCATTCTTTCAATTAAAGTAAATTCAAGTAAAGTAAATAAAAAATCATGGAAAACAATATGTGTATGAAATGAAACGTAACTAACACGAACTAATTCTGAAGTAAGATAATAGAAAGAAATACCATATATGCATGATTATTCATTATACATGTAAATGCATAGAAAACACTAAATCTTAAGTGAAATCACTTTCACATATGACAACATGTAAAAATATGCAGAAATATACAAATACTTTGACTAAGTACATATGGAAATTTATACATGGGCTTATCATTGAAAGTTACACAGATGTTATAACAATACAAGCAGGAAATTCTATATATATATATATATATATATATATATATATATATATATATATATATATATATATACGAGTGTGTGTGTGGGAGTGGGGTGCATGTATGTGAGTGGTTTGGATTTCGTTGGTTAAACTTTGCTGCACAAATTTATTTGGAGCACACGCATAGGATTATTTGTAATACAACATCCCCAGCCAGAAACCTAAGCTATAAAAGCAGATTAACGTATGAAAACGTTAAAGTGCTCACAACTGCATTAATTGAAACAGTCAGTATCCTCTTACTTTTGCACACACAATTCAGCCAGTGTGTGTATATATATATATATATATATGTGTGTGTGTGTGTGTGTGTGTGTGTGTGTGTGTGTGTGTGTACACATATATGTGTATATATATATACATATATATATATATATATATATATGCGCAGTTAAAAGTCCAGAGTAATTCGTCTCACCATGTAGCAATAATAACGAATATTTCAACTCTATTTCTGTATTGAGTAACCATTCTCACATCCATCAACAACACATGTGGTAATATATATATATATATATATATATATATATTTCGTTTCTGAATTTGTTTAGCAAGATTCTTTATCTGAAAACGTGTGTTGAAACCGATATTGTTATACTTTGGAAATTTATAAATTCCTAAATTTATAAATTTAATTTATAATAAATTGAAGTGAAAGCAACTGGTGCGTGTGTTTCTTATTGGCAACATGACCCTCCCAAAGTATAACAATATATATATATATATATTGTTATACTTTGGAACAGAGCAGAAGATATATATATATATATATATATATATATATATGGATGGAACAGGGCAGAAGATATATATATATATATATCTTCTGCTCTGTTCCATCCCAGTACATCTCGAAATTTATTTGAGCATTTCTATTTTAACCCACATTCCCTTTGAAAGATGAGTAATTATTTTATTGTGGGGTTATTGTTTTTTTTATTTTTCGTTTTAAAAGAGTTATTTCTAAATTTTTATTTATCTTTTGATGAGACACTTGTTGTCTCTCGTAAAAGAATATAGAAATGTGGTTAAGTAATTTAGTGCGTATATTTGTTATATGTCTATTGTTTCTCGTTTTTCTTTATTGATATAATAATTATTATTATTAAATATACAATATATGTATGTTACCCGATATATAATTTAAATGTATTTAGCATATGTTAATAGTATATTGTAAACAAACCGACACGCTTTTCTATTACTTGTTCCTAATATTTAAAATTCACAGCAATAATCGTTAAAATCATAATATTTATCTATTTATTTGAATCCGCGCGATTTTATTTTATTGTATCTCATTATATTTTTATTTATATTTATTTTTCTGGTGAACATCTGTTTTTTTAAGTGTCTCGAATCATATTTAAAGAAGCATACTAATAATTATAATTAACGTTTCTGTGTTCTAGTCACTAAGCATAACCCTCTCACTCTGTTGCTGGATTTCTTACACGCTGTCTCTCTCTTCTCTCTCTCTCTCTCTCTCTCTCTCTCTCTCTCTCTCTCTCTCTCTCTCTCTCTCTCTCTCTCTCTCTCTCTCTCTCTCCTCTCTCTATCTCTCTCTCTATCTCTCGCTTTAACCTTCTCCCTACCATTCCCACTTTCTCTCTCCCCTCTACAGCGAAAGGATCAAATACAAATAGAAGCCAAC
>OZ024742.1:306558269-306563269 GCA_964016885.1 Eledone cirrhosa
AGTTGTATATTATATTTTTAACTAAGCAATTGTTATTTAACGGACATTTAGATCTATCTCTACAGTTACATTTGTTTACTTGGATATTATTTATGCTATTATCGGTATTTTGGCTAGGTTTTAAATTCCTATTATTTATTCTATTAATATTTTGTGCTAAATTTTTGGTGGATGAGTAAGTTAATTTTATAGTATGTCTATTGAAAATTGAGTGATACCTATGTGTTCTAGGGAAGCGATTATCAAGAGCATTAAAAAATAGTTTAGCGATGTGGATTTTAATGTTTAGTGAGAAAGGAGGGGGGGGGGGGGGCAAAACATATTATATTCCTAGTTCTATTTCTTTTTTGGCTTTTGGAATTATTGTAATGCTTTCTATTATAGTTGTTAAAGTTGTTGCCGTAATTAAAATTGTTGTTATTTTGGTTAGTTTGTCTATTATTATCTATGTACATAATTTTATCACTATATCCTGCTCTAGCTAACGCTACATTGTAATACTGGGCTTTTTCGTCGAAAATCTTTTTATTAGATGAGATTCTAGAGATACGTTTTTGAACAGAGTTCACTATAGTATTTTTAACAGATCTGGGGTGGTTAGAGTTAAAACTGACATAGTTTAAGTTTTCATTCAACTTGTGAAATGGATAGTGAAGACATGTGTTGAGATTTAATGTTACATCTAGGAAATTGACTATTCTATGGTTATTCTCAATTTCTATTTTTAGATTAAAGTAATTAAAAAATTGTGTAATTTGTTTTCTTTTTCTATTTAGTTCAGAGTTATTATTTTCAATAAGTAAAAGCATGTCATCTCTATATAAACCTCCGGTAGCACCGGGTATTTTCCTATGCAGCGAATTGATTATAAATAGGCCCACAAGGTCAGTTACCTGAGCTGAGTCGGATGATCCCATAGTAATGTCGAAATTGTTATCTCTATCTGCTCTGGTCCATAGTTGGTCATTAAATTCTATCAATGTTTTCCTAGCCGATAATATAATGTGCATTTCATTGCTAGTTAGGTCTGTATGTTTGAATGCGTACTTTTAGTGCCTTATTTAGTAGATTAGGGGTAATAGATGAATAATAGTTAGCAATATCTAGTTGAATAAATTTATTATTATTGTTATATTTAATTTCTTTAAACCACTCAATAATCTCTCCAGTTCCCTTCCACAAGCTCAAGTTAGGTAAACAATTCAAGTTTTTAATTTGCTGTATCACCCTGTCTAGAATGTTTTTGCTTAGTTTACCCAGGTCAGATTTTGATGGTGCAATCAATCTGACTGGCAGGTCATTTTCAAAATTTCTTTTATGATCTTTCATATTGATCTTCGGTTTCCTGGGCACGAAAGGTTGTGTTCTGTTCTCAATTTCCAACTCATGCATTATACAAGATGCCTCAACATTCATTTTCTCAAGCTCGGCCTTATCTGCTACCTTGTACTTTTTCCTCAGTTCTTTCAGTATGAGGCCATTATACATGTCTTTTTGCACTCCATAGAGGTTGTTGGTCTTGTCAGATTTCACCAAGATCTTCTCAGTTTTCTCTAAGCTCTCAATATTATCCTTAATGCCTTTCAGATATTCCTGGCCTTTGAAGTTTCTCTTGAATTTGACTCCTTGTATGATAGAAATTATATCGTTTTCAAAGTCAAATAAAAGTTTGTTGGGGGGTGGATTTTTTTTAGATTTGAAAACTTTGTCTAAGTCCGAGACATTTTCATTTATATTAGATTTATCAAAGTGGAATGCACGCCACCTGATTCTCCTTATAAAAGAGTCCGATTTATCTATTAATTGTTTAATAAAGTCTTTGTTTCTAGGTAGAGGTATGTCTTTTAAAGAGGAAGAAATCTTAAAGAATTCCATTTTTTAAGTTATAATATAAAGCGCTCAACAGTATTGGAGCAAGATATATGCAAAGTTTTATTTAAATTGTTGGGTTACAACGAGTAAATATTTATAACTGATATAAAAGCACTCAACAAGTATTTGGAGTATATTTATGGAGTATATCTATCTCTCTCTGTTTCTTTACATGAATTTCTTCTCTCTATCTATCTCTCTATATCTATCTCTCTCTGTTTAGTTGCATGCATTTCTTCTTTTTCTTCGCTTTTTTTCTTTCTTTCTTTTTATAACTGTCCCTAACATTTTTCACTACCAAATCAACTTTTTAAATGGAAGTTGAAGTTGTAAGGTATGTCAAATCTATCTATTTATAAGACTGTTTATATTGTATTTTGTCTGAAGAAGGCATACCATATTTTTAATATGATATCCCTGAAATATATATAATGAAACAAATATGGTTTTATAAATATAGTTTCCATTTATTTAATATCGTATATATATATATATATATATATATATATATATATAATATATATATATATATAATATATATATATATATATATATATATATATATATATATATATATATATATATATATATATATATATATATATATATATATATATATATATATATATAATATATATATATATATATATATATATATATATATATATATATAATATATATATATATATATATATATATATATATATATATATATATATATATATATATATATATATATATATATATAATATATACTATATATATATATATATATATATATATATATATATATATAATATATATATAATATATATATATATATATATATATATATATATATATATAATATATATATATATATATATATATATATATATATATATATATATATATATATATAGCAGCCGGGTTTACACGACATTTAAATTAGCTCTACAAGAAGGAGTCTACAATATCAGGTATTGAGTTAGGAACTCAAAATAGTCTCATACAATTAAATAGCTCAAGGAAAGAAGTTTTTCCGAGCCGTGTAATATAATTGAATATACAAGAGGGATAAACACAAATATAAACATACATTGTTCGAATTGTAAGGGACCAAGTTCACTAGGGTGGAAAGAATATTAACTATAACAATATGGTTTGCCAGACACAATTTAAAGTAATAAATCCAGAAAAATAAGAACAAACCTATATTGGGCAACTGCCTGAAACACCCAGACTGCTTAGCTGTTTCGCAAATTATCTAGCAAAGGAAATCACCAATTGGGCTGCTCTTCAGTGAACTTGGTCCCTTACAATTCGAACACATGTATGTTTACATTTGTGTGTATCTCTTTTCTATATTCAATTTTATATATATATATATATATATATATATATATATATATATATATAGTAATAATTGTTTCTACTTTAGGCACAAGGCCAGCAATTACCCAGTGCATTACTGGTACTTTATTTTATCGACCCCGTAAGGATGAAAGGCAAAGTCAACCTCGGCGGGATTTGAACTCAGATCGTAAAGGGACGTAACTATGCTGGAAAGCATGGCGTCCGACCCTCTACCGATACTGCCAATCCACTATAGTAATAATAATAAATTTGAAGACTAAAATGCTAGAAGACTAATAATGACGTATTATATTCGTTTTTCCCGTTCTTTGCCAGGGAACGTTTCCACGAACCAAAGTATCGTCCTCCTGTCTTCCTCCGGTTGCAACGTTTTTTGAAATATCCACTTCTGCGTTTACAGATTGACTTTGTTAGTTTCAGAAGATCCCGTAAAGCAGCGATTTTTTGCTTAAACTTTAATCTGTTATTTTAATAAATATATATATATATATATATATATATATATATTGTTATACTTGGGGAGGGTTATATTTGTGTAATATTGCCAGAATTAATGACAGAACACACTCACTGTTTGGTTGGTTTTCGCTTCTCGCTTCTGTGTCTTTTATATCGGTAATCTAACTTACTCGGTCCTCAATGTTGCCATTGACTGACCGACGGTCAAAAATAATACAGATACAATATAGACACAAACACATATATATAGTTTATCATAAATCTTTCGTTGCACATCTGCAACATCGTTAGTGGTGTTATATCTTCCTCCTGTTGTATTGTATGTCTACGCCATTTTTATTCAGTCTGTCTATATATTTATTTATGTATTTGCTTGCTTGTTTATTTTATTTTGTCTTCTTTGCGCATGCGTTTGCGTGTGTGTATAGTGTTTTGTTTGCTGTGTGATGGGTGACTAGTGTGTGTTTATGTGCTTGTTGTTATTGTGCTTGTGTATGTATTTATTTATTTATTTATTTTATTTTATCTACTTATTTATACTTCTCTTAGGTCAGTGTTGTTTGTTTGGGTGTTGTTGTTATTCCATTCATTCTTTCACTTTAGCCTTGGTCTTCTAATTTCTATTGGTACAGTGGGTTTTCTTAAAAGGGTAGGTTTTGCTGATCAGGGATTTTATGGTGGTTCCTGGCTTTTCTACCACCTTTATTTTTAAGTGGGTCTTTCTCAGGGCCTTTCTATACTGGTTAGCTAATTTCCCTCCAGGGGTGGCGTCCACAAACATGACACTCTGGTATCTCTGGTTGTCGTACCAATAGGAAATGTTTCATATGTAAGGTGAACCCCCGGATAAACTGTAAAACTAGAAAGGTAGTCTATAGCATGAGATGTACAGAGGGTACTTGCAGAAACATGACAACAACATACATAGGTGAGACAGCTCGTAGCATAGGTGAAAGGATAGACCAACACTGGGGGAACTAAAAGGACGAAAAAACGGGTCAGTACTATACGAACATGCTAGACAACAACATGACGGTAACATAGACAACATAGAAATTAGAATAATATCTAAACATAGAAATGACCCAGCAGATAGGCAAATCAGAGAGGCCAGTGAAATAGAAATTAGAAGACCAAGGCTAAACAGAAAGAATGAATGGAATAAAAACAACACCCAAACAAACAACACTGACCTAAGAGAAGTATAAATAAGTAGATAAAATAAAATAAATAAATAAATAAATACATACACAAGCACAATAACAACAAGCACATAAACACACACTAGTCACCCATCACACAGCAAACAAAAC
>OZ024742.1:306568269-306590769 GCA_964016885.1 Eledone cirrhosa
AAGATTAAGAAAATAAATACAAACCGGAATTGTGGTGATTGGTGGTTACCACAATTCCGGTTTGTATTTATTTTCTTGATTTTTTCTTAAATTGAGACAAGCGAACCCAATTGTCTATAGTTAGTATTCTTTTCACCTTAGCGAATCAGGTCCCTTACGATTTGAACACATATATCTGTATGTCTGTGTTCGCTTTTCTTTATATTCTATTATAATATATATATATATATATGTATATATATATATGTATATATAAGTGTAACGATGTAAATAACAAAGTGTGTAGATAGTTGGTCTTTAAAAAACATACACACACGTGTATAGTATGTGTTTACCTATGTCTAAGCATGAATACATATATCCATATATCCATACATATATATATATATATATGTTATCTTCACCTGAGAATATGCAAAAACATATATACACACGCAGACATTCGCTAGCTTTATATAAATAAATATATATATATATATATATATATATATATATATATGGCATAACAAGTTATCGTTTTAGGTAATCCAGTTAGATGTTGTGAGTACTCTGAACTATGGATAGTTTTAACGTCCGGCCTTTAGACAATTAAACAATTGTTATTACTGTAAATAAAAGCCTTTTTGTACAGCCCACCATGTTATTCTTCACTCTTTCACTATATATATATATATATATATATATATATATATATATATATATATATATATTCACTATATATATATATATATATATATATATATATATATATATTCACTATATATATATATATATATATATGTAAACTTTTATATGTAATAATCTCCCACTAGGTTGAGATACACATTTGGCTGTATTGTGCTGTGCTTTCTAGCAAAAATGCCACTAGTCGTAAGCAACTACCACACTCCTTCCAACTTGACCGCGACTACGTCACGATTTTTAGCCATTTTGAAATGAATTCTTGGCGCGATCGTTTTGGAAAATTTAATGTCTAGATATGAGCGAGCTTCCTGAAGAATCCGGCGCTCGAGTTTATATAATTATTACATAATTATTGGAAAACTCAAAACACGGACGAAACCATGGTAGAGGTATTTAAATGTATTCTATTTTCTCCTAGTTTATTTTAAACCTAAGTCTGCTTAGTTGACTGTATCTAGGCGATTACGCTGTCGAAATATTCGATAAATATTCCGCTACGGCCGACGCGAAACGCTAGTTTTGGTTATTTGTCGGAGATTCCTTCATAGAAGCGTCATTCGTATAGCCTGGTCTATTCGATTTTTTATATAGTTAATTATGCTAATTGAGAGAGGAAATAGTAAATATTTTATCTTGTGATTCTATAGACATGTTTTATGATATATAGCTCTGATTGTTTAATTTATTAATTTTTCATTGAGCCAAAAAGTGACCAGTTGCAAAACACGTATGTGTATGTGTATGTATATATATATGTAAACTTTTATATGTAATAATCTCCCACTAGGTTGAGATACAAATTTGGCTGTATTGTGCTGTGCTTTCTAGCAAAAATGCCACTAGTCGTAAGCAACTACCACACCCCTTCCAACTTGACCGCGACTACGTCACGATTTTTAGCCATTTTGAAATGAATTCTTGGCGCGATCGTTTTGGAAAATTTAATGTCTAGATATGAGCGAGCTTCCTGAAGAATCCGGCGCTCGAGTTTATATAATTATTACATAATTATTGGAAAACTCAAAACACGGACGAAACCATGGTAGAGGTTTTTAAATGTATTCTATTTTCTCCTAGTTTATTTTAAACCTAAGTCTGCTTAGTTGACTGTATCTAGGCGATTACATTTAAAGATGAATATATGTGTGTCCCAAGTTGTAAGCCAATGAAATGTTTGTTTCTTTATTTATTCGCTAAAATATGCATAGGAGCATATTACGTTGAATTTGAAGGCCATAAGGCAATAGTAACATCTGTAACCCTCTCCCCTTCACAATCTCTTTTTTTCTTTACTTAATATTCCGTGCTCTTTCAATCATTTTCATTTCATTTATGTCATTTATAGTCTTTTCCTTCACTTTGCCATACAGCCGGATCTGCCCTTCTTTATCACTTCCTCCTTTTTTCATTACTTAATTTTATTTTTATCTTCTTTTTAATTTTTCCATCATTGTATAACTGCCGTTTGTAAAATATAGTTGACATGCTTATTTTATTATATTAAATTGTTGTTTTAAATTAAAATAAATATATATATGAAAGAAAGTCAATATATATATATATATATATATATATATATATATATATATATATAGAATAAGGAAAAGCGAAGTAGTTTCAGATGTTCAAGTCCTTTAATAATAATTGTTTCTACTTTTGGCACAAGGCCAGCAATTTCCCAGTGTATTACTGGTACTTTATTTTATCGACCCCCGTAGGGATGAAAGGCAAAGTTAACCTCGGCGGGATTTGAACTCAGAATGGCAAGGGCCGTAACTCTATGCGTCAAAGCATGGCGTCCGACCCTCTACCGATACTGCCAATTCACCGCCATAAAGTTTCAGATGTTCAAGTCCTTTAATAATAATGGTGTGATATATATTTCAATGACGACAGTGTCGTCATTGAAATATATATCACAGCATTATTATTAAAGGACTTGAACATCTGAAACTACTTCGCTTTTCCTTATTCGATATTTACTCCGACACTCCTATGTGGAAAAAGTACGTTGAGTGCTTGAAATGAATTGCATCAATGTTTACCCTAATATATATATATATATATATATATATATATATATATATATATATATATATATATATATATATATATATATATATATATATATATAAGTGGTTACACAACAGTTAGTTCACCATACCGAGCACAATTGTTTCACCTTTCCGGATCTTCAGCTCGGTATGTGTATCGTTATAGGAACAGGAAGGACAACCGTACAAATGTGCATGTGCAGAAACTCGGTCACTACACACAGGCGGTACTAGACTGTGTGCGGGAGGTGTAAGGGAGATAACTGCGAAAGTCCGGAAACTTTTTAGTTTGAAAATAAAATAAAAAAATTAAAAATAAAATTACAAAGAATCAGTCCGGAGCCTTGTAGTTATGCAATATATGTTTGGTGACGTGTGGACAACGTGTGAAAAATTCACTTCTCGTGTTTAGGCAATCACTACACGTTGTCCACACGTCACCAAACATATATTGCATAACTACAAGGCTCTGGACTGATTCTTTGTAATTTTATTTTTAATTTTTTTATTTTATTTTCAACCTAAAAACTTTCCGGACTTTCGCAGTAAACTCCCTTACACCTCCCGCACGCAGTCTAGTACCGGCTGTGTGAAGTGACCAAGTTTCTGCACATGTGCGCTCGTACGGTTGTCCTTCCTGTTCCTATAACCATACACATACCGAGCTGAAGATCCGCGAAGGTGAAACAATTGTTCTCGGTATGGTGAACTAACTGTTGTGTAACCACTTCTACCTAACTCGTCCCTACGAATATTACCTTCCAGTGTTCCACCATATATATATATATATATATATATATATATATATATATATAATATTTCATAGTTTTAGCTGGTAGAACCGGAAGTAAACTTATTTCTATCTTTCTAAGGATATTTTAACCGATTTTCTATCGCTATTTTTTCTGTAACGATTACGTGTTTGGATTTTAGCATTTTCAAATTTAAATTCTTCCAAACGATAAATCGTAAGAATTCTTTACTGCCAGATTTACCCTCTAAATTTCTTAAATATATTTTCTAATTTGGACAGAAAATATTGACACCTTTCGTTTGGCGTACTTTTTGCCACTTTTGGCTGGAATTCAAGAGATGTACAGTTCAATTCTTTGTACTGGCTGCTGTCGCTTATTTTTCTGTCTCTAAGGTAATGTTCCCCAATTTTCGAAGGGTATTATTATGGCAGGGACAATATGTTTCGTTTTCTTTTTTTATTTTTTTTTTTATTTTTTTTTATTCTTAGTTCTGCGCGGATAAAAAAAGCATAGTTTATACCCACAAACACTGCAATTGATATTCAAAGAATTTATTGATTAGAAACCTAATTAATTTAGAATAATCATGTAAATTAGCACAACTTTTTGAAAAATAGATTTAAAAATTGTTTTCCCAGAAAATAAAAAAAAAGCAATATCAGAGTAAAATTAGCTTGTATATTTTTTTTTTCTTTAAAGTTTGAATATTCGGAGCTGAAAGTGAACCATCGTCTCAGAGATTTCGATGCAACAATTCTACCTGAATCAACATTCGTAGATCAACTAAAGATTGTCTGCCTCGTTATAAATCGGTTCATCCAAATTATGATGAATTCGCAATATATTTATTTTTACGGCTTCATGAAATATTGCCACCTTTAATGATGTCAATAGCGAGCAGTGTATTTAAGTTTTTAAGTCCAGCAGGAGAAACGGAAATATGACCAATCATACAAGCTGGGAAATTTGCGTTTTAATGAGTTTATAGATTGCATAAAAGAAACCCTAGAATGTATGTTGATTACTAACAGAAGAAATGATTAAAGATAAAAATGATATTCAATAATGTATTTCTAGGATATATTTACATAAATGTTTAGCAAGTAAGTACAATTTACATACGGAATAGAACCCAGGAGCTTGTGCTTATATATATATATATATATACAAAAACAAATGCCAGATTGTTATGGTTGATTAATAACCCCGTTTACTTATTTGCTGTCCACAAATCGAAAGCATATGTGTGTGGGATGCAAGTCAGATTTAGATAATATAGCATAACATGTTATCTCGTGTGGGAGCAAACTACAAGTATCTGCAGCAGAATTTAGATATCAACATATCAATCTCCAACTGTGCTATTGAGAAAGAAACTTTATGTGCGTGTATTGAACATTCATACACAGGCTGTATGATTTTAGGACTTTTGGCTTCCTGGCGACACCAATGTAGTGTATAGGTTGACCAGTACAAACAGTTCCAACTGCATCATAATCGTTGCATTGGCTAGACATGTCTCCGGCTACGACCAATTCAAGACACCTTACAATAGAATTGCAGGAGGGAACCATAACCTTTTATTGATGAAACTAAACTGAATCGAATCTGATTAAACAGCATACAAATTTGATGAAAATGTTGTTGTTGAATCTCCATCGTTTCCGATGACGAGTGAGCCAGTTTGTTCGATAAAAAGAACTTCTTACGCAATATCAATGTGCAACTGGCTCAACATCCCACAGATATGTATATACTCAACGTTGTTCTCGGGGTGATTCTGCTTCTTACAATATGTGACAAGGTCGACCCATTGAATGACATTTACAACATATTTTTGCCAGCTATGTCGACTTGAGCAATGCAGGATAAATTGTTTTGCTCAATGATACAAGAATTTACGATCGTGAGTCGAATGCACTGCACAACTACAGTATAAATAAAAGATATGAAATCCATTTTTTTGTAAATCACCAAGCACACACACACACACACACACACACACACACACACACACACACACACACACACACACACACACACACACACACACACACACACACACACACACACACACACACACACACACACACACACATACACACACACGTGCTTGATATTTAGGGCAGATCATTCTTTTGCATCATCTCATAATGCTTGTATGTATGCAAACAAGAACCCGTAGAATAAATACATGATTCCCCAATAGATTATAAGTTTGAAAAACAAACAATAACATATCTGAAAACATAAAAATCCTATTGTGATCGAAATTGATATCTAAACAATAAATCATTTTTTTATCACTTAATCTACTCCTATAATATAATTTCAGAATATATTTTTGAAAATGAATACAATAATATCAAAGACTATAGTTTCGCATAGGCCTATTTGTTGTCTCATATAAAACCGTTGGATTGCTTCAGAAACAATCATTGTAAATCTGCATTTGGAGTGGCATGTGTCAACGGCGTTTAGTGACTCATCCATTTATAGCCGTGTGTATTCTACTGTCACATGTCTTAACGCTGGAGTCAAAAACCTCTCAGTTACCATTTCAAAACTAAAGTTGTTTGCCATGTTCACGCTGTCATGCATATATGTTTCTTTCATAATACATCTGTACACATACACAACAAAATGTTATATCTCTCTGTTGTTGGAATAGCAGCTCACTTTAAGTCACACGGATGAGGGTCGAGAACGATGGTCCATTCTCTTCGTGTCACGCACGCATGTACACAAACATACATATATACATACATACGGGCGACAAACAGACGCATACACACAACACACAAACTTACACACACACACACACAACGCCACTTTGCCCCAAAACAGAAGAGATTTGTGGGTGGCTGTATATTAGTCATAGAAAAACTAAAATGCTACGCCTGTTGGGAAAATACAATCGAAATGTTAAATACAATAATATTTTTACCAAATTCAGTGCCTACAATTTTAGCGTTAATCATTCACTTTCTGCGGAATCTTCTATCTATTTGCATATCTTGAATATCATTGAGGAAACATTTTTACGCTTTGAATCACTATTTCCCATAAAACTATACCAAGGAATAAGTGGGCTTTTGTGTAAAGAAACGCTTTGGTCTTCCTTACTTATCGATTGATAGTTTGAAAGGTTACTTTCTTTCGAAAATAGTTTTTAAACCTCGATATCAGATATAGTTTGTGAAAGAGTGGAACTGAATTTTAAATATTATTATTCTTCGATGCGGTGGATTGGCACTATCGGTAAAGCGTTAGACACCAAACTTTGCTGATTAGAGTTATGGCCCTTTACGTTCTTAGTTAAAATCCCGCCGAGGTCAACAGTGCCTTTCATCCTTACGGTGTTGATAAAATAAAGCACGAGTAATCCACTGGGGTAATTGCTGGCCTTGTTCCAAAATTAGTAACAATTATTATTCTTCGATGTCCAGACAGAATGTCGTCGTACATGGCTAACAGTTTTCTACCCTGTGAAATGTTTCTGCTGTCACTGTTGAAGCATTCAATTCGTCCAGCCTTTGTTGTTTTATTTATTCATTTCCAGGTTTTGCGAGAATAATTTTCTGCCACTATATATTTTTCTTAAAGAAATATCCCCCTCCGTCACATACACGCGCACACACAGACGCACACACACACACACACACACACTCATACACACACACACGCACACACACGCACACACACACACATACACACACACATTCACACACACACACACATGCACACACACACATTTAAATCTAAAGATGGTTGACTACCGGCTGAATTGAACCCGTTTCATATCCCCACGCCAAACTTTCACTTTTTCATTCATTTCCATCTTATAAGAAGCAATATTTGCATACAAAACTCAATATTGTAGCGTGTGAGAGAAATATAATATTTTGTTGTATTCAATTAATTTGCTATCATGCTTTCATATGAATTCAGTATCTTAAAGAACAGCCACGCCTATTTGCTTGCATCAGAAAAATACACGAACTCAGTGCATGCTGTTGCTATCCTGAGTTATCAAATTCTATTCTCCTGATAGTAGATCTGTAGAGACATTAGAATATAGGATGGAAATCCTTGGAGTATTTATTCTGCTCCCTTGCGTCTTGAGTTAAAATCCCACAGTTGTCAATTTTACATCCGATCTTTTCCTGTCTGAGAAATATAGTACTAGCATAGGGCTGTCGACTGGTGGAATCATTATAGATTTGGGAAGAATACCGTGTTCAAATCACACAGCAGATTAATTCACCTGCAGTTTTAATCTGTTAGCTAGTTTATCACCACCACCTGACACGCATGTGTCTTCAGCGGAGTCAAGTCTGGTGCAAGTATTCCGCTCGGGTGTTCGGTTTACGCATGCCTTCTCTCTTTCCTACTAGGCTCGACACAAATAATATACTGTTGTACACTAAAACGCTGAGTCCAAGCTGTATACTTACGTATGTATAGACATACCTTTTCACTGGCTGTTATTGTTGGGTTTTAGACAAAAGTAAGCCTAATTAAATACATCTAGGATTAAATGAGTGCTAGCCATAACTATCTTGCATTTTCCTCTTAAAGGGGCTTCGTTGCCCAATGAATCTATACTTGAAGTAATTTATGAGCTATTTTGAGTAGATCCAACGACAGCGTTATGACTCCCGTTGGCCTGTAGAATCCTGTTGTATATATATGCTTTACGTATTTATTTATTCATTTATTTATTTATTGCAGCTATACCGTCTCCATGTTTTATTTCTACTTTCTATTCATTTTATGTCGCTTTGAACGAGCAGACGGAGTGTTCTTTAAACATGACTAGTTGAAAGTAGCCACCAATATTTTCTGTTCAAATATCGCCTAAATCAACAGAATGACTGTATGAAAGCCAAACTTTGATTTTATCTTGGACAGCTTTTGGAAAAGAAAAGCATTCACAATGAAGAACAAAGAATAGAAATGTCGACCCCCGATCTCAACCAACAATTCACTAACGCATTTCAGATCCCTCACTACGACTAAAATATAGAAGGTAATTATCGGGAAACCTCCTGTCGTCGCACTCTATCTACTGTACGGTCATTAAAGCAGAAGCATTTGTTGGCAAGTGTCAGCGTCTTCTATACGAATAACGAATAGAAACGATTGTTAGCTGAAATCTAATTAGTCGATCTGGGGAAAGAGTTGCTTTCATTGCCTTGTGCCATGGTTTTGGAGATAGCTGACGGTTGTAGAAGTCTTGTTACGTTGTACTGTCTAGTTATTGATAATGATATATTTCATATCCTCTTCTATATTATCAGATTGAAGATAAACTCGAGTCTATATAAAGGTATTACCCCCCTCCACACACACCCACTTCCGTACCCCATCAACACACACATGAATAATATAACTATTCAGCAGTTTTTATTTTTTCAATAGCAGATGATTCTTCTTTTTCTTCTTTCTTCTTTCATTATCTTCAGTTTTTCCGTTCTTATTATCGTTTTTCTTCTCTTTCTTCATTTGCTTCTTCCTTCTTTTTCCCATCTTCATATTTTAGTTCTAGTTCTTCTTACTCATTTTCTTCTTCATGTAGCAAATGAGCTGGATTGGTAGTATGGGTAGAGGGTCGGACGCCATGCTTTGCAGCATAGAGTTACGGCTCTTTACGATCTGAGTTCAAATCCTGCCGAGGTTAACTTTGCCTTTCTTCCTTACAGGGTCGATAAAATAAAGTACCAGCAACGCACTGGGGTCGATTTAATCGACTTTCCCTTGCCCCAAAATTATAAGAAACCATTATCGGAAGAGGCTCGGACGCCATGCTTTGCAGCATAGAGTTACAGTCCTTTACTATCTGAGTTCAAATCCCACCGATGTTAATTTTACCTTTCATCCTTCGGGGTCGATAAATTAAAACACCAGTAATGCACTGGGATAACTGCTGGCCTTGAGCCAAATGTATAATTCAGTGTTACTTTTGGGTTTGGTTTTGTATTTACTATTGAAATGTAGCTATTCTAAGTAGTATGTGTGCATTAACTAGTAGTATTATACTGTCTATATTATGTATATTTATATAATATCTAGTGATTCGGTTATATAGCTGTTTGTCCTATCATTTGAACTATTCTAAAGTCACCAATCATAATTGTTTCTACATTTGGCACAAGGCCAGCAATTACCCAGTACATTACTGGTCCTTTATTTTATCGACCCCGTAAGGATGAAAGGCAAAGTTAACCTCGATGGGATTTGAAGTCACCTATCATAATGACTGTTTCTATGCTCAGTTACCTCATTCTGTTTAACTGTATTTCCAGATCTATATATGTGGATACTTTCTTCATTACTTTAACGATTGTTTAGTTTGATACTTCGTCTATTAGGCACGTTTCTCTTCATGGTTCTTCAAAATAATGTCAAGCCGATGAGTCAGGATCTCGCCGTGTAAGCGGATTTATCTATTCAAGAATATAGTGAATGTCTCATTCTCTGTGATGATAAGTGGTGTATGGAGATTCACTCTCTTTTCTCATTTAACGGTCCATAATGATGGTGGTGGTGGTGGTGACCGCGGCGGCGGCAGTAGTAGTAGTAGTGGCGGTGGTTGGGGTGGCGGTAGTAATAGTAGTAGTAGTAGTAGTAGTAGTAGTGTCGTTGTTTAGTCCCATATCGCCTCTGATTGTGGAAACCATTGGTGAATGTCGCTCAAGCCGGGACCTTCCAATCATATTCCTATTAACAGAAATTTCAAGAGTATACTATTCAATGTTTCCTATTTAGATATGGAGACATGAGGTGAATTCAGTTAACTCTTATTTCTAGCTTGCAGCGTGTCACTTATCGGCTCCATCTGTAAATAATCCACCTAGTCCTAGTTGCGGTTTGTAAAGAGACACAGCTATAAAACTATTGTTGCAATTGTTATTTTTTTGTTGTAGTTTAGTACCAGTCATCGTTAATTGATTAGATTTATGGCGTTCCAGCCATGGCCACCACGTTTTCGCCTATTCAGCTATATCTTGCAATGATTCTTTCTTTACAATGGGATGTGGTTTGAATGAGATTTGGTTGCTAGTTCTAGCAGGTTTATTGACCATATGAAACCTCACTCATTATTATTCTTGTATAATGCGATTGTGAGAATAATTATGTTGGAGGAGAGAGGCCTTTCATTTTGTTGAGAATGATGGTTATACTGTAAATACTTAACATGGCCACATGCGGTTAATAATCGTGGCTGCCGATGCTACAATGATTATAATACTGATGATGATGATGGTGGTGGTCATACTGGCAGTAATGGCGGTGGTGGTGGTGGTGGTAATGTTGATGAATATAACGACTGATGATGACTGCGTTGGTGGTGGCAATAATAACGATGGTGGTTTTTGAGGAGGGTGATGATGGTGTTGGAGGTAATGTTTGTGATCACACTGATGATGGCGGTGGTGATGATGATGATGATGATGATGATGATAAACATTATGATAGAGGATAGCTGTTGTAGGTCGGAGGAGGGGGCGGGGGCAGTGTTGATTTATATTTGCTCCGGGAATAGGTTGGTGTGAAAAGGTTATAAGCAACAATGGACAAAAATAACAAAGAATAAGAAGAAGGTGGGGTTTTAACTGACATAAAGCATGAAGCAACGAAGCAAATACGAGTGAAAAGGATCGAGTGATAGAAATGAAGCCAGCGATATGAAGAGAGTAGGTGGGTGGCTAATATAGAGATAAAGAGAAAGATAGAAAGGACACAAAATATATAGAGAAAGGGATTTTAATGGAGAATGGAAGAACGTTATAGATGGACAGTGAAAGAGTGTTATAGAGAGAGAGACAGAATGACGGAGAGAGATGGGGGAGGGAAGAAGACAAGAGAGAGACAGAGAGATGGAGATACTGAGAGAGAGAGAGAGAGAGAGAGAGAGAGAGAGAGAGAGAGAGAGAGAGAGAGAGAGAGAGAGAGAGAGAGAGAAACCAAGAGAGAGAGGGGAAGAAAATCAATACATCACTTAGTGCAATTTGAACTTACTGATATTTACTTTCATAATCAGTACAGAGCTTTCGTTCCCACTATGAGTCAACAACAGACGACTTTAAGCCAGGCCCCCCCTTATATTTCATAGCGCCACACAACCACCGCCTTCCCCATGCATTAACATATCAGTCACACCACCACTACCAGCATCAGCATTTCTATCAACACAAATATCTTTGATACAAACACCATCACAAGCATTATCATTTCCAACACGAATAGCAACACCACCAACAACAACTCTATTTCCTATCTTTACACGCCCTCATCAATTTGATCAATTTAAACACCTCGAGGCAACAAGAAAGCCTCTTGATCGCTCCATCCACACATAATAGAAACCAAATCTGTCATATTACAACATACCATTTTGAAGAAAGGACACGTTGGATAATTATGCTGTTCTACATATACTACTACTTCTCCCTCTCCAAAATACTGGACAGTCATGACTGGGACGTCGTTACGCAGAGATGAGCGGTATGTATCAGTGTTGACCCTGGTTCAACAACGACAACAACAATAAATTCAGGCTCAACAGAAAACACATCTAACACCACTACAAATATTATTGTCTCTAATACTACCTTCCAGATCATTATAACCAGTGTCATCATAAATATCATCACTGAATTTACCATCATTGCATATAGCGTTGCCACGGTCAACAACCATCACTGCAGCATCACATTTCCTCCACTATCACCATCACCACCAACAGTATCAGCATCAATCATATCTTCAAAATATTCCCCCACTATGCCACATCTATAACATCATTACCATTCACTACCACAACCATCAACATCACTACAAACTAGTTTCAGAGCCAAAAGCTAAACGCGTCCTTTCAAGCATCCTGCTGCCTCAGAGCGCCCTCTAGCGTCAATAGTACTAAATATCCAGTTAGCGAAAATCTCCCTTGTCACAAAATCCATTCGCCACCGTTTCAGCGTAGCTTGCATTATATCAGCTTCCTCTAGTCTATCACGTATGATTAATTCTGTTGGCAGGCGGCAAATCTTCTCATGTGACAAGAGCACACCATTAAGTGGTTAGACCTTGCTTGTATAGACGAATGCGTAGTTGTCAACGGAGCAGCCAAGTCATCGATTTCAGTGAGGTTTGAGAGAGAGTGAAAGAGACAGGGCAGAGTGAGAGAGAGAGAAAAACAGAGAGTTAGACAGAGAGAGAAGGAGATAGATAGAGAGAGAAGACAGGCACTGAGTGAGACAGAAGGAAGGCGGGATGGAGAAAGAGAGGAATAGAATGAGAAAGGGAGAAATATGTTGAAAGACGGAAAGGTGGGAGAGCGATGAAGATGACGGGTGAGATGGAAGTAGTATTAGTGATGGGACAGATGGGATGATGGCAGCGATGGTTCTTTTGGCGGTGGGAGGGATATAATGAAGGAGGTAGGCGTGTATGAGGGGAGATGTCTGTATTGGAGTAATGGAGTGTTAGAGTGATATAGTGGGGGTGAGTATGATGAGATCGAAAATGGTGCTCGGTTAGGGGTGAGGGTAGTGGCCACAGTGTTCCTGGTGGTTGTGGTTGTGATGTTGGTGGTGTTGTTGTTGGTGATATTGGCGGTAGTGGTAATGGTGGTGGAGGTGTTGGTGGTGGTGTTTTTGGAGGTGGTTGTGATGGAGGTGGTGGTGTTGAGGGAAGGGGTGGGCTTGGTGGTGATATTGGCGATAGTAGTGGTGGTAATGGTGGTGGAGGTGTTGGTGGTGGTGTTGTTGGCGGTGGTTGTGATGGTGGTGGTGGTGATGGTGGAGGGGTGGGATTGGTGGTGTTGTTGGCGGTGGCAGTGGTTGTGGTGGTGGTTTTAGTAGTGGTGGTGGAGGTGGTGGTGGTTTTTGTGATGGTTTTGGTGGTGGTCGTGTTGTTGCTGCTGTTGCTGGTGTTGTTGTTGGTGGTGGTGTTGTTGTAGGTTGTAGTGCTTGTAGTGCTGGTGGTAATGAGAGAGCGATAATGGAGTGATATACTGATCAACAGCAGATGGGAGTGTCGAAGGAGTAATATAGTGTGTGATGGGTATTGATGTAGTAACAATGGCGGCAGTGGTGGGCCAGATGGGGCTTCATGATAAGGTGATCTAGTGTATGGCGGCGGTGATATAGATGATGTAGTGATGATAAGGAAATGAGGTTGGTGTTGGGAAGGATCTAGTTAGTTTGGTGTGTGAGGGCTAATGGAGATGGTAAAAACAAGGATGGAGGTGACACGATGGTTGTAGTAATGAAGGGTCTTTATGTGTGTTGGTTCTAGGTTGAAATTATTCAGCGGAAATAGTGGGGATAGGGGTAGGGTATATAGTGTCGTTGATTCCCAAAACAGTTCGAATTGTATATGGTCACTACTTACAACAGGTTGTATATATATGCTATTATTGAAATGAACGTTGCTATGTATGTCGTGCTAACTATGTGGCTATTATTGTATATATGAGATGCGATGCAGCATATATTTACTTACTGGACTATATATATGTGTGTGTGTGTGTGTGTGTTTAGGGAGGTTGTGTTTGTATGTTTGTATATGCTTGTACATATACCTGTGTGGTGGGTTTGGGAGGGTCTGTTTGCAGGGGATATGTGAATGTATGTATGTACGAAGTCATGCATACGTAATTACGCACGGACTTACACGTGAATAAGTGTGTCTATATCTTTGTGTGTCCACGTGTGTGTATGTGAGTTCTCGTGTGTGTGTTTATACAGTGAGAAGTCGAAAATAAAAGCACATAGTATATTAAAACATGGTATCTCCCCTCATTTCCCTTTACATTCAAGTCACATATGTTTATACATGTATACGTGGGTTTAGTGTGTAAACAGGGTTTAGTCACATGTCTGTTTAATATATAGACATATTTACGTATCTGTATGTGATTAGTGTGTGAAAATGTCTTTACGTAGACATATAAGTATTTATATATCCTATATCAATATATGTGAATAATACGTAATTCTATATAGATAATTTTTGGCGTATGTGCTTATGTATGTTCAGTTTGTGAACATGTTATCATATCTGTGTATGTGATTTTAATACGTAAACACCTATTTACATGTATGTATACGTTTGTTTAGTGTGTGTACGTCTGTTTACAGGGTTATGAATGTATATCTTCTATGTTGGTTTAATGTATGCACATGTGTCTATATCTCTGTAAGTGAAGGTTAAGAGTATAAATATACATATTCTTCAATATCTCCATACGTGTTTCATTGTGTAATTTATATATTTATATATTTAATCTATATGCTTATATATATATATATATTTAAAAAAGAGGTGAACACTGAACAAACAACGGAAAAACGAACATCTCCTGAGTCAACCTCTGGAAATCACTACAGTTTCAGTGCATCAAGGTTTATACGGTTCCAATGCACATTGGGATGCAGCAAACATAGACAGGACAAGTTATGCCTTCGGCGAGTTACACAATTGAAGACGAAATATCCTCCAAAGTGCATCAACTGAAAAGGAAGGGAGATAACAATGTGTGAGGGCTTAGCCAAAGGAAAAAAAATATAGAAACGGGAGAAATAGAAAAACAGAAAATAATGATATAGATGTCATCCGAACATCCAGAAAAAATGACACTGAGGAGTAGAAAATGTAAAAAGGGAGTATAGAGGAAAGTAGACCGGTGTATAATTATATATACATATATTATATATATACATATATATATGTATATATTTTATCTTGTGATTCTATAGACATGTTTTATGATATATATATATATATATATATATATATATATATATATATATATATATATATTGGTATTTCTTCGCATTAAAGACCATATACCTCAGGCTGGTGCGACCAATAACTAAACTGACGAACAGTCCTATCTTCTTGTTCTAATTTTATTCGTATGTATCCCATTTGCAACAACGCAGCATGCCATTTTTCATATATATATATATATATATATATATATATATATATATATATATATATATATATATATATATATATATATATATATATATGTAGGTATATGTCTTATGGTAGCTTGGATGCGTCCATAGGCGGTATGCCGAGGATTTGCTCCGAAATCAAAAGGCGTATCTGAGGAACCTGCGAATCCAGAGTCAAGTTCGATCCACACACAGATCGCACCTCGAGCTGTTCGCCGGGGAAACAATTGTAATACGTAATAAATTGAGTTCCGATGCATCACTGATTCTTCGTTTTCCATTCTATATATATATATATGTATATATCTATCTAGGGCGGGTAAAATTACCGAGATCCATGGACGAGTTCTCTCCAGCGGTCTCTGTCCCTCATCATCGCAGCCTTGTCCTGCGTCTCCCAGAGAGCTGTGTCTGACCGGGCATCAACATATGTCAACCTCGGTCTCCCTCTTCTAGTGTGTCCGTACAGGGACTCCCACAGGAGAACTGAGTGCAGTGTCAACTCTGGATGTCGGTGAGCATGTCCAGCTAACCTCAGTCTACTCTTTGCTACTTTCGAGCTGACTTTGAGAGGGTCCCGTACAGCTCGAAGTTCTTCATCCTCAGTGTATATTGATTAATGTTCAGAGCCATCCTCAGCATTCTCTTGTAGCACCCATCCGCTATCTGAGTGAGTTTCTTGGTCAGTGTCCAAGTCTCAGGCCCGTACAGCAGCACAGACTCCACTGCAGCAACGAAGAGACGGATCCGAGAGAAACCTTGCTGGAGGCAAACTTGATGGCAACCAACCTAAGGTTTAGGAAGAATCCGGGGAGGATGTGGACCTACATGCCTGATATGCACCTGTCCATGTCCCAGATTGATTTCATTCTGGTGAGGAAAAAGTGGCGGAATAATGTTCTGAACACACAACCATATACAACCATACAACTATTGCAGTACACTGGGCAGTGAGCACCGGTTTGTTATGAATGAGGTCCGTGTGAGCTTAAGAAAGAGTAAGGCTCAGCCCCCCGGAAAGCATTCTAATATGTATATATATATATATATATATAACGAAGGAAATGTGGTAAGGAACCAGGTGGACCATAACGCACCAAAGTACTCAATACTTAGGGTAGTAGAGTGGGTAATAGGAACCAGTAAGACCCCGACGGCTGAGCTCAAACCGTTTCGACGGCTAATTCTGGACTAAAAAAAAAATAAAAAAATTTTTTTTTTTTTTTTTAGTCCAGAATTAGCCGTCGAAATGGTTTGAGCTCAGCCGTCGGGGTCTTACTGGTTCCTATATATATATATATATATATATATATATATATATATATATATATATATATATACAGCAACAATTAATTATATTCAAACTTTACTTCGGTATTGACTTTAGGAATAAAATTTGAACTGAGGCTGTAGAAAGTCCGAACAAACACAAGATAGTCTAATTTAATGTTGTGTAATCCATAATTGAAATTCATTGAACTGTAGTGGTGAAATAAAACAGCGGACTCGATATACGGAAATATATATATATATGTGTGTGTGTGTGTGTGTGTGTGTGTGTGTGTGTGTGTGTGTGTGTGTGTGTGTGTGTGTGTGTGTGTGTGTGTGTGTGTGTGTGTGTGTGTGTGTGTGTGTTTGCCTGCAGTTTGGAGTGTTTCTGGTTAATAGAATTCGGGTGTCGAACCGAGACAACGATATAGATAGGTTCAATTAAGAACGGAGCACTAAATTACGGAAAGATTTTACGTGTCCTGCGAACCTGGTACAATTAGCTGTGGAATCTCTCTCAACTCAAGCTGACCGTTTACTTACAGAGAAAGAATAACATTAGACAAACAAT
This sequence comes from Eledone cirrhosa, assembly GCA_964016885.1. NCBI lineage: Eukaryota > Metazoa > Mollusca > Cephalopoda > Octopoda > Eledonidae > Eledone > Eledone cirrhosa. The sequence goes on from OZ024742.1 coordinate 306,585,578, forward strand.
CCTAGATAGCCTCCAAAAATCAAGAATCGTCATAGGTGAAATTCCTTGTGATCCTGGCTCATTTCAATTATATTTCCTTTGTTGATTATCTCCTAGCTGGAGATAATCAACAAGAAAATATGATCTATTCAGTGATCCCAATTTAAATACACAAATATTTGAATAACCAGAAAACATGAAATCTTCAATTATTTATTTTTCAAGATTTTATAGATTTAAAATGTCAAATACGAGTTTGTGTTTTAACACTGAATAAGGAATTTAGTATTTGAGACAAACATTGATTATCAGAATAAATCTGAAAGTTTTATATATATGTATGTCTTTTCATGTGGGAAAAATAAACAATATATATAAGTCATAATAATAGGGAAATTGTTTGAACTTAAAAGAAAATATGAATGTGTGTAAATTAAATGAATGCTTTTACATATTTTAATTGAATTCATATTTGCTACTAATTTTCTATATTGTGTCAGTATATAATACAAACACACGCATACATACATATCTGTGTATATTTTAATATATTATATATGTATATATATATATATGTTTGTGTGTGTGTGTTTGTGTCCATATATATAGAGTGAGGGATATATATATACATATATACACAACACAAATATACATGTGACAATGGTATAGGTGATTAAGTATGTTTATATATGTATGCATACATCATATACACACACATTCACACACACATATATATACACGCATGCACATACAATTTTGTATATATATATATATATATATACAAAATTGCGTATATGTGCATGGTATGTGTGCGTTTACGAGATGTACTTCCTTTAAATAATTTTTAGTTATATAAATTAATGTTTAATTAATTGTTTTATTGCTTGCAAGTAATTTTCATGCGATAATGATTTAGTCAAATTTCTGATTACTGCTTTCTTCTTTTCTTCGAAGATGTCACCTTTCTAATTCTTAATAGGAATTTTGCATTTCAAACTAGTCCTGTCATTCTCTTTTTACATGCTGATCCGTCTTGGATATATTGAAGTAAGAGTATTCATTAGAATTTCAGGCCGAAACAGCTATATTTTTAATTTTGAGAAAATGAATCTTTACATCTACTGTTCTTTTCAAATTTGAGCCACCATATCACTAATGGAATTAGAATGTCAAGTTTAGCAAAACGTACGATAAAATATCTGGTTGTATATATTTACGGCTTGTATATATTTCCAGCTCAAATCAATCTTCCTTTACCATGTCGATTAAATAAAGTATTGTTCAAGTATTTGTGTTCATTCAATTTACTACACATATCCAAACAGTTTCCAACAATTACAGGTTTCAATGTGTCTTGCTATTTTAACCCATCCACTTTAAAGCTAAGTGGTATCTCCTAATTAATCTTGACTCAGAGGATGTTTCTTCTGATGATTTTCCAATTTTGATATCTTGTGCTTATGTCAAGAAACAATCATTTAACCAACTAGAATATTAGTATTGAGTTGTTCGATATATTTGATATACTGCAGGGCATGGTTTCAAATCACTTTTTAAAGCTACAATACATTGTAGATATACGTAGAGGTATAGTTAATAATATTGAATCCAGTGTTTGACTGCTTCTCATTTTGTCGATCTCCAGGGATTTAAACGAATATTCATCACCATCATCATCAATCGTCTACGAATTGTACTTGCAAATCCTCATCTCTAGAGGATTTGGTTGCCATTGTTCCATGTCTTAGAACATTGCATTATGTTGAGCAGCTGCTCATTACATGAATAATGTTGCTATTGTGGTCTACGCTCTTGATTTCCTTTAAACCAATGACGGCAGAACGGACATTCAGTGGCGATTCTCAACTCTTTCCTGAAAACGTTTTAGAGACACCAGTATCAGTTGATGAAATACACCTAAAGACGTGCAATAAATCCTTGAGACTAATGTTTCTCCCTATTCGCCTCCTGCGTGATATAAAATGATTCAAAATATTGATGAAAAGGTCAAAGTGTAGCGCAAGATCATAAAAGTGTTCTGATACTTTCTTTCCTCTAATGCGTTCAGAGTTAAACTCAGTAATGATTGCAGTAAAACATATAAATGAAATAGATCCACTGAATACATTGCGGTCAGTGCTCTCAATTATGCATCCTTCTGTACAATATCCTAGCATTCTACGAGCCACATACACTATAAAGCCAAGCAGTACATCCTTCACAGCGGCTACGAAAGTAGTCGATGTAATTTCAGGCTACACATTGAAATCGAATAACATTATGACCCTAGCGCTATATATTGTATACAATTATGGGCAAACATCCCACTTCTCACTGTTTCATTTGTCTCAATAAATATTGTATTAAAAGGGCCACGGTGCCTGCTATTATTGTGGCTATTTATTCCCAGGATATTGTAACCGATGAAAGTGTTTTTATCTACTGCAAGACTGCAGCTACAAGGAATTGCTATTGGAGCTAATAGTTCAAATCGTCATTTTTTTCACAAATTGAAATATTCTCATTAGTTAAATATTAATCATATTTCCGATATATTTACAAACACTTAGTTCTCTTTATCAAATAATTGATAGCTGGTCAAATGAATTTTGACATTGCCTAACATTTTTTTTTTTTTATTATTATTCTTAATCATCTATCCTTACACCAAGGTGTTTCGTCTGATATAGGAAATACAATAGACCATCATCCCTTTTTATTTCGATATTTAACATTTCCATAGCTTCTTTAATAATCATTCTCCAGCAAAGTTCAAGAAACCATTGTAGGCAATGAACCGAGTGTACTAATCTAAACAAGGGTTTTTCAGAAATCTCAATGAAGTATAATTTTACAACACTTGACAGTGTTGATAGATGTTTGAACACGATGCTTTATTATTAAATATGACACAACCACTATTTGTTTTATATAAGGAAATATTTCTTTTAATTCCTGTTGTGTTCACTAAGAATATTCTCAGAACAGAATATTCAAATGTTATAATAAGAATTGCATATGTAATTAGTCACATTTATTAATATAGTTTCATGCATTAATACAAACATATGATGAAGCAACAGACTTAAATATCGGTATTCAAACACATTTTGATGCACGGTTACACACATTTAATCTAATCACTAGAGATGAATACATACAAGGATAAATGCAAGCATTTGTGACTGTGTGTGACTGCGTTCGTATGCATACCGATGTGCGCAATTATAAATGCAACTATAACTTCGGAGAAAGAATGAAAATATATTCACACATCCGTACATTTTTGTAAGATTCTGTAAGACAATGTGTACATAAACATATTCGTGTCTCCAGGCCAAATAGATTAATTATTAATTAAAACCAATTTCAGATCATACATACCTGTAGGCTTCTCAAATATATACGTATCTGACCTATAATCTAATTATAACAAATAACAAGTGGACCGTTATTCAGAAAATTCTGATACCACAAACAGATTCTTTCAAATGCATAAACGAAAGAAAGGAAAAAAGACGAAATACCAAAAACTATCAAAATAACAAGAAACAGCAGCGCATTGATTTCAAGAGCACGTCAGTCTATCCGCTTCAAATATAGTTGAAATGATCAGATGTTTGCATACAAAGTGTAATTGAGACATAATTGTTTCTACTTTTGGCACAAGGCCAGCAATTACCCAGTGCATTACTGGTACTTTATTTTATCGACCCCGTAAGGATGAAAGGCAAAGTCAACCTCGGCGGGATTTGAACTCAGATCGTAAAGGGACGTAACTATGCTGGAAAGCATGGCGTCCGACCCTCTACCGATACTGCCAATCCACCGACATAATGGATCAAAGCAAGAGTTCTTTTTTTCTAAAAGCACACACTCCTCTTATTTTGGATTACCAGGTTCGTGACTGCGATTAACAAGATGAAATATAACCAATATGATTATATTATCTACGTTTATTTCACATAAATATTGAAGCTAGATTTCGAATGGAAAATAAACTGCACAATTTATACTCTTTAATAGTGTTTAAAATAATATATCTATGTGGGGTTTGTATCCCTAATACAAAAAAAAATTCCATCCTTCATTGCAAAATAAGTACATATTAAGTGGAAAGTATGAATAACAACGAAAATGTTGGGACATGACTACCATGTCAAAGAAGATATCTACGTAAAATATTTACAAAACACTTTTGAACTCTAATATCGTCTTTTGTGTTTGGATTATGTATAATATAATAAACCTCATGGGATTGGTGTTAATTAATTCCGTTTTGAATTCAAACTCTCGATATAAACACAGTACCATATTACTCAATACATATAAAATACATCTCTGGAAAGATTACTTCACACAGAGAGGTTTATTTCGCGTAAGAGGCAACATGTATCATAATGAAGCATAAATTACCATGTTAAACAAAAAATAAATAGTATATAATAGACCAGCAATCGTTTTGCGTAAATTAATCACATTAAATGCATAAATTCATGTGACATATCTGTAACAAATAATCACTTGGTTTACTTCTATATGTATATCCTGAATTTGAATCACATTTTTGTATCCTGAGAATATTTTCTCATGAGCATTAGATAATTGAAAACTTCAAATACTTTATTTTTGGTATGTTAGCAATTGCTTGTTTGGTAGAGTACTATAGAAAAAGAACATAAATCTAGCGCAGAAGACGGAAAATAAATGTAAATTATCCTACTAGATGAAAAGTAGTAAATAGAATTGCATGACACATGATTGATAAAAAACTACTACTATATATTATATAAATGTGTGTGCATGTGTGATGAAAGAGAGACAGGGGGAGGAAAGAGAGGGAGGGGTAGAGAGAGGGGAGAGAGAGAAATATAGTTTGTGTCACCTATGTTGTAAATCAACTTGACTTTTGTAGTGGGATGTATAAAAAAGAAATTTTCAAAATATCGCAATGCTAGCAACAAGCAACTGTCTGTGTATATGCGCGCGTGTGCGTATGGGTCTTTTGTGCATATATATATGATGTATATTATCGGTAGAGGGTCGGACGTCATGCTTTGACGCATAGAGTTACGGCCCTTTCCATTCTGAGTTCAAATCCCGCCGGGGTCAACTTTGCCTTTCATCCTTACAGGGTCGATAAAATAAAGTACCAGTAATGTACTGGAGAATTGCTGGCCTTGTGCCAAAAGTAGAAATAATTATATATATAT
>OZ024742.1:306598269-306608269 GCA_964016885.1 Eledone cirrhosa
TCTATTTTTATTTATATGTTCTCTAATTTACCCTTATGTTCTATTTTAGCATGTTGGTAGAGTACAGATGATTCTTTACTATCTTGAAGATCTTGCCAGTGTTCATTTATCCGTTCCCCTATACTACGAGCTGTCTCACCTATGTACACTATATTTCTATCTCTACATTGTCAAATGGCTTGCTTAGCTCATGCAGCGCTCGCGTAATGGAGAGATAGCATGCTTTCCAACAGACAAGTCTGGCAGAATGTCGGTTGACTGTCTGCCAAACTACATCCAGGCAATGCAACCCCACATCACTAACACAAGAGAAGTAACACCACAAGAGCATGAGGATAGAGAAAAAGCCCTCAATGCCCATATGATGATGTGGACAAATATAATGCAGCCCAACAAAAGGACTGCCAACAACTTCCAGGCCTGGAACAATGACGTGCCAGCGTTGTATGTGCTTCGGAAAGACCATAAAACGAGCAGTGACCAACACGGCCAGTCTGTGGAGCTAACATTGCTAGTAACTACAGACTGTCCTACTTCCTCTCCCTGATCATACGCCCCATCATTGAAATGTCCTCAGATGTATGTGACAGCACGGAGGACCTCCTCAGCGGAATCGGCGAGAGTAACCGATCTAGGGACCTAACAAACTGCATAATAGGCAGTATGGATGTTGTGTCCCTGTATCCATCTATTGACGTGGATTTTGCTGTGGAGAAATGCGTAGAAATGATCAGTGAGAGCAATGTTGAATTCCGTGGGATTGATACCAGTGAGCTGGGACTCCTACTTAAACTTACCTATAGTAATAATTATCTAGACACATATGACCTTAGCAACCTGTGCCCTACAAAACCAGCAAGAGGCAGACCACCTACCATTACCTCAATGGCCAAGAAAATCCACACAGATAGATGGAACGGGTGGACCAGAGCCATACGAACCCCCGAAAACCACGATGAACTAAAGAAAATGATTGCACATGCGGTGGGGGCCAGCATAAAATTAACCCTTAAGGAACATATGTTCAAATTTAATGGAAAAACATATGCCCAAGAGGAGGGAGCAGCCATTGGTGTTAGCATTGCAGGCGACATAGCTAACCTATCCATGGTATGGTGGGACAGTAGACTTAAACTTAAACTTAAAGAACAATTAGAAGACCCCTTAACCCTGATAATGTAGTCCCGCTACATTGATGATATAAACATCGTAGTTAAAACAGCCCCATTAGAGAACAGTCAGGAATTAGAGAAAAACACAATGGAAAGCATGCAGCAAATAGCTAACTCCATCCACCAGAGTATTAGAGTTACTATATACTACCCAAGCAAACACCCCAACAATCGATTACCTGTACTAGACACAGAGCTCTGGTTAGATACCATTAATAACAAAAAACAAATCCTCCATTCCCATTATGCCAAACCCATGACTTCCAAATATCTGATCCACCGAAACTCAGCTGTTTCGGACCATACCAAAATCAACATACTGATTGCGGATTTGGTACGGGTGATGAGAAACGTGTCTCGCATGTGCAACCCCGAAGAACTAGAGAGACACATACAACACTTCATCCACCGTATGCAGTTCTCTGGTTACAATAAGAGAGATAAAATCAGAGTGTATAGAGGAGCCAGAACGAAATGGGAAAAAATCGTAAATAATGACACAAATGGGACCTGCCCCTTGTATAGGAGCACATTTTGGAATAGAATAGAAAGAACTAGGAATAAGGCTAATAGAATAAACTCATGGTATGATAACAATAAATACCAGAGGTGAATTAGCTTACAAATTTAGAAGGGCCCTAGATAAACATAAACTCAATATTAAGATAGTAGAAAGACCAGGTACCTCCATAAAAACACTTATTAGCAAGACATACCCTTTTCAAAGACCTCCCTGTATAGATAAGAAATGTATAATCTGTAAATTAAGCCCCCATATTAACTGTAAAACTAGAAATGTAGTATATAGCATAGGATGTACTGAAGGACAATGTAGAGATAAAAATATAGTGTACATAGGTGAGACAGCTCGTAGTATAGGGGAACGGATAAATGAACACTGGCGAGACCTTCAAGATAGTAAAGAATCATCTGTACTCTACCAACATGCTAAAATAGAAAATAAGGGTAAATTAGAGAACATAGAAATAAAAATAGAATCTACACACAGAAAAGACGCAATGTTTAGACAAATCACAGAGGCAATAAACATAAATGAATTACAACCAAAATTAAATAGAAAACATGAGTGGAACAGCAACATCACAACTTACAATTAAGGACAAAATGAAAACACACACGCACATAGAACAAACAACCAACCAGTAACATGTAAATAAACAAATAATTAAACAAATATAAACACACACAGACACCCGGATGTAACACATGCGCAAACTAAGCACACAACACACACAAAAACAAGATGGCGTAGGATAGAACAAAGGAGAGGCACAAAAAACAAAGAAAAGAATCCCCAGTCACTGAAGATGTTACAGAATGTGTGACGAAAGAACTTTGACAATATATAAACAACCATCTGGTTGTGGAACCAACCAACCAACCGTAAATTGATAAATTCCTAAATTTATAAATTTATTATAATAAATTGAAGTGAAACAACTGGTGCGTGTGTTTCTTATTGGCAACATGACCCTCCCAAAGTATAACAATATCGGTTTCAACACACGTTTTCAGATAAAGAATCTTGCTAAACAAATTCAGAAACGAAATATATATATATATATATATATATATATATATATATATATATATATATATATATATATATACGTTATTCCGCATATATATACCTAATTTTCAAATTCGCTAGCCGTTTGTAAACAGACCCTGCTTTGTGCCTCACTATTTATATACACATATAAACCTGCTATGGATATATAGGTTCTAATTCAAATGAGGTATATATACGGAGATGGCATTGGCGGACGAAATGAGAACAGGAAAGGAATCGAGCATAAAAGCAGGATCCTATAAATTTAAATTTCTTTAAACATACATACGACTGATACAACATATCTTATTTTGTCTACATTTGCAGCATAATTACATATTAGTATACTATTTATGGATGTTAAGTCATTCCTAATTGCAACAAAGTCTATCTGTGTGTATGAGAGAGAGAAACACTGTGACAGACAGAGATAGAATCGATCCCGGTACTGACTTCGTAATTTTTTAATTTTTACTCAGGGAGCGCAAACGCCCAGAAAAAGTACCGGAAAACCTTCTATCCGATATATTAAGGATTCTGCTAATTCGCCGCATATAATATGTATATAACTGATATATAGTTTTAGAATTGAAACGTCGGGTTAATAATTGTTTCTACTTTTGGCACAAGGCCAACAATTACCCAGTGCATTACTGGTACTTTATTTTATCGACCACGTAAGGATGAAAGGAAAAGTTTACCTCCGGGGGATTTGTACTCAGTCCGGAAAGGGACGTAACTATGCTGCAAAGCATTGCGTCTGACCCTCTACCGATACTGCCAATCCACCGCCCTACGTCGGGTTAATATTGCTTCTAAAATTAGTTCACTAGTTTATAGGTTTTGAGTCCCGCTAGATGTACTATATTCTGATGAAATTATATCTTTAGCAATGACGTCCTTTCGGCATTGGAATATCGTTCTAGAAAAAGCATATCGTACTATATAATTAGGGATATTTATTGAATTTATATTATAAATGATATTTCTTAAGACAGTGTGCATGATAAATTATTACGAAGAATATAGTTTTTTAATCTTTTATTTCAAGATTTCTCCTCTACAAACAACTATACGAATAGCTCACCATATTTATATAACAATTATACAAGCATATACATAAATATTTAGATGTGCTTCTAGACCTCATAACAAAAGAGGGAAGGAAGAACTGTTGTAGTTGTCTGCTGACTTACATAGAGTAAGGATTTGAATAAAAGTTATGTATGTGTTTCCTTATTCGTATTTTTCGGCTTTTAAACCCCGCCTATATTTAATCATCCAAAATGCTCTTAAGCATTTTTATATATTTCAAATATATTTTATTAGGTCTTCATGCTTAGTTTGGAACAGTAGCGTCGGAAATGCATGTTTGTGGAAACATTTTGAAGCCTTCATAACTTTAACTCCATCTTCAGAAACAAAATGGTCATAAGTATGATGAATTGGTCGGGTAGGATCATGGGAGGGGTAAAAATCAGGGACACCCGATTAAAGAATTCTCAGCTGTTTAAATATGCCAATTATAATTGATTTCATGTATGTTTAAAAACATTCATTCATACATGGCTTTAGGAACGTTCCAAACACAGCATAAACAACTAATAAGAAAATATGAAAATTCCTTAATAAACATTATCAGATTGGGGCACAGTCATACATATACACATAAGCGCACACAAACACACACACAGACTCACACACACACACACACACACACACACACACACACACATATATATATATATATATATATATATATATATATATATATATATACATATATATATAAATATATATATATATATATATATATATATATATATATATATATATATATATATATATATGTATGTATATGTATATATATATATAATCATACATATATACATATACATATACATATACATATACATATATATATACATATACATATATATATATATAAATGTACATACATATATACATACATATACAGATATACATATATATATATATATATATGTGTGTGTGTGTGTGTGTGTTAGGTAATTCCGAACGAAAAGCAAAGGGAAAAGAGTGCTCTATGTATAGAACAGAGCTATTTAATTAGAAAGTGAACAACACAGAATATAACCGATCCAGACGTATATTATTGTCTTGGATCCAGAAACCTTTGGTAATGGAGTAGTTACATTCTGTGTTGTTCACTTTCTAATTAAATAAATATATATATATATATATATATATATATATATATGTGCGTGTACCTATTCATATACATATGTACCTATACATATATAAATAGAAAAATACATACCTGTAAAATACATATATATATATGTGTGTGTTTACAAATTCATAAAATAACGTTAAATCTCCTTTATATTTGCAGATGTATGTGCGACAAGTTCCCTTGAAAGATGAATAAAATGTCGTGTGTATTTGTGTATTTATGTTTGTACCTATATATATATGCACTGTAGTAGCTAATTATACAAAAACACGCGCATAAATATAAATATGTTTATTATATATATATATATATATATATACATATATATGTAGAGAGAGAGAGAGAGATATGCGTGTGTGTGTGTATAGAGATGGATATATATATATACATATATACATATATTTATACTGTATATATATATATATATATATATATATATATATATATATATATATATATATATATATATATATAATAGTCATTAAGATGAATATGCTTGTATTTTGTATGTATTGGTGTGTATAGGAATAAATATAAAACCACATATAAATATGTTGTTTCCATCAGCTTGTAGTTATAAATGCACGCAGACAATCCGTAGATAAATGTAATACGATTAGTTGAATTATAAAATTTAAAAATTTAAAAATAACATTAATTATAAAAAAATTATCGAATTGATTGAAAAATTTATCAGTTTCTCATCGGTGCCATCTTGCTGTCTACAAGAATGGTGATTTTTATTTAATTATTTCTATTACATTCTTCAGATTCTACTCCAGAATTCTTTATATCTAGAGTTAAATTTCTTTCTTGAATATCTCATCGATCTTTTCCCTGTCTTTTTGTTTCGTTATCTGTTCCGTTTTTCCTATCGTTTCCTTCCCTTGTTTCGTTTCTCCTTTTATTATCTTTTAATTGTTTCTATATGTCACGTTTGTCTATCTTTTTCTCCTTATATATCGTTATATCTATCTATATGAAAGTATCCATCTAGCTATCAATCTATGTATCTAAATTATATCTCTTTCATCAATATATTACATCAGTTATATCTATTTCCCCCCATTCTGTCTTTTTTTTTCTCGACATTTATGCAAGTTTCTCCTCCATCTCATTATATATTTTACAGTTGCATGTATCTCCTAATAATTTGTTTTCTTTAACAGTAGTCCCTGAGTTCTACAATCTTCAATCTTATATTAATTCCCTCTATCCATCTCCAAAATCTCCTCCTACTATCTCTTATATTCACCCAGTTTCTCTGACTTCACGTTTATCCTTCTCAAAGTATGAATGTAATTTTGAGAATTAGGAAAAATATGCCCAGAAATTCGTCTATGAATTTAAACTCATTCTTATCCAGAGACCCCTTATGTGGTAATGGAAGCTTGCAGATGATTTTATTCTCCCTGGTTAAATTAGTAAATAGCTGAAAATGAGTAACGTTAATTTAAAACTATCATGAGTTTCGAGAGCTTTCATCGAGAACATTCAATTAATAAATTAGTCAAATTTATATTTTGAACGTGTTCATTAGTCTCAACCCAACACTAACCTTATAAATGCCCAATTACATTCTAACAGTCAATGTCCCACTATATTTGTTCAGACATAGTATATCTCGATATCTAGATAGATATAATTTATTGAATATTCCTTTCCATTCTGCAGACGACAATGTATAATTTTAGCGAAAATTGTTTGTTAATTTTTGCAGGTCAAGTGAATATGTAAAAGTTGTCCCTCGATGGATTATCAACTTTTCAAATTTGTTTCATTCTCGTTCCACTGTCTGACAAATATCAACAGATTATTCAATTACCACAATATCTTTGTCTTGGACAACGTTTCAAATTTAATTTTAATGATATTGGGGAAATTAAAGACATGGTGTATTTTTTGTAATGACTGCAGACTGAAGCAGGGAAGATTTTGAAAGATTAGTCATAAAAGTCATTTTCATCTCTTACATGAAGGAAAACCGAACAAATTAAACGTTACTAATGGAAACTGAGATAGGAATTTAAAGCTCATCTTCACAAAATGTCTTAAGTAACGCCAGCCAAACCAAAAAGGATTGAATTTGAGAACAATGGCGTCTAACTATCATTCTGGCTACTGGCATTGAGAATTAAGAAATGAAAAAAAGTCAACTAATACTACTACAAAAACCACAAGATTTTCAGTTCATTGAATTTAACATCTGTCGACTTCGTAGCTGATTTGGTGATTCTGTAAGCCAGGATGGCTATTAAGTCCGATTGGTTGGCAGAAAATAGTATCGGATTTTAGAGAAAGGCCAACAGGATATTGGTTAGGTTGGATAGCTGAGTGAGTTAAAAACGTGCGGAAGTCAAAGCTAACGCGGTTGGACGGTGACAATAACTTCTGACTTCTAACTAGCAGCATTCATTGTTTGATTCTTTTAAAGGGATTCTCATGCGAAAGTTAGAATAATTCTGTTGCCTGGAGACTAAAAGCCCATACTGACATTGCTTCCTCCCATTCCTGTGAGTATTCAAGGCGCTACTCAGATAGTTGGAATGAAGTGACCGTTAAAAGTCTAGCCACTGTTTACATTGCACTATACATACTTTGGCTAGTGAATACAATTCTCTCTGAATATAATGAATAGACATATTAGATTTCCCCACTCTCCTTTTATGCTCACACTCATACATACCCATATGCCTGTGTGTATGTTTGCGTGCGTGTGTGTTTGCGTGTGCTTGTGTGCGCCTAAGTGAATGTGATAGTATGTTTCTATTTATATCGACATATCTCAGAATAGAGGAAATATTTTTTCCTTCTATCATATCATTACTTTCGTATATTTTTCCGTAGATTTCTATGTTTGTCTAATGTGGGACATGGTTGAACAATATTACCTTATCATTGGGGATATTTTGTAAAGGACTTTATGCTGTACGTTTAGACCAAAATCCTGCTTAGGCTCTGCCCACGTTTGAATGGCACGGACCTCCGTCTGTACCTAAGATGAGCGTTCTAGTTGTTTGATGAGTAGAACAGTCGGATCATGGGATTAAACTGTACATGATTGAGCAGTCCCCACACAGGAGAGTGTAATTTTAGTATAACGTATATCAAGAATTTGATTCAGAGGTATAAATGCCTAATGGGAACAGAATCCAATGTGCCTTTAATCTCTCTCTGAGGTTCTAATATTTAAGCGCTAGTTAACATTGAGAAATATACGAGCATAAAAATATCTCAAATATCTAATTTCACTTAAATTATTCAATTAAGGCCAAGCCAAATTATGTATAATGTGAGATAAAGTTCTGTTGAGCCAAGGTTGATATAAGATTCTGTTGACTTGGTTTGTATCTTAATTTAAGGAGTTAGACCGCTGAACGATTCTATATTCTTGTTCATTTCCCAAATACAAACTGGTTGGGAAATAATTTTACACACATATATTTATACATACATGCATGTTGCAGTTAAACATAACTAAATCCTAGCATGGTCCATAGTTTTAAATGTATAGACACACTCTGGAATTTTCCACAAAACATTCAGGTTATTATAGCCGGACATTATTAGTTAAACTGAGTTCAAATCCCGCCGAGGTTAAATTTGCCTTTCATCCTTACGGGGGTCGACAAAATAAAGTACCAGTAATACAATGGGATAATTGCTGTCCTTGTGCCAGTAGAAACAATTATTATTTAGACTGGAACTATGTTTATCTACACGGAATATGACAGGGAAGATAAACTTTGAACATTCAGACTCGGCTGGAAATACCATATATGTGTTTGGCGTTTGGGGGTGCATGTTTATTTGCACGCATCTATTTATATAGAGATATTTATGTTTACTACGTGTCTCTATTTGTGTGTCTTTATTAACCGGTTCGACAAATAGAACGGTATGGGATCTATGGAGAGCTTTACATTGCCCTGGTGTTTCTCTAATAATATGCAGATCTGACTGATCAGCCAGTCTGCTAATATGCAAATCAGGCCGTTCAGTCACTGTATATTTTCGAAAATAGCATATATTTTCACTAGCTCTGACAGTTGGCAGGTGAACAGTGAGCTGTACTGATGAAGGGTGATACCCAGAAACATTAGTGTCTGCAGTTCTGTTTACATGCCAGCATTATAGCAAGAATGAGGGGCTCATTTTACTGACATGGCTTTAAAAATGAGGCTTGTTTGCATAATTGCAAATGACTAGAATATTATTATTAATATTCGAAAAACTCAGATTACATTTATTGTATTCAGCCATGTAGAGCGAAAAAGTTTATTTTTATTTTTATACACATATATATATATATATATATATATATATATATATATACATATATATATTATATATATATATATATATGTGTGTGTGTTTGTGAGCGCATGTGCGTGTGTGCGTGTGTGTATGTGTATTTCTTTGTGCGTGTGTATGTTTCTGTGTGTGTAGATACATGCATACGTTTTTAGAAAAAGGAGTTTCATATTTAAACACGGGATCGCATGTTAGGTTGATATAATAAGTCTTCATTTATATCAGTTAAGAATATTTGTTGCCTTTGTTATTAGACATATGTAAAAGACAATACCAATTGAATTATAACTTTTAGAAACAGATTTCCAGCAGTTTGAACATGCACGCACATTGCCCCATCCAATTCGCTCATGGTCTCACATAATAAATACACACATTCACTCTGCCAGTTAGCCTGTATTTCTATTCATATCGTATAGTGAAGATTTACTATTAATTTTTTAAAGATATTTATGATTATGAAAAATTTATAATCATGGTTTTAATGCTACTACAGTGTTTTTGAAAAATATATATTCATAAATTATCATAGTCGTGTGTGTCTGTATGCCTGCATGTGTGTCCCGAATGTTATGAACTGTGATTAATACAACAAAATATGAGTAAAGCAGAAGGCTTGGCAAAAACAGTGCGATAAATTTCCTCCCTAAACTTTCATCTCTGTATTGAATCAGTGGTCACCACTTAATCATTATTCTGTGACAGATTCTATGGGAGATTTTGTTA
>OZ024742.1:306613269-306630769 GCA_964016885.1 Eledone cirrhosa
CCGTAGTATTTCTCTTAGAATCTCTCGCCTATCGTCTGACTGTGAGATTTTCAGTGAACATGCTGAATACTATAATAATGCATTAAGGAATGCCGACCACCTGGATACAATAGAATACATTGATAAGAATCTCCATAATACACATAGCTCTACACGAAATCAAAGAATACGTAACCGGGGTCCAGAAATACAAGCGCACACACGCAGTACCACCAGACATACTAAAAATAGAAAATCATCACCAAATAAATCACGTTGTAGAAAGTATATCTGGTATAATCCCATTGTTAATGCTTCGATTAGTACAAAACTATCTCTTTCATTCTTTAAGTTAATTAACAAGCATTTCCCTAGTTCCCATAAATACAGTAAAATTCTGAACTCTAAGACTATTAACCTATCATACTCCACTACACTAAACCTTGAAGCATAAAAAAATTAACTTAAAGCAATTAAACAACACAACAAAAGAAAATATTTTAATAACAGATGAGCATAACGTAATATCGGCCTCCCAACCACTAAATGGAAGACGGGTATTACACAACCCACCTGTACTGTTATCCCAACCTATCCATGGTATACCTGCTAGCCACAATAAACTGTAACTGCCACCTACGTGAAATATGTCTATTGGAGAATAAATGCCTAAAGTCCAACATTGTTTATCAATGCACTGTTGAATCGAACGACCAGAAATAGTATTACATCGGATTTACCACTACCTCCTTTAAATCTCGCTGGTATCGTCATCGATTCTCAATTAAACATCCTAATCACCGTTTTTTTTACCACGCTCGCCAATAAGACCTGGCAACTCCGTGAACGCAACCAACAGTTCATCTTGAAATGGGATATACTTTCCAGCGCTAGTGCATATCGGAGTGGATTGAAGTACTGCAGGTTATGTAAACTTGAACTCTTTTATATCTTAAAATCCGAAAATAAATTAGTAAATGACAGAATCGAACGATCATTATACGGCAACCACAAACTGACGGCTAAATTCTCTCACTATAAAATAACTTAACATTCGAACCCGTAACTATAACATTGCTTTCTCGCTAACTACTTTCTCTCAACAACAACCTCTTAACTATATCCCCCACACTACAAGACAATACCCTGCTTATCACTATAAATGGATACGTAAGTGCAATTTGTAGCCTACAACTATGAACTCAATGTACACCCATCCCATAGCTTTCGTCTGTCCCCTCTCTATCTCTATTTATTCCTCTCTCTCCATTCCTCCCTCCCTCTCCACATCTATGAACCTGCCCTCTGTGGCAATAAATAATTCCAACCCTAACTATCAACGCATCGCTTAAGGTTGTCGCTTTGAGAGTAACCAGTATATAAAACCTCTACCACAACATTTTGATTAAGATATCTGTATTCTACAAACCACTCTCTCCCATTTCTCCAACCCCTGCATATCTCTCTCTCCCTCTCTCCCCCCTTCTTTCTCTCTTCCTTTTCTACTCTATCTTCCCCCAATAACTTCCCTTACGGGTATTTACATTTTACATTTTAACCATTCTGCTCTGAGGAAACAGTGGTAACAGCATTTGATAATTGAGTTTTGCAAATAGTTATAAATTTGCACATAGCATAACTAGGGTGTATAACCACCTTGGAAACATTTGTAAGCACACGGAATAAATTACCTTTTTATGATGTCTACCTGTTATTATTCATTCTTTATTCTTTATATATATATATATCCCGGTTTCATGGCGTGAAGCGACTGAGAGTACAAGACTCCCCCCTGGACAGGACGCCAGTCCATCGCAGGGTTAAACCTCCAGCTATTGCTGGTATTCATTTTCAGCTGAGTATACAGGAGCAACGTGAAATGAAGTGTTTTGCTCAAGAACACAACACGCAACCCAGGAATCGAGCCCACGACATTATCATAGTAAGTCCAACACCCTTACCACTAGGTAACGTACCTCCATATATATATATATATAAATATATGAGCTGATAATCTACTGTGTGTAATATTTATATTACAACACAACGGAAAATACTGTATATATATATAAATATATATATATATATATATATATATATATATATATATATATATATATATATATATATATATGAGGGTATTGAAGTTTGCTTGAAGCATTGTGGAATAATAAGGTATATTTCTTTAAGTCGTTTTGGAAGCCTCGACAATGCAGATGGGTAAATCTCCGGGTAACAAGATCCGGTGGTGGAGAGAGAAATGTGAGTGTACGTTGAGATGTGTAGCGTGTAGAAGAATGTAGCGGTAGAAGAATGTAGGAAAGAGCGTAAAGGATAAAAATAATAACACGAGATAGAGTTACCTTGGGAGAGATTTAATTGTCCCTATATATTTCGGATTCACATCCATCAACTGGAGGGGGGTTCGGGGGGGGTCTGTCGGAAAGGTGCGAAACGTGTCCTCCGCTGTTCGTTGTTTTGAATATCTGAGGTATTCAGCAGAATGCGCCTGCGCGTGAAATGGGGTCGGTCAAGCAGAGGTCGGCGGCCGAAATCAAGGAAGCACTTTGGATCAAACGCCTAGGGCCACAAATAAACAACCGATCCGAGAGAAGCGAAATGAGCTGGTTGGTTTAAGTAAACAAACGATGCATCAACACACGCACACACACACACAAGCGGGACAGCAACACACGCACACACACACACACACACACACACAGTAGCATTCCACCATACGAACATACTACACTGCCAATACAGACGAACGAGGCAACAACACACGCACACACACACACAGTAACGTTCAACAAACAGGCAGAGAATGCTATGGACTGACAGCTAACGCAACCCCACTCCCACAATTGAAAGAACTATTTCGGCCGCCGACCTCTGCTTGGCCGACCCCATTTCATGCGCACGCGCGCTCTGCTGAATACCTCAGATATTCAAAACAACGAACAGCGGAGGACACGTTTCGCACCTTTCCAACAGACAACCCCCACTCACCCCGGAACCCCCCCCCCCAGTTGATGGATGTGAATCCGAAATATATAGGGACAATTAAATCTCTCCTAAGGTAACTCTATTTCGTGTTATTATTTTTATTTGCAGTATCGGTAGAGGGTCGGGCGCCATGCTTTGACGCATAGAGTTACGGCCCTTGCCATTCTGAGTTCAAATCCCGCCAATGTTAACTTTGCCTCTCATCCTTACGGGGTCGATAAAATAAAGTACCAGTAATACACTGGTGATTTGCTGGCCTTGTGCCAAACGTAGAAACAATTATTTTTATGCTTTACGCTCTTTCCTACATTCTTCTACACGCTACACATCTCAACGTACACTCACTTACATCTCTCTCTCCACCACCGGATCTTGTTACCCGGAAATTTACCCATCTGCATTGTCGAGGCTTCCAAAACGACTTAAAGAAATATACCAATACAACTTAAAGAAATATACCATATATATATATATATCAAGAACAGAACCAATAGTGAATAAATGCAAAAACACAGAGTACATATATGCTAAATGATCCATATGATTGTCCATCTGTCCATGTATAGATTGAATTGAGGGGGCTTCTGTTCAAATGCGATTTGGTGCAGGAAAATAGGGGTTTATCCTATTATTTGTTTCCGCCTATTTATCCTGCCGAAAGTTACTATTATGTCCGTCCAGTGTAAGGGGTTTCCATCCCCATGGTAGAGGGAATTTCCGGGGTAGCTTATGGTTGGTTCCTCTCTTCTCCACCATATCGGTTACATCGTAAAGCGGTCAACTAATTGGAGCTAAATTATTAGGGTAAATATTGATGCAATTCAATTCAAGCACTCAACGTACATTTCCCACATAGGAGTGACGGAGTAAATATCGAATAAGGAAAAGCGAAGTAGTTTCAGATGTTCAAGTCCTTTAATAATAATGCTGTGATATATATTTCAGTGACGACACTGGCCACACTGTTCTGTGTGCGAGTGTCGTGTCATCATCACACAGCTTGTTACATAATAAGATTATGTTTCCGAGGCAATCCAAATTGGATCGACATGGGAACGGATGAATTGCGTGTTTTGGGGGTTTTTATCCGCTCCCTTGTGAGTACCAATTCACCCCCACCGGCCTGCGCAAGCGCATGTCCGAAGGAAGTTGACCATTACCCACCGCAGATTTCAACGAGGTTCGCTTAGTCAGTTCACCCTATCAGCCAAAACAATGGCCCACCAATGCCTGTACCATATTTTACTGCTACCCATCACGGCTGTGGCAGTCAGCCGAGAGCCAGAAGGGATGGGAGAGTGTTAGTTTTTACAGGTCATAATACTACCCCTCACTAAGCGTTGACTGTACGACTGACCATCACCTTATAAGGGAAAATAAACTTAATTCTAGGTAAACTTAATTCTAGGTAAACTTAGTTCTAGGTATCTCTCTCCATATTATTTACTCACTTCAGTCTATATTTTTACTCACCTCAATCCGAATTATCACCTGAAAAGAATTTTTTTTTAATTCTTTAATTTCTAATTGTTAATTTCTTAATTGATTAATTCATAATTTCTGATATTTGATTTAGGATTTTAATTTTTATTTCCAACTCTCACTCTTAACTTCCAACGTAAAACCATGATACCTAGAATTAAGTTTATTTTCCCTTATAAGGTGATGGTCAGTCGTACCGTCAACGCTTAGTGAGGGGTAGTATTATGACCTGTAAAAACTAACACTCTCCCATCCCCTCTGGCTCTCGGCTGACTGCCACAGCCGTGATGGGTAGCAGTAAAATATGGTACAGGCATTGGTGGGCCATTGTTTTGGCTGATAGGGTGAACTGACTAAGCGAATCTCGTTGAAATCTGAGGTGCCTAATGGTCAACTTCCTTCGGCCATGCGCTTGCGCAGGCCGGTGGGGGTGAATTGGTACTCACAAGGGAGCGGATGAAAAACCCCAAAACACGCAATTCATCCGTTCCCATGTCGATCCAATTTGGATTGCCTCGACACTCGCACACAGAACAGTGTGGCCAGTGTTGTCACTGAAATATATATCACAGCATTATTCCGCCGAGGTTAACTTTGCCTTTCATCCTTACGGGGTCGATAAAATAAAGTACCAGTAATGTACTGAGTAATTTCTGGCCTTGTGCCAATAGTAGAAACAATTATTATTAAAGGACTTGAACATCTGAAACTACTTCGCTTTTCCTTATTCGATATTTACTCCGTCACTTCTATGTGGAAAAAGTACGTTGAGTGCTTGAATTGAATTGCATCAATGTTTACCCTAATATATATATATATATATATGTATATATATATATATATATATATATATGTATATATATATATATATATATATATGTATATATATAAGTATACAATCTGGCAGCTTAAGGACAGAAACCTAGAATATAAGATCAGCTGGTCAAAATTATCGGTAGCGAAATCTTACAGCAGCGGGATGTCCCACTGCGGGCTTTGTAATTTAGAACTACTATATATTTTAAGGTACGATGGGATGCTGCTTAAAAGCAAAATAGAAAGATCTATTTTCTGTAGATATAAAATAGCTACTAGATTCACAAACTTTAAACCACCATGAATTGAACCAGCAATCCCAAAATTAGTACTGACCCACCGAGATTTTAACATATAGAATACACACCATCGCACTGCTATTAACTATCAAACGGCCGACCGGTCACTGGATCATAAATCTCTGAACATTTCTTTCACCCTCTCTCCCTGAAACAACATCAACCCAATTAAGATAGAACAATCAGCAAAACATTTACAAAAAGCGTTTATCAAATGACCCGTCATCCCTAGCCCATAAATATCCAGCAATTAATCTCTAATTTATTGTCTCTTTTATCGGACCCTCTACACATATTTATGTACATCTCGAATCTAGTTTCCCACCAACGAATCCTTATAAGAACACTTACTAAAAACTAGTACTATGTACTTACAAGCTCTCACTTATTTATTCATATATTTATATTTTCCATTCTCTCATTTGTTTACTTTTTATGTACCCTATCTTATATTCTACTTTTACTTTTTACATCTTTAACTTCTCTACCTATTTACCATACATGTATTATTATTGATGTTATTGTTTAGATTATACGCTATTTTATTATTGATGTTATTGTTTTAATTATACGCTATTTCTCTATATAAGTCTTGCCTCAAGTAATTTACCTTCCTACATACTCTGATGTGTTGACCATAGGTGAATAATGTATTGGAGATCGAATAACGCAACATCAAGCGATTAGCGAACTCTAGACCCACATGATCAACGAAACAATTGTCAGTACTTTAAATAAAGCCGTTATTGTACAGCCAACCATGTTAATCTTCATTCTTTAACTATTATTACTCTAAGTATAACCTGCATAGAAATTACCGCGAACTCGCCGCATAACTGTAAAAGCATCTTGACTCGTACGTTAGAACTATCCACGACGCAGAGCACTCACAACTGGATTACCTATAACGATAACTCGTTATCCCATATATATATATATATATATATATATATATATATATATATATATATATATATATATATATATGTAGATAAATCTACCAAGAGTTTACGGTAGTGTCCAATCCATATGAAGAACTCAATGTATTCCGGATATCATGGAAAGAAGAGATGCAATGAAAAATCACTTTCGGTGAAAGATAAACGGAATACAGAGTCAAGATAAAATATTAAACAAATAATGAATAAAACAATGAAACAGTTCCTTATATTAAACAAAAAAAGTTCATTATTTAACGATCGTTTCTAGGATATATATGTGTTAGAATTGGCATGCATATTCAACAGATCTATGTACAAAATTATACAAAATTATACAAACTATCAAGATTAAATATACATACCAAACACACATATATGCCGTCTTCAGAAATAATCTTTAAAAGATTATAAAGATTATTTCTGAAGACGGCATATATGTGTGTTTGGTATGTATATTTAATCTTGATAGTTTGTATAATTTTGTATAATTTTGTACATAGATCTGTTGAATATGCATGCCAATTCTAACACATATATATCCTAGAAACGATCGTTAAATAATGAACTTTTTTTGTTTAATATAAGGAACTGTTTCATTGTTTTATTCATTATTTGTTTAATATTTTATATATATATATATATATATATATATATATATAAACATTGATTTACCACATGCCTTGTCTCAACTCAAGTTATATTCGTCACCATGAGGATGTTGTATAAATTGCTTTCTGAATGTGTGAAACATACTCATGTAATTGAGAAGCGAACATCTTATCATATATACACAATTAGGTAACTAATCAATATAGCATTACATCTATTAAATTTAAATTCTCTTGATACAAACAGGGTTATGCTGACATTAATTTTGAATAAATAATTCAATGGTTTTTAAATTATGAAAAATGTTTTTTCGTT
Organism: Eledone cirrhosa; assembly: GCA_964016885.1. NCBI lineage: Eukaryota > Metazoa > Mollusca > Cephalopoda > Octopoda > Eledonidae > Eledone > Eledone cirrhosa. The sequence goes on from OZ024742.1 coordinate 306,620,717, forward strand.
GTTCACATCCACGATCAAAAATACTTTTTTTTTCCTTTTGAATACATATTATTTAAATCGATCTCTAATTTCAGAAAGATAATTTTATCTATTAATATTGGAGCACGTTTGGGAATGTCTAACATGTTTTCTTTTACTTCAGTATATTGATTTCAAGCAGTTTGTAATCGGTTAACCACACCTCAGTACTCCACCGGTACTGATTTCATCACAGGTTAAAAATAGAGATAAAAAACAACCAAAGGTATTTTGTCCCTAAAGATGTTCCGCATCCTCACGCTCGACAGTATATATATACACACATATATATATGAGGTAGGTCAGAAAAGTTCCAGGACTGATGTTACAAAAGATTTATTTCAAACCAAAACTTCACACTAAGAGTTTTCTCCTTCAAAGTAATCCCTCTGGAGTCTCATGCACTTTTCCATCCTTTTCTGCCACGCTTGCATGCACTCCTGGAAGGATTCTTCCGCGGTCCTCCGCAGTTCCGTCCTCACGGCCTTTTTGATGTCGTCCACGTCTTCAAAACGGGTCCTCTCCGGGTCGTACACGAAGATCCATGACACCGGTGATGACTGTCCCTAGCAAGTCTGGTTCGGTTTCAAGCCGCTCGAGGATGTCATAGCACACTTGCATGCGTCGACCCTTCTGGTCATCGTTCAGTAGTGTTGGCACAATCTTCGCGCAGACTTCCCGCATGTCCAAATCTTCAGTGAGAATCTTCCAGACGCTGTCCCGATTCATGCCCAGCTCATTTGCCATCAGTCGAACAGTTAGCCGACGATCGCAACGCATCATCTGCCTGACGCGCTCAACGTTGACCTCAGTCCTGGCTGTTGAGGGCATTCCGATCCTGGCGTCATCTTCCACGTCCTCGCGTCCTTCTTTAAACCTCTTGCACCACTCAAAAACACGTGAGCGTGACATCGTCTCATCTCCATACACTTGCTGCAGCAATTCAAGTGCTTCTGATGGAGTTTTCAAGTTTGTTCGTTGCTCTGTGCCCATTGCTTGACGACCTGAAACAGGGGACATGTATATAAAATTATGAAGAAAAAAGTTTGATCGCTGCAGAGAGCTAAGATTACAGTTATATACTCCAGGGGGATTACTTTGAAGGAGAAAACTCCTGGTGTGAAGTTTGGGTTTGAAATAAATCTTTTGTGACATCAGTCCTGGAACTTTTCTGACCCACCTCGTATATATATATATATATACTGCGTAAAATCCCGTGGCTAGAAGGATGCTGGCGAGGTGAGAGAGCGCGGAGAGAGTGAGAGAGGGGGAAGAGAGAGAGAAGATTTTGTATGTATATATAATAAATTATAATATAACACAGGCCAAACCACGTGGTGTGCATATAGATAATTCAAAATGTAGAGGATCGTAAACCTACTTGTTATAAAAGGCCTTCATTGGGTTGTTCGGGCCATGTGGTCGAATCAACGATTTAGTGAGAGCAGATAGTTATATAAACATAAAAACTGCGCTAAAGTTTAAAATATTTTGCTGAAAACTATGTATAGGCTACACAGAGAGATATGATATATACGAAATAATATGGAAAATATTTCAAATATAACATCACTGATTAACTGGTTTTAAGTTGGTGTTGTTTGGCGTTTACCAATCCTAGTTAAACAGAACGATAATGATTATAAACGTTCCAACATAGAACCATCTAATCCTTGAAGAATATCTAGAATTGGATTTTCTAATGCTTACGGTTTAACCCTTTAGCATTTACATTACTCTATATATACTATTGTATTTTTGCTGTAAAGGCTTTAGCTCACATAATTATCGCACATAATATCGAATCTATGAAATTTTGATATTATTTATTTTGAGAATAATACCCTAACGTCGGTGTGAGTGGCCATTTACGGCCGGTTTAAACAGAAAGAAGTGAGAGAATTCTGGCCGGATATAGCTGGTTGATATGCTAAAGGGTTAGGTGATGTTTGACACACAGACGGTCTTTTAATGAGTCGTGAGACGTATTACACATTAATATATACATAGAAACACATATTCACACACATTGGAACATGATTTTGAAATAACTCAATACTTTAAGAATTAGAACAAAAAGGGTGGAATTTTATCTAAATCTTCGTCATCATGTCATTTATATGTGTGTGTGCGTGTCTGCGTGCGTGCGTGTGCGTGTGCGTGTGTGTGTGTACGTAATTATCCATATGTACACACTTATATATACACACACAGACACAGTCTAGAGAGGAGCTCTTCCAGAAATCTCAACCACTTAACGTTTCGACAGAATTACATAGTAAAAAAGTAACTTTTGGTGTAGATAGAGACAAATATACGATTGGGAAGCAAGTGACGGAGAGAAACTAAAGAATAAAACTAGGACTAAATAAAAATATACAGAAAAGAGAAAGACATGAACAAAGAAAGATTCTCTGAAAGCATTACATAGAAATAAATCATAAGAATATATGTGTGTGTGTGTGTGTGTGTGTGTGTGTGTGTGTGTGTGTGTGTGTAAGGGGGTATGTCGGTGGGGGTGTGCGTGTACTGGATTGGAATCAATGATAAACATGATGATAATGGGAAACAGAAGTAGGAAAAGAAACGGAAAAAGATACATACGCAGATATATATATATATATATATATATATGTGTGTGTGTATGTGTGTGTATCTGGATCTGTATATACATGTGCGTTTATTTGTGTGGGTCGGTATTATTTTGGATGTGTATATATATGTGCGTTTGTTTGTGTGGGTCTGTATTATTTTGTGTGTGCACGAGGATATATATATATATATATATATATATATATATTTATATATATATATATATATATATAGAGAGAGAGAGAGAGAGAGAGAGAGAGAGAGAGAGATAATACATATATATATAAAGAGAGACAGATAGAGAGAGGGGGGAAGGAGAGAGATAGAGAGGGAGGGAGAGAGACAGAGACGAAGAAAGATAGAGTAGGAGAGAGAAAAGAAGGTAAACAATATGAGTAAATAGAAAGCAAATGTCAAAAAAGTGTTAAATGAAAAAAATACATTATAAAGAAAAGTCGTTTAAATAGTAAAAGAAAAATATAAAAAAAAATGATGGGGAAAATCGAACTAATGAAAGAAAAAGAAGTGATGAGTTTGAACTAATTCTCATAGCCGAAGTACAAAATAAGACTGTTTTGAAAATACGGAAATGACGTAAAAATGTGTTAAGATCGGAAACCACGCTACATATCGTTGTCATCGTCTGCCTGATCTAGTCAGTAAGGGGACAAATATTTACAACAAATTTTCTTCTTTCCCTCTAGCTTCCTTTTGTGCTGTGTACGTTTTTTTATTTATTCTTTTTTTTTATAGCTATTTTCCTCTTATTTTCTCTCTTTCTATTACAGGGAGCATCTAGGTGAAAAATACTACGGAAAAGGAAAGAAAATGGAGTGAAAAACAACGGGTGAGTATGAGGTGGAGAGGATTGAAGGTGGAGAGAATGAATGAGAGTAAAAATTGTGAGTTTATTTAGATCATTCCATTTGTTGTTTTAACAGGAGGGGCGGAAAAGAGGATGTGAGGAATGGATGAACATATAAAAATACTGAAAGAGTGAAAAACAAACTGACAGATAGTCAAATACAAAGGAGATGCGAAGAGGCATTAAATAACACAGTAGAAAAAAGTGAGAGAAAAGCAAACGATAGCTCGATGATAGGTGTGAGCAACATAAGTTATGTATATATATATATATATATACATATATATATATATATATATATATATATATATATATATATATATATATATATATATATATATATATATATATATATATATATATATATATATATATACAAATATATATATATATATATATATATATATATATATATATATATATATATACACACATACGTCATATATGTATATATATATATATATATATATAGGAGAAAGTATGACCTCGACGGCAGAGCTCAAGCCATTTCGACGGCCATTTTTTTTTTTCTATTTTTTTTTTCTTTAGTCCAGAAATAGCCGTCGAAACGGCTTGAGTTCTGCCGTCGAGGTCATACTTTCTCCTATTACCCACTCTACTACCCTAAGTATTGAGTACTCTGGTGCATTATGAATTATCTGGTTCCTTCACACAACTCCTTCATTATATTTGGCAGTATCGGTAGAGGGTCGGACACTATGATTTGACGCATAGAGATACGGCCCTTGCCATTCTGAGTTCAAATCCCGCCGAGGTTAACTTTGCCTTTCATCCTTACGGGGTCGATAAAATAAAGTACCAGTAATGTACTGAGTAATTGCTGGCCTTGTGCCAATAGTAGAAACAATTATATATATATATATATATATGAAATATAAGAATCAAAGAACTGTTCAAAACATTATTGTGCTTACAGCTGTTTCCTCCAAACCGAGGTTTGGATTCTTCGGAGCAATTTATTAATGCATGGACAGTTATATGACCTCCTTTTCAATATCGAATTGTCGTGGATTATGTGAGTGGCATATAATCGAAAAATACACTCCCCTGACCATGAAAATGTCGAAGTACATGAAATACTGGACATCCCTTCGCTGTGCATCTCCAATACTTTTAACTCTTTTAATGCTTGCACTATTTTTAATGCTTATAACATTTCTCCACACACAGACTATATCAATCATATAAAGAATTTGCCACCAGATCTACCAACCTAACACTCTTGTTTACCTACCTAAGTGCCTCTACCACACATATCTCTCTGCCACACTATATAAACAAGACGCACATGCGTGCCACACATATAACATTTGCACTATATAACCGCTTATCTTCATGTTGTATTTTAACCTGTATTTTTGATTTTTGATTGTACCTCTTAATATAAATGTAATCTCGAAGTGTGTACTGCCACTCTAAATTCTGTAATGAATGTTGACCCACAATGTTTGAATATGTATCAATGTTTGAATATGTATCGGTATGTCTCTCGGCTGAAAAGGAGGTCATATAACTGTCCATACATTAATAAATTGCTCCGAAGAATCCAAACCTCGGTTTGGAGGAAACAGCTGTAAGCACAATAATGTTTTGAACAGTTCTTTGATTCTTATATTTCATATAACTGCTCTGTAAATCATCTGATTTTTTTACATTGAGCTACTTAACTTACTGGTAATAAGGTAGTAATACATTACTGCCTACCACTATTTAGGGTGTGTGTAAAATACTTATAACTGCATAAGGTTTTGTATTTACATAACCATAAATAGTATAACTAATACTATATATATATATATATATATATATATATATAAGTATGTACACGTACATACATATATGTATACAGACGTACAGAAGTATGTATATATATATACACATACATGCACACATATATATATGTACATATGGATTCACCGAACATTTATTATAATGCTCGGTGTGTTTGTAAACAACCATCCCGCATTAAGCCGTAGTGTCTAGCAACCATCGTTGCTCGTTTGATCAACACTGACAAAGGAACGCTGTACTAGTTTCAAGCTTATTAGCTATTGTCAGCAACGTATACCTTCCTGCCAGATTGTTGAACGTATATACTTACTTTATGCATATTAACGGCTGAGTAGCCCAATTTGCATATCGAGTGGGTTAATCGGCCGGGTGCACCGACAACGATAAACGGAGAAAATGAAACGAAATTTCATTTCCCACTCTTAGCACGGCTGTTACTTAAATATAATATGTATATATAAGTATGCCATATATATATGTGTGCATGTATGTATATATATATATATATACATACTACTGTACGTCTGTATACATATATGTATGTACGTGTACATACTTATATTTAAGTAACAGCCGTACTAAGAGTGGGAAATGAAATTTCGTTTCATTATTTTCCGTTTATATATATATATATATATATATATATATATATATATATATATATATATGAATATATATATATATATACATATATATGTGTGTTTGTGTGTATATATATATATATATATATATATATATATATATATATATGAATATATATATATATATATACATATATATGTGTGTTTGTGTGTATATATATATATATATATATATATATATATATATAACGAAGGAAATGTGGTAAGGAACCAGATGGACCACAACGCACCAAAGTACTCAATACTTAAGGTAGTAGAGTGGGTAATAGGAACAAGTATGACCCAACGGCAGAGCTCAAGCCGTTTCGACGGCTAATTCTGGACCCACCAGCGTTCTACCATTATATATATATATATATATATATATATATATATATATATATAATGGTAGAACACTGGTGGCTTATATCATATCCATAATAGCAGAGCACTCAGTCCATGGGACGAATTTGGTGGAAATAGTTCCACAACAGTTAGTTCGCCATACCGAGAACAAGAGGATGCGAATAAAGTGAAACATTTGTTTTCGGTATGGTGAACTAACTGTTGTATATATATATATATATATATATATATATATATATATATATATATATATATATACAAATCATAAATCTGTAGTAAATGTTAAATACTGAGAGGAAATTCTGAATCAAGCTTTCACAGTGCGGATTCCGGAAAGATCACAGGACAGGTTCCTAATTGATGCATGCTTAGGTAGAGAGTTTATTATGGTAACTATAAAAATCTAAACCAAGGGCCTATTCTGTTTCAGCTTACCTTCAAGATAACTAGCTATTCATACGTATTAAACGTGCAGGCCAGCTGAAATGGAATGACTCTCGGAAGTGATTCTATTAATTACCCCCCCCCCCCTCTCTATATATATATATCACGATAAATTAACGGAGCAATAGACTCTCGCTATTCCCTGTCAATAATGTGCTCAAAGGAGAAGGAATCCTGAGGTATTTAAAATACAATATGTTGAAAAGGTAACACACTAGAGAGAGGTAGTGTGCCATCAATTAAACAGGGAAAAACACCAGTATGTGGAATCTATAACCTATGAAATGCAGGGTAGGCACACAATAATTAAAAATATAAATTAAAATGTATATACGCACCTCTAGAACTATATAACACACGCGTACAAATCCAAAGAGATCTGTTTCGCCAGGAAGTTGTTGACTGAAATGAAATAGCCTATGGTTCATCATCGCGTGCAAGACTATACATTCCAGACAACTCTAATAGAATCTAAAGCGACCGTCCAGCTAGGTCCGGCAGAGAGATGTCACAGCGTGTATAAAGAATCTGGACCCCGATGGCTGAATTCTCGCCGTTTCAACATATATATATATATATATTGTTATACTTTGGGAGGGTCATGTTGCCAATAAGAAACACACGTGCGTGTGTTTCTTATTGGCAACATGACCCTCCCAAAGTATAACAATATCGGTTTCAACACACGATTTCAGATAAAGAATCTTGCTAAACAAATTCAGAAACGAAATATATATATATATATATATATATATATATATATATAAATATATATATATATATATATATATATATATATATATATATATATATATATATATATATATATATATATGTATGTAAAAGGTAAACAGAAATAATATCACAATCGGTACAGTATATGGAAGGTATATATTAGGTTAACGGGGGTCGGGGGGGGGGGGAGATCGAGAAGGGAGTTGAAAGTAGAGAGCGATAGGGAGAGGTGATTATCAGAGACACAGCATAAATAAACACCCACCAATTGTTTATTTTTACTTTTCCACTATATAACATTATAATTTAGTATAAAATCTGAACTTGGTTATATTAATTTGTTCGTTCAAGCGCACCAATTCTCCTTGTTTTTAAAGGTAACACACAACGATATTTCGTTTCTTATTGTTCTTCGTGTTGGTGATACTTTTTAAGATTCATTATTCATTGTTATCTTTATACTTGTCCGTGTCTTATTTTCCAAATTGTAAAGAACTATGGAGACATGTCTATTGAAGTGTAATGTTGAGAAAAGTTCAGTGACATTCCTAACACTGAAGATGTACGATGTTTTGAAGTATTGACAGCAACATAATGAGGTAAATGTTTTGATCATATATCGTGTCTTTCTATTATGACCTCTCACCTTTCTTTACCATTGACTAGATAATCAAAGGTTATTAAATGCCAAGCATGTAATTGATTTTGAGGTGATCGAAGAAACAGCAACAGACAGACAGTTAAGTATTAGATTTTACTTTTTCATATTAAGATTTCTTCCATCTTTGTTGTCTATCGCCTTTATATTGTTTTCTATTTGATGTGTGTTATATCGATATCCCCTTGTACATCAACATAGGGTGCAAGACATTCCAGACAACTCTAACAGAATCTAAAGCGACCGTCCAGCTACACGCTGCAGAGAGATGTCACAGCGTGTTTAGGGCAGTGAACCAGTGGTATCTAAGGGACGAGCTGCATATCAATGGAAACTAAAGCGAAGAATGATTTTCTCACAAACTTTTCAGTCCACGAAATATATTTCAGAGTGTCGGACTCCATGCTTTGCAGCATAGAGTTACGTCCCTTGTCATTCTGAGTTCAAATCCCGCCGAGGTTAACTTTGTCTTTCATCCTTACGGGGTCGATCAAATAAAGTACCAGTAATGTACTGGTTAAATACTGGCCTTGTGCCTATACTAGAAATCATTATTTACTCGATTTGAGAGCGATGGATTGTCAGTATCGGTAGAGCGTCGAACAACATGCTTAGTGGCATTGAGTTACGGCTCTTTATGTTCTGAGTTCAAATCCCGCCGAGGTGCTTATGTTTTTATTTGATCAGAATCTACTCCTGAAAGCAGACTACACCTGAAGCACCTGGTTGACTTTATTGATATCTCTTCATCAACGCTTCCTGAGCTTGTGCTAAATTATAAATTATCCTTATTGTTATTTGTTACCCTTAATTATCACTGAAGAAGAAACTTGTGAAGGTTTTTAAGATGGATGGTATTATTATACACTACAAACAGACCAACTTAAATCGCAACTGTTTTTAACAAAAAAAGCATTAGATACTGTAGTCCTTATATATACTAGTAAAGTCGGGTGTAATTGCTTGAAGCGTATCTAATCAGATGTCTATTTGATCAAGGTGAAACTGGGGAAAACACCATCAACAACAGCAACAGCAGAGGTATATGATTGTATGTGTATGGTATTGTAAACAGGTCGATTGCAATTACTTTAATCAGTGAATGTTTCTTTTTCTGTTTCAGCCATTGCAAAGTAGAGATTTCTCCTGTAACTATTGATGATAGAATGTAATCCTGCTAAGAGAGATTACCGCGTACGAAACATGGCTGAAGGGTTACATCAAGACTGTTACTTATGCCGAATTTCCTTAACCGTGTGCAGTTATTAGTAAACCCCATGGCATGTGTCCTGATGCAATATACATTAATCACTTCATATCTTATACCAGTGACCAGGATTTAAATAAATGTGATTATTGATTTGTTGCACATAAGTCGTTATATGTCACCCTATTTCTTGAGCACATATTTATCTGCAGTTTTATTTCACTGGAAGTGGGTTTGATATAATATTCTAATCGAACAACCACACTATAAATACATAGAGATACAGTAGAATGTTTATTGTTATTGTGGTTGTTTAGCTTCAAGTTAAACCTGATTGAACAGCTCAATGAACAAAAGCATTCCAGCAGAGACCATGCAATTTGTGATTCATATATGCTTCACACAGGACTACATTATCCAACGTGACCGTTAGGTGGGGTATTATTTGGTTGGTGCTTTTTACCAAATGTAACGACTGCGTAGAGGTTTTCTCAAACAGTTGCTTTGTTGTGAAAGTTGTCAGTTAATTAGTTTTCTGATGTATTCGTTTGTTTGATCTTTGCTTTGCTTGAACCTATAATTTCAAAACATTTGCTGCCTGTATATAGCGTTAAGGGGTAGTTTTTGATCACCGATATCGACTTTGCTTGCTTTATTCGGCTAATTATCAAGTAGAACCTTGATAAAGTCTAAATATTTCGGAGCGTATAATGGGCTTATAGTGTGCCTCTTTCCA